>CM037091.1:5314497-5644987 GCA_020916435.1 Oxytropis ochrocephala | reverse complement strand
ACTAGAAGTATATTTAAATTGATGTTTACATTTTTATCTTTTTATATTTATATTTGATAATGTGTATTTTGTTAATTTATAGTTATATAATTTATTTTAATTTAATTTGGTCAAAAAAGTTATATAATTTAATTTTAATTTGCGATTATTAAATTATATATTTTACAAATCAACTCTGTTATTCCAATGGTGCTTTTGTTTAAAAGTGTATATTAAATTATATAACTGTTTAAGGTGTATTATGTTAATTTATAGTTATATAATTGGCTTAAATATGTTTTTGTCATTTAAATATAGTTGTTTTCAAAAAAGTCATCATTATTAATCACGATGTGGCTTTAAATATGTTGTGTATAGAAGGTGGAGAGACAGATCTGTGAAAGGGACTAGGAGACAGATATGCACGCATTGCAGAGAGAAATGCCCATGAGTGGATCTCGAGTTTTGGTTGAAGAAGAAGAGAATAATAGTGAATAATGAAAAATAAAAAAGTATGACTTGGCTGCCAAATAGACATTTAAAATAAACAAAAAATGAATATTAAATGACACATCACAATTCTATTAAACACATCAGCTTTTTTGTAACATCTCACTAACAGAAGGACGTATTATTTATTTAAGAAAGGCTTAAATACGTTTTGCCCCTCGCAAATAGGGGGTGTTTTATTTTTCACCCGCATTTTTTTTTTTGTAAAAAGGCCCTTGCAAAATACCAAAATTTTGGCGTTACTCCTTCTGTTACTCAGGCGTTAAAAAAAACATACGTGTCACAAAAACGCTGAATTGGCAAACAGAAATCTGACATGTCATTTAATATTCATTTTTATTTATTTTAAATACTTATTTAATATGCCAAGTCATTATTTGTTTAATTAAAACCTAATCCCTAATCTTCTTCTTCCTCACCCACTCCTCCTGCCACCCACCATCACCAACTAGCTTCCTTCAATCAGCACCCCCTTCTCTTCAAGCACATAAGAACATATTGTTGGTGAGATCCAGATCAATACCCCAATCGAACTCTGGAAACAAAAGTTTCAAATCGTTCTCTTCCAAATCAATACCCAAATCATTATCTTCTAAATCAAAACATTTCAAATCATTCTCTTCCAAATCAATACCCAGATCGCTTGAACAAACACCACCATCTCTTCTTGAACAGATATGAAGCAAAATAGGGGAAGGTCCACTCTGAATGTTGGATTTTTGATTTGGGATTTAGGGTTAGGAAGAAGATGAACAGAATGGTTTTTTACTTTGGAAACTTTCTAAAAAACAATTGATAAATAAAAAAAATGAAAGATGAAACAACCAGAAGCAATCAGATTTCATAAATTATGGAGTTGCACGTTGATGCTCAATACGACTTGTTCTCTGGGTATTATGGAGTTTTATAGTGTTAATTTTACAATTAGGTTCTTGGCTTAGTTTGTTCTGTGATTGGAGAAAAATGAATTGAAAGAGATGAAGTAGGAGAATGAATTGAAAGAGAAGAAGGAGAATAGAGTTTAGAACTAAATCTGTTGAGACTTCCATGGAAGAAGAAAGAGGTTTGTTGAGAAGATCTTTGGTGATGGAGAAAAAAGAATAGTGGAGGAGAAAATGAGTTAGGTGAAGATGAGTTTGTGGCTTTGTGGCTTTGTGTTTGGTGAAGATGAAGAAGAGATGGATTATGGTGAAGATGAAGAGAATAGAATAATTTCCGGGTAAGGAGGTGAAGAGAAAGAAAATGAATCGGAAATGGGGAAGAAGAAACCAAATCAAACCTCCGTTAAACACGTCACCTGTTTTTGTAACGGAGAAGTAACAGAAGGACCAAAGTCAAAAACGTGGAATTTGCAAGGGGTTTTTTACAAAAAAAAAAAAAATTGCAGGGGGTAAAATCAAAACACCCCCTATTTGCAGGGGGCAAAAACGTATTTAAGCCTTTAAGAAAAAAAATATTTGCAAGGACTTATTTGAAAAACAACTATATTTGCAGGGACGAAAAACATATTTAAACCTATATAATTTATAGTTATATCTTACGATATATATTTAAAGAACAAGAAATAAAATATGATGAGAAATTAATTTGCATAAACTTAGAGTAGAATTTGGAGGTGAATACAAGTAAGGAATGATGCCTAACACTCACAAAATAGTGCTATTTATAGGCCTAGAGTCATTAAGGGTCTTGATCATTCAGATTATGATCGGTTACAACAGTTACAGAATGTGAAAACCCAAAAGTTGCACTTCTGCACACAGGACACGGACCGTGTTGTTTGAACACGAATCATGTTATTTGAACACAGACCGTGTGGTAAACCGTGTTACTCACGCATATTACTTCCATAATTGCATTTTCCAACCGGACCTGTTATTTGGACACGGACCGTGTTGCTTCTTTTGCTTGCTTTTTCTTACTTCCAAATGGCTTCTTGACTCCTTTTCTATGCTCTTTTGATCTTTGATATTTAATCATCCAAAATTCCTCATTTGCTCCATAATTAGAACCGAAAATAATAACACATAATTTGTAGTATAGCCCAAACAGAACTAAAATTCCACAAACTTTATTTAATTTAAATACTAAAAAGACACTAAAATAAGACTTATCAATTATTATCAATAAAAGCAATTTACATGTTATTGCTGAATAAAGTTGTACTAATAAGTACTTTTTGACCCCCAACTAAATACTCTGTTCAAAATTTATTATTGTTTCTGTTTTTTAAGGTTGTATAGTCTCTGTAAATAAACAAAATATAAGCAGGTACACATTCAGGAGCACACAAGATAACTGCGCTAAATAAATAATGTATGCATTCTCTACATTTTGTCGCGATGTATGAGTAATAATAAAGACTATGAATTATTGATTTTAGACATGTCAAATTGAGCAATTCATTTAGGATCTAATTTGAATCCCAATTAAATTGATTCTATTATGGATGAAAATCCTGAATTCGTAATATCCTTATTTTATATAATTCAAAAAGAGAAGTCTGCGTCAATTTCTTTCACAATAATGAAACTCTTATTTGAGTAATTAAATGAGTGACACGTGTACAAATCACTATTTTATAGTAATTTTTTAATAGCAGTATTTTATAAGGACTTTATCTCTCCCATCCAAAACTTCAATAAAATTTACTAAATAAATCTCATTAATAACTTTTTATTAGTACTAGTACACTTTAACAAAAGTAAAATTGTGGTGTTCGTGCAACGGAGGAGAACGAGGGTTTCTTTACACACCACTACATTTCAAAAAAAAAAATCCAATTTGACCAAATAATATAATAATAGTACAAACACATTAAAGTCCATCATTCTTTATACACCACAAAGACTTAGGATAGAATAAAGATATACAGCACATAAAGAATAAAGATATACAATGACATATCTAAGACTTAGGATTAAGTGGTTTAAAATTGTGTCTTTGATACAATAAGGTTCAAATAAGGATATTGCACAGGTTGTGGATACCTTACTACATACGACGTGGTGCACACTGCACCCGAAGTTACATTGGTAGCTTCCTTTTTTTTTCTTGGTAAATGCATTAGTAGCTTCTTCATCTATGTAAAAATGAAATTACGACCAATTTCAAAAATGCTATGGTGACAAAAAAAAATTTGACAAATCGACAAGTAACCAACTTACAACACCAATTAACTAAGTTTTTTAGACTATTAGCCAATCTGCTTTTTCACAATTTTCGAGGCGTGGATTAAAAACTTGGTTAATTGATCACTTGGCTAATAGTCTAAAAAACTTGGTTAATTAGTGTTGTAAGTTGGTTACTTGTCAATTTATCAAAAAATTTTTTGTCAAAATAGCATCTCCCAAAAGAATATTAGTAAACAAAAGTGAAAAAGAACATATAAAAAAAAGTGAAAATGAAAATGCCATGTACTCGGGCAATTAACTTTACGTGACATATATTGCACTTTATAATTTATTATATTATTTATATATCAACACTTCATAATTCAATGGACAATAATAATAATCAGAGATTCACCAAAAAATTTAATCAAAGTCTTATGCTAAAAAATGAATAACCAGCCGATGCGTATGGAAAAATATTTGACGGGAGAGGTCAATCTCTTAAATGGATCTCAGTATCTCGGGAAATTAGTCTCTACAATTGCACACGCAGGAGATACCTTGATTTAAAAATAAATAAATAAATAAATAAATAATAATAACCAAAGACTTCAACTTTAGATACAGGATGTAATGGGTGTCACACCATTGAAGAAAACACCAGGGGCCCTGAAGGGGTAGGGTATGTCTTGTCCCTGCCCATTTCTCACGCTTAGTTGACCTGGAAGTCCTGAATGAAAACAAATAATCTCTCATTATTATTATTGGAACAGAGTCCTCTGCTTCATGCTTATATACATGTATGAAACAGAGTCCGATCTACACCAATAATTTAGACCCTTTTCCTTGTTATGGGTAACCCACATTTTCTTGCAATACCTTACCCAATTCTAGGACACATGAATCCCTTTGATGCAATTCTCTCATGTTTTGGCAACCAAATATGGTTGCAAAATCACTTTTAACTTCAGATGACAACTACAATAAAATCAAGACAACTACTTCAATGGAATCAAAAATAAGGTTGGTGTCTCTCCTGATGGTGTAGGTCCTGAAATTAATAGAGGAGATATTCCTAAAGTCATTATGGCTACTATAACCACCATGACTGCAATGCTTCCCAAGCTCATAGAAGAGATAAATTCTTTTGATAGTGATAACAAGATTTCTTGTATTCTTGTTACTAAAAATATGGGTTGGGCCTTGCAAGTTGGTCACCAGTTGGGAATTAAAGGGGCTCTGTTTTGGCCTGCTTCAGCAACTTCATTGGCCTCCTTTAACTCCATGGAGAAGCTTGTTGATGATGGTGTTATAGATTCCCAAAGTGGTAAGAAATATTTTTCTTCTCTAATCATGAGCCAACTTATTAATAATCATTAGTTATCTTTATTACAATTGTTTTTTATATGGCTTAAGGGTTTGAATCCTCTACTGTCTGCTGTACCGTGACAGCAGAGGATCCAGATTCATGGCTTAATAAACATTCTTCAATGCTTTTACCTACCATTAATTTATTGTCATATAGTTTTCTAAGTCAACTTTTAGGATTAATAATTATGTGTTGTCAAATTGGATTCCCTGTGATCACACTAACACACAGTCATGAACCTGATGAAGATCAGATGGCTCATATTTCGAGTTGTACTTTTTATTGTAGTTGTAATTCAAATATAGAAGAGGAATGACTCATTTTGTACACTAGTCGAAAATAATAGCTAGTCGAAAATTAGATTTTGAGTTCCTTTTGATTTGTTAGAGTTGGTTATCAGAACCAATGGAAATCTTTTGATATATATATATATATACAGACATGTTGTAAATTCTTGATATCAATCAATACACAGTGAACATTCAAATTGAATTTTCCCTCCAATTTCTGTTTTGTTCGTTACTCTCTTTCTCTCTCTCAATTCATCGTGGAAATCAAGATTTCACCACCACTAAACAATCGAAACTCCAACAATTGGCCTCAGAGCAAGCTGGTTCAGTATGGCGGTGATGATGCGCGCACGCAAGGAATACGAACAATGGGCAATTTCGTGAAAGCTACCGGTGTTCGATGGAAGTAACTACGAGCGATGGACGGCTCAAATGAAGGTAGTCTTCCGGTACCAAGGTGTTCTTGAAGTGATCAGAAATGGCGTTACACCACTGGATGCGGCTCCCACGGAGGCTCAGAGAGCAACCCACCGTGAACAATCGAAGAAAGATGACAAAGCAATTTTCTTGATCCATCAATGTGTTGATGCGAATGTTCTGGAGAAGATAATTGAATACGAAACTGCGAAGGAAGCGTGGGACATATTGGAAACTACTTACTCTGGCGATAAACAAGCGAAGAAGATGAAATTGATGTCACTGCGTTGTCAATTGGGACTATTGAAGATGGAGCCAAATGAGACCGTAGCGCAATTTGTAAGCAGGTTAGTAACTCTAACGAATCAAATGCGTAGTTGCGGTGAGGTGGTTAGTGATTCAATGAAAGTAGAAAAGATTCTCACTGGTGTTACTCCAACTTTTGATAGTGTAGTCTCGGCAATAGAGCAATCTAAGGATCTAGATAATCTGAAATTAGAACATTTAATGGGATCCTTAGAGGCACATGAAATCAAATTGAAGAGTAGAGAAATTGCCAAGAAAGAATGAAAGAAGGTGACAAGGCAGTGTTTTCCAAATCACAGGAAAAAGGGTAAAGGGAAATGGAATAGTAACAAGAATGAGGGAGGAGGCTCAAAGAATGGAACTCAGAAGAAAGGGGGTGATAATTGGAAAGAACAAGAAGAAATCTAAGGATGAGATACAATGCTATAAATCACAAAAATGGGCCATTATCTTTGATGAATGTGAAAATCCTAAGGTGCCTAGGAAGAGGAATGAAGAAGCACACGATTAGCTCGTGACTACGATGATGAAGAAAGCTTGATGATGCTTATGGCCATAATGTGATGTATGTGGTGAAGAAATGTCGCTAATGGCGATTAAGAACAAAGAAACCGGTGAAGAGGAATGGTGGTACCTTGACATGAGTTGTTCCAACCATATGGATAGGTCACAAGGATTGGTTCTGAAGAACTTGATGAGACTGTGAAAAGAAGAATAAGGTTTGGTGATGGTAGGGCTGTCATGGCGGAAGGTATCGGTAAGGTAGAGATAAGAAGAGAAGATGGAAAGAAAGTGGTGGTTAGTGATGTGCTATATGTACCTCAAATGAAGAGTAATTTGCTTAGCTTGGGGCAATTACTTGAGAAGGGTTACTCCATGAACATGAGTGATGGTTTCATGAAAGTTGCAGACAAAAATGGCAACACTTCCCTAAAGGTACCTGCATCAAAGAACAGGACCTTTAAGGTAGGTGTTAACACCATTGAACATGAGTGTCTATCAGCACAAACTAGTAAAGATACATGGAAGTGGCATAGAAGAATGGGACACTTGAATTTCAACAGCTTGAATACTCTGCAGAAGCAAGGAATGCTTGCAGGGCTACCTCAAATTGAAATGCCAAGACAAGTGTGCAGCAAGTGTTGTGAAGGGAAGTAGCCCAGGAAGTCCTACAAGTCAGAAGTTTCAACAAGAGCCAAAGGAAAGCTTGAAGTAATCCACTCAGATGTATGTGGACCCTTTGAAGTCAAATCTCATGGAGGTAACCTGTATTTTGTTTCCTTTATTGATGATTTTACTAAAAGAATGTGGATTTACTTGTTGCAAAGAAAGAGTGATGTATTTGCAACATTTAAAGAGTTCAAACTATTAGTAGAAAGGCAATCTGGCCGATCTATTAAACAGTTAAGAACTGATGGAGGAGGTGAATATACTTCACTGGAATTTGAAAAATACTGCAAAGATGAAGGGATTGTGCATGAGGTGATGGCTCCATACACACCTCAACACAATGGAACTGCTAAAAGAAGAAATAGGACACTATTGAATATGGTGAGATGCATCTTGAAAGAGAGCACTTACCAAATGAATTTTGGGCAGAGGCAGTGGTCACATCAGCTCATATTCTAAACAGAAGTCCAACAAAGAGACTAGAAAACACTACACCAGAGGAAGCATGGAGTGAGTCCAAGCCAAGTGTGAAACACTTCAAGGTGTTTGGATCACTAGCTCACAAACATGTACCTGAACAGCAGAGAAGGAAGCTTGATTCTAGATCACAAGCTATGATATTAGTTGGCTTTCATAGCACAGGTGCCTACAAGCTCTATGATCCCTTGAACAAAAGAATAGTGATCAGCAATGATGTGGTAATAGATGAAACAAAAGAGTGGGATTGGAGTACTGCAAAGGAAAAAGAAATTGAGACTGTGACAGTTGAGTTGGATGCAGAGAATGATGCTCCAACTAATCCTGAACCTGCAGAAATAGATGATGACAGTGATGGTGAGCCACCTAGAAGACCACAGAGACAAAGAAATTTACCTAGCAGACTCCAGGACTACGAAGTATTTCCCGATCTCTGCTATAGACACAGATGGTGAGCTACTGCAGTTAGTACTCCTTGCAGAAGCAGAACCGATTTCACTGAATGAAGCACTAGCTAATCCTCATTGGAAGAAGGCAATGGAGGAAGAACTTCAGGCAATTCAGAAGAACAACACTTGGGAAATGATGAGACTACCAAGTAATAAGAAGGAAATTGAAGTCAAGTGGGTCTACAAGACTAAGGTAAAACCAAATGGAGAAATTGCCAAGTATAAAGCAAGGTTAGTGGCAAAGGGTTTTCTGCAGAAACCAGGTTTAGACTATAATGAAATCTATGCTCCAGTAGCTAGAATTGAAACTATTAGACTGATAGTTGCAATTGCTAGCATGAATAAGTGGACAATGAGTCAACTAGATGTGAAATCAGCATTCCTCAATGGTCCATTGGAGGAGGAAGTGTATATCAAGCAACCACCAGGCTTTGAATTAAAGGGAAGGGAAGATAGAGTGATGAAGTTGAACAAGGCTTTATATGGTTTAAAGCAAGCACCTCGGGCCTGGAACAAAAGAATTGACAACTTCCTTCAACAACTCAGATTCGAGAAATGTGTAAATGTAACATGGTGTGTACTAAGGAAGAGCAATTCAACTGGTGTTATCATGATCTGTTTGTATGTAGATGATCTTCACATCACTTTGGTGATAGTGAGCAAGAGATCAAAATCTTCAAAGAAAAGCGATGAGTGAGTTTGAAATGTCCGATATGGGCAAAGCTTGCATATTTCCTAGGGATGGAGTTTGTGACATCCAGAAAGAGGCATATTTCTTCACCAAAAGAAATATGCAAATCGATATCCTAAATAAATTCAAAATGATGGAATGCAATCTCGCTACCACACCAGTGAGAACCGGTGGAAGATTGACAAGTGATGATCTTGATAAGGTGATTGTGATGATTTCTAAAGGCAATTAATTGGATCCTCGAGGTATTTGTGCAACTCAAGACCGATATAACCTATAGTGTAGGTTTGGTGAGTAGATTTATGGAGAAGCGAATAGAACTCACCTAATAACCGCAAAAAGGATATTGAGATACATAAGAGGTACCATAGATTGTGGAATTTCGTGTCTCGCTACAAAAGCAGCTAGCGATATTGAAATAGCTGGATATACCGATCTTGATTGGAGTGGTGATATGAAGATAGGAAGAGTACTTCGTGCTACATATTCATGCTTGGTGGAGCTCCTATATCGTGGTGCTCTAAAAAGCAAAATGTAGTGGCTTTATCGAGTTGTGAAGTGAATACATATCAGCAGCTTTTGGTGCAAGTCAAGCAATGTGGCTTGAGATGCTGTTAAGTGAATTAAAAATGAAGAATGACACTCCTATGGTATTAAAAGTAGACAACAAATCTGCAATAGATTTGGCCAAACACCCCGTGGCTCATGGACGAAGCAAGCATAAGAGATCAAGTATCACTTCCTTCGTGATCAACTCAACAAGAACAAGTGAAAATAGAACAACGCAAGTCTAAAGAACAAATTTGCAGAGATATGCTTACAAAGTCATTGAAGGCCAGGAAGCTTGAAGAAATGAAGAATATGATTGGCATGTGTAGTTTACGTGATTTGAATTAATTAAGGAGGTGTATTGTAGTTGTAATTCAAATATAGAAGAGGAATGACTCATTTTGTACACTAGTCGAAAATAATAGCTAGTCGAAAATTAGATTTTGAGTTCCTTTTGATTTGTTAGAGTTGGTTATCAGAACCAATGGAAATCTCTTGATATATATACAGACATGTTGTAAATTCTTGATATCAATCAATACACAGTGAACATTCAAATTGAATTTTCCCTCCAATTTCTGTTTTGTTCGTTACTCTCTCTCTCTCTCTCTCTCTCTCTCTCTCAATTCACTGCGAAATCAAGATTTCACCACCACGAAACAATCGAAACTCCAACACTTTTTAGGTGAAGGTTACATTATGAACTGTCCAATCTCCATCCAATGATCGAGATCCCTTACCTACCTAAATGATCGATTTTTCCAATCGGGTCCCACATGTTGTGTACAAACAGTCTTTCTGATCTCATCATGTTTCTAGCCAACTAGTAGCATACCCGTGCATACGCACGGGTGCTGTCATGTTGTTTTTATTAATGAACTTAGATAGTATTAAATACTCTGAACATTATCCCATGAAAATAAAAACAAATTTAAAGTAGATAAAAAAGGAGTTTCAAATAGAAGATAGATAAATATTAAAATCTAAAAATGTTAAAGTATCATTTAAAAACAATTGTGCAGTTATCCAATGTTTTTTATATATCGATCTTGATATTTTTATATATCAGTATTGTTATCCTGTGTTTTTTATATATCGGTGAAGTTATCCCATATATATATATATATATATATATATCATTGCAGTTATCCCCGTATTTTTTTATATATCCGTAGCATTTTTATATATCACTGCTATTCTAAAAAATTATATAGCAGTGCAGTTATCTCATAATTTAAATTGATTATTTAAGTTGATTAGTAGATTCTGAGTAGATAGTAAAAGATAGATATTAGATGATCAATAAGAAATAATTATCCCGTGTTTTTTTATATATCAGTGACAATTATTTGTCTTTTTTAGGTATTGATCAGTTTAAAGAGTCATTAAGTCTTCTTATTTTTTAGATAGTAGGTTTATAGTAGTCTTCAAAAATTATAATTATCAAAGACAAATATTAATCCCATGTTTTTTTAGATATCATTCCAGTTATCTCGAAGTTTCAATTGATTATTTTAGTTGATTATAATAGATTATAGTAGATGTAAAAGTTAGATAGTAAATTATCAATAAGAAATATTTCTTTAATATTAATTAGTAGTTTAAATAGCCACTAAGTCTTCTTGTGTTTTTAAATAGTAGGTTTATAATAGTGTTCAAAAATTATAATTATCAATGACAAATATTAATCTCGTGTTTTTTTATATATCACTGCAGTTATCCCGTGTTTTTTATATATAAGTGCAGTTATCTCGTAGTTTCAATTGATTATTTTAGTTGGATAATATATTATAGTAGATAACAGATTATCAATAAGAAATATTTCTTTTAAATATTAATCAGTAGCTTAAATAGTTATTAAATATTCTTGTTTTTTACATAGTAAGTTTATAGTAGTCTTCAAAAAATTTAATTATCAATGACAAATATTAATCTTGTGTTTTACTATATATCGTCTGCGATTATCCGTGTTTTTTTATTTATCATTATAGTTATTTCAGTAGTTTAAATTAATTATTTTAGTTGATTAGTAGATTATAATAGATAGTAAAGTATAGATAGTAGACTATCAATAAGAGGTGTTAGTAGATTAACAATAAGAGTGTAAACAAATTTGAGAGAGAGAAAAAGAAGATAATTTTAGTAGAGTAATTTAAGTAGAGTAGTGTTTGTATAAATTTAGAAATTTAGTTAATAAAAACTAAAGTGAAGTGAAATGAAAGAAAAGAATTGTTTATGGAAAAATAAAAGTAAAATAAAGAGATAAAAATGAAGAAAGGGAGTGTAGGAGAAAAGTGAAAAGGAGGAAAGAGAGTGTAAAAAGAAAGAGAAAAACGGAAGAAAGAGTGTAAGAAAAATGTAAAGAGAGTGTAGGAGAAAAGTAAAAAGGAGGAAATAGAGTGTAAAAAGAAAGAGAAAAAAGGAAGAAAAAGAGTGTAAGAAAAAAGTAAAAAGGTGGAAAGAGAGTGTAAGAAAAAAGTAAAAAGGTGGAAAGAGAGTGTAAGAAGAAAGAGAAAAAAGGAAGAAAAAGAAAAAAAGAAGAAAAAGAGTGTAAGAAGAAAAAGAAAGAGAGCGTAATGACATTTTTACCCCTAAATTGAATATGTGTCTTGTTAATAATAGATCTAAAATGGTAATTTTGTAGGAAGTTTGTTTGTATAAATAGATATTAGATTAATAATGCAGCTCTTCTTAATTGTCTTTTGGAATTTTAGGACACCCAACAAAAAATAAAGAAATTCAGCTATCCTCAAATTTGCCAATAATGCAAGCAGCTGCCATGCCATGGTACAGTTTAAAAAATTTCTTCTTTTTCCATCATATGATGAAAGAGATGAAAAACATGAATTTAGGAGAGTGGTGGCTTTGTAACACTACTAAGGAACTTGAGGTTGAAGCACTTTCACTATCACCAAAATTCCTACCAATTGGCCCATTAATGGAAAGTGAAAACAACATGAATTGGTTATGGCAAGAAGATAAAACATGCTTAGAATGGTTGAATCAACATCCACCTAAATCTGTAATATATATTTCATTTGGTAGTATGGTATCAACTGAACAAGATCAATTCAAAGAATTAGCTCTTGCACTTGACCTCCTTAACAAACCTTTTCTTTGGGTTGTGAGAGAAGATAATAATGGTAAAGGGGTAAACATTGAATACCCTAATGAGTTTAAAGGAAGTCAAGGTAAAATTGTTACTTGGGCACCACAAAAGAAGATTTTGAGTCATCCTTCTATAGCATGTTTTATTACACATTGTGGTTGGAATTCTACTATAGAAGGTTTGTGTAATGGGGTGCCTTTTTTGTGTTGGCCATTTTTTAGTGATCAACTTATGAACAAGACATATGTTTGTGATGTGTGGAAAGTTGGACTTGGATTTGATAAGGATGAAAATGGATTGATAACAAGGGAGAGATAATGAAGAAGGTTGAACAATTGATTGGTGATGAAGAAATAAAGGAAAGGTCTTGGAAATTAATGGAAATTGTGGTCAAGAATAAAGCTGAAGGTGAGAAGAATTTGACCAAGTTTATCAATTGGGCTAGGGAATAGGGAAGAAATGTTCTCTCTTGTTTGTGTTGTTGCTTCAATAGAATAGTGAAATTTAGCATAGGCTATGGCAATATAGCCAATTTTACAAATCTATATTATAATAAACCATGGATTGTCCACCTAGGCATCCATGTCAATAATGACATCAACACAATTTTAATCCACCTTATCAATCCAGACCGCGTATATTTAATTCGCTTAAATATAAACCAAAAATGTCAAAGCAGGGAATCAAACCCATCCCCTTCTAAATTCAATGCAATTCTTAACCAAGTTAATTTCTTAAATTTCTATTGTTTCATAAGCATAACACATTATTGTTAAACTGTTCTTCATTGCTATTCTAAATTCAATACATTAGATGATATCATATTTTCATCAGTTTCAATTTTCATTTTAGTACTTTGTTTGAATACTCTTATATTAATTTTCCTTCATTTAATTATTACAAACTATTATAAGACAGGAAACAAAATTCTTTCCTGGACAAAACCCCACATCCCATTTGAAATTATAATATATATATATATATATATATATATATATATATATATATATATATATATAAATCTAAATTTAATTTGTGGAAAAAATCTAAATTTAATTTGCTAATATTATATAAATATTTAAAATAGTTGAAGTAATTACCTTACGATTGCCTAAACAATGAATTTGATGCACGTCTTTGGCACTGTAAATTATACTAGTAGTTTAAATAAATGAGAATGTGGAAAAGAGAAAAGATGAGAGAAAGAATGGAATGTGAAAGTGCATTATGTTAAGTTATGTATATTGTAATGCAAAATAAATTAGCCTTGATTTCCTAATAATTTCTTGTGTCATATATCAAAACTTAATTTTTATTTTAAACCGTACTTTCAGCTGATCCAACACTTACTCGAGACCTAAATTAAATTTTGAAATGAGGCAAAAAAAACTTGATAATTTATCCACACACGAAAATTCTCAAAAAATTATCAAAAATAGGAGTTGAACCCATGTACACAAGATAAAGAGCATTGTATTTTACCATTTAAACTAAACAAGCTTATTAAAAATATATTATGAATTTGATGATATTTTTGAGCATTGTATTTGATAATATTATCAAATTCATAATATTATCAAACTTTTTTTTAAAATTAGTTGAAACAGTGAAATACTTTTTTATTTATTTTCAAAATTAGTTGAAATTGCTGAATTTGTTATATTTGATGTTTCTTATTAGTTTTAGTAGAAAAATGAAAACATGAAATAAGAAATAAAAGTAAACGGCCCAATACATTTCAGATATATATATATATATATATATATATATATATATATATATATATATATATATATATATATATATATATATATATATATATATATATATATATATATATATATATATTCAAACAATAAAATGGATCACTTTTTGCTTAAAAAAAACAACAACAACAAAATGGTACACTTTCAAAAAGATTTGTGTCAAACAAAATCCAGGAATTGTCATACTCAATACTCAAATTTGTGACTTTAAGGTGAGATTCGAACACGGTTACCGTCCAGACTAATCCTTGATTTGATTAGCTTTTAAAAGAAAATTTTTAAGAAATTAAAACAACTAAATAAATAAATTTTCTACTTTTTCAAATCAAATCAAATCAAATCAAATCTCTCACCAGTGAACCACTGAATTGACTGTAGGATATTGCGCAAAATGATATGAGTGGTTAAGATTGAATTAACCAATATTAAATCTCAACCGTTGATGAATTTTTATACTACATCCTACGGTGATATATAATAGTTCACCAGTGAGAGATTTGAGGCCCGTTTGTTACTGATTAAAAAATAAGTGATTTTGTTGTTAAATAATTTAGAGATTTTTAAGAAAATGAGAAGTTGTTTTGTGTTTGTGTAACATACTGAAAATCACTTATTTTAAAAAAATCATTCTTAAAAAACTGATTTCCATGAGAAGCTGCTCAAAACAACTTCTCATATGAAGCAGTTTTTAGATTATTTTCAGTTTTTCATTTTTTAAGGATTTGTAACAAACAGACAATATGTCATAATAAGTGATTATTTTTTTTAAAAAAAGTGTTTGTTTTAAAAAATAAGCTCTAACAAATAGACTCTTGATTTGCTCCCTCACCTTATAAGCACCCTTTCAAAAATTAAGAAAAAAATATATTTGGTAGATAATTTTTTTTTAAAAAAAAATGTTTTTAAAATGTGGGTGGTTTTAGGGTGAGGGAGCAAATCAAATAATTAACCGGTGAACTATTAAATATCACTCTAGGATAGTATAAAAATTTATCAACGATTGAAATTTAATACTGACTAATTTAATCTTAACCACTCATAACATTTTACACAACATCCTACAGTGAGTTTTACTGGTTCATCGGGAGGGATTTGATTCGCTTTCTAACATAGAGAGGTGTATGTTAGTAGAAATAGTGGTGTATTTAATAATTGCATTTCTTTTTCCCTTATTGGTTTTTTCCTTTGACCAGAGAAGCAAGAAGATATATCCATCGTCGTCGTAATCTACCATACAAGCTATGGCGCATCTCGTTCGATCTGCAAATCTATATCATTTATAGCTCCATCTCACTCTTCTTCTCGCACAATCAACGGTGATTTATATCTTTCTCCCTCTCTGTGTCTCTTACAAATTTTAGGTTTTTCACTTTTTGATTTCTATTTGGGCATTTTTTTTTTCATTTTCTTTTAGTATATAAATATAATACGATCCCCCCGATATTTTGTTATCCTTTGATGTTTCCTTATTGAAGATGTGTGTATGAAGTGTAGATCCAATATTCTGCTTTGAATCATGGCATGATTGTTGTTTGTTATATATTGATGGATATTAGTTTCTTTACGATGCCTGCTATACATTCTGGAGTGCTCATTTTGAGTATAAGGAAATTGTGGTTGTTAAAATTTAGCTATGGAAATCAATTTCTGCATGACAAAAAAATCATTAGAGAAGGTAGAAATATAAAATATGGTGTAAATATTAAACCCTTAAATTGATGTTAAATAGTTGCAGGAATCATCCTTTTTGTTTTATCAATTTAGTCCCCGGTGAGGATGAATGTGGTGACACCTTAGATTGTTGAGCAACTAATTCGTGACAAACATATTTGGAGTCAATGTGGCATACCTTGTTTCTGGAAAGAAAAATTGTAGTTGAATTTTGTATTCCAAGAGCAGAGTCATTTCAAAACTTGAATTATTGGCAAGTATGTTAATTTTAGATTTTTTATGCTGTAATGGTTACTTGCTTTTTGTAGGCTTTTGCTCAAAATTTTGTCTATTTCCTAGGCCATTTTTATTCCTTCATTAACATGAATGTTGTGTGAAGTAAGGATCACCTAATGCAGTGGACACCATCTAGTATTTGTGGTCATAAGGAAAGCACCACTTCATTAACATTTAACTATTGAATTACCATTTTATCTGGGAATATGAGATTTTGTCCTTCAACATTAGGTGTAGGGTTGTGGTGGGGATGAGAGGGCAGGTAATGTTGCTTGTAAAAATACGTTGTAGTTGGTTTCAATATCTTACCTGTGTCATAGTAACTTAGATTTTAAAAAACCATTCCATATGGTGTTAGTGTGCAAGTCAGGGACTGGTTTAACACCAATTAACCAAACAATAACTATCAGTGTCTTTTTGCCCTTATTTTATTTAGACTAGTTCAATATCAACTTTTAGATGAATTTCTTTTTACTGATTTGTGAAGCCAGTGCAAACTAAATCAGTTGGGAATTTATTGTTCTAACTTGCCAAAATCTTCCATGGGGATTTTGAAAGAGAAAATGTGTTGTGCAGATGAAGAGTTTTGATTGGGTGTTGTTTTCATAGAAGGGGGATTTTGAAGATTTAAATTCACCTTCAGCGAGAATTGGAGTTAATTATGCATCACCTTATTAAACCAACAATCAACTACTGTATTTTTCTTCCTTTCTTTCCAACAACCAAGTATATGAATTTGCAAAACAATACAATTTTTGTTGTTGTATGAGTTTTACGGAAAAGCACATGCTGCATGTACATGGCTGTGTGGTGCAATGTTAGTATACTGCTAATCATTAAATCATTGTGAGTTGTTACAAAGTTTTGTTTGATTCGAGATTTAAGCTCACTTAGTTAAGTGTTATTTCTTAACTCTGACAGCTTGTCATATAATATTTTTTCTCCTATTTCTATTGCATTCTCTGGAAATTCTTCAGTTGTTTACGCTTTTGGATTTGTTATTGTAGTGATTCATTCCGACTTTGATTGGTACTTGGACCTATCAATGGCATCTGAAGAAGTTTTGAAGGCTGTTTTCCCTTTACTGGAGGGTGTTGATCTTGCTTCTTGTATGGCTGTCTGTAAGCAGTGGAATGACATGGCTAAAGATGATTTCTTTTGGAAATGTCAGTGTGCCAAGAGATGGCCTTCAATCTGCAAGCGACCTAACCCTCCTAGTGTAACCTACTACGAGTTATACAAAACCTTCTATAAACGCCAGCATCGTAGAACTCTTCTCCCACCGAGAATGTCTTTTGATGATTTGGAGTTCTTCATTGACATTTGGGCTGAAAATACACTTCTCTTCTCTGAAGTGGTGCCTGGTTCAGTCCTGCAATCAGGTTTTAAAAGTCTCCCATCTGGAGTTTGTAACTTGCTCAAATTTCACATGCAGGGTTCCGAATACAAGATTACTTTTCCGGTTGAACCCAGGTTTACTATCCCTTCAGGACAAAATCATAATGTTAGTGTCTCTGTGATGGTTGGGCGGAAGGATTCAAATAAGGTTGCACGCATCATAAATAAGTCCATGTTTGATTACATTGACCGATCATCATATAGAGCTTTGGCATTTGATTACCTGGACATATCTCCTAGTTACCCTTTTGTGTCTGGCATCCGAGCATGGTTCTCGTTGCTATTCATGGAAGACAGAAATGAAGACTTTATGGATGTATTTGGGATCCAAATGGATTTCTGTGATGTGGCAAGTTCCAAGGAAGAAGTATTGTGGCTGTTGGACATGCTTGATTGGAAGTGAAGTGCGATGTCCCAACTTACCTCAGCAATAATTGGACATTGTGATTTTATGTTAACTTTTTGTTTTGCTGATATGGGTGTATTACAAGGTTTTGCAATCTTATTATCAGCACGAATTTGTATGTAAATTCTCTATAATTAATTGCCATCAAAAAATATGTTTACCTTTTCTCATTCACTGATGCATATAATAAGTTAGCTCATCATATGTTGTTTCTGTGAACTTTTTTTTTTTTTATCAAATCTCTAAGGGTGAAAGTTATCAACGCCAAAAAGGGGTGTGGAAATGACACTGTCCCAGCTGTCTTAGATCGGGAATTTGGTGAACAATTTCTAATACTTGGGATGGCTCGATGAAAGGGCTGTTGTGGCTGATGGCATTGGGAGATTATAAAATGGGTTTTTTTTTGTACCCCACCCTTCCCATATACCCACATGAAAAGTGAAATCTCAAAATACTCTTTTGAAAACGTATTTTTTTAAAAAAATTTATTAATCGATATATAGACACAGGGGTGTATATCGACGACACTACATTTGGTCATCGATATATACACCCCCTAAGGCGTATATACGATTGGCAAACCCCCACCCTAATCGTATATACGCCTTGGGGGTGTATATATGATGGCCAAATGTAAGGGTTGTATATACACCCCCTCAGGCGTATATACGATCCCTATGGTATCCCTATGATATTTTTTTTTATTTTAAGTCAAATAAAAATTAATTAAAGCGCGAAAATAGGTTTAGTGTGTAGTTCGTTAAAACGTGACGATGTTATACGTCGAACGAATAATTTAGGCTAAAAAATCAGTTTTCGGGCAACATACTCCGATCGTAATGAAACCACGGTCATTAAATCTGAAAAAAAGTCAAGAAAAAATCCCAAATTTCATCGTTTACTATTTTTTACGATTTTTTTAATTTTTCATAGTCTCCAAAAAATCTAAAAAAATTCGCATAGCCTTATTTTGGTTTTGTTAGATTTTTAGTGGTGTTTTTATAATTTTTTAGAATAGTTTTGACTATTTAACGAATTTTTAGTAGTCTTTTAGTAATAAAAAATAAAACAAATCATTAAAAAAAAAATAAAAAACCCATCGTATATACGTTTTGAGTACGTATATACGATTGGACATAAAATAGCCATCGTATATACGTACTCAAAACGTATATACGATTTAGTTATTTTTTTAAAAAAAATTAATTTTCAAAGGGGCATTTTGGGATTATCAAATTTGGTGGGGGTATGAGAAAGGGTGGGGGTATGGAAAAAACATCCCTTATAAAATGAATGTTTATTTTACCCCCACTCGCATACCATATACCCTCACCAATTTTTTTTCTCCAAAATTACCCCTTTGAAAATATACAAAACGAATTTATGTAAATCAAAACATAAATCCATTGTTCAATAAAATGCAAAGCGGAAATAGGTAAATCAGTGGCTTTCAAAATTTGTACATCGCTAAATTCGTGGCTTTCAAAACGGCGGATTTATGTAAATCAAAACATAATTTCGTTGTTCAATAAAATACAAAACGGAAATAGGTAAAGCATAAAATTTCTCTAATTGTTTTTGTAGACCTAATGTATACTTAGATTATATGTTGTATCCAAAAAATATTTTCATTACTTTTAAAATAATATTTCCGTTTAGTATTTGTATAATATGTTTTATTTTTTTTCATTTTATTATAAATATAAAATAAAGAATGGATTCTTTATTATTTTCTTTTTTCTGAAACTTCATTTCAAAATAATTTCTTTGATTTCACTTTTAATTTCGTTTTGTGAATTATTAACGGGTGATCAAAATAATAAGGAGTAATAACTTTTTGTTGAGGGAAAGACTCGAAAGAGTGATTACTTTTTTATTTCTATGATTTATGTTTCACCATACTTTTTTATTTCGTTTTGTTTCACCATACATTTGTCAAAAAAAAATCTAAAATTATTTCACTTTTGTAAAATTATGTTTTCAACAATTAACCTCACTTGTATAATTTGTGTAAAAAAAACAATTAACCTCACAAAAAATTATCGACAATTGTTTATATAAAAAATGCATCCACTATAAGAAAGTCTCGCCTACAACATGTGATTTATTTTATAAAAAATAGAACAACATATTTATATAATTTGCTTCAAAAAAATATTCTTATATAATATGCATAAATTTAAATAAATAATATTATAAACTCGTACACCGCATGGGTATATTAACCCTAGTGTTTGTAGTAAGATCTGGCTGGTGACATGAACTACTATCAAATAAGAAATCAACATTCTAAATTGATGTCAACATTATTGAAGTACCATTCCCTAAATCAATTTTGAAAACAGAGAAACCACATAGTAATTCTTAAAACAGTACTAGAACTAAAATTACAAAATTTTCCTAACTCAACAAACGCATCTAAAAATTGATTCTACTCTGATATGACTGTCCAAATTTCCAATTGGCAGGGATAACAAAAGGAAACTCCAATGTTTTGCGATCACTAGTAGTAACCCTAAATGACAATGCTTGTCCTACCAAATTAGTTCCCGCATTCCAATTTTGTCCCCAATTGCGTTTCATTGGAAGCCATCCAGTTTTAGTACCTTTAATACTCATACTAGAAACATCACCAGCATTAGCAACATTGTACACCAAAATGAGCATCAAATAATTGTTTCCTCCAATTTGGAACCTAACACCTCCAACTTTTGTGCATGGTACACGTCTATATTGAACAGGAACGATCCCAGCTTTGTAATAGGCAATAGCAGTGAACATTTTCATCGATAAGTCAAAGTGTTTTTGTGGAGGGTTGCACCAAATGTCGGTACGCTTCGAGTAATCAGGAGGACAAAAATTTGTTGCGGTTACTTTGATTGGAGGTGCACCTCTTATGCACCATTGTGGGGTGTTCACACACTTAATCTCAAAACATGCACCACAAGCAAGTCCATTGTTAAATAGAGCTGTGCTTAGTGCTGTGTTTGCAAGCCCATACCCTTGTTCGAAGAGATTACCATAACCACAAGCACCCTCTGCATGTATATATATACCATATTATAGGAATTAATATATCAAAATTTGATTTATATAAATTGTCACTACTAAAAAAATGAAATAAGAGAGAGAAAAAAGAGGGAGTTTTATACTTACTCATGGTTTCTCCACCATTCATGTCACCATAGAAGGTTGCATGAGCATCATACCAATTAGGGTCAATGCCAGTTGACATGACATGCACGAAGAGCATCATGAAAGAGGCTAAAGTAACCAAAATGTGAGACATGACCATGATGACTAAGGGTGAAAGACACAGAAAAATATGAGACTAGTGGTTAAGGCTAATTTTTTTTGGATATAAAGTGGTTAAGGTTTATTGGTATTTAAAGATTCAGGAAGTCAAAATTAATATTGAAGTTTATTAATGTATATTAACATTTAACTTCCAGTTTCTTTATCACAACTTTCAGTTTTATTTGATTGAGACTTTCAGTTTTATTCATTAACTAATAACTAATTGTCATTTATTTATTCTGTTTGTTATTTGACAAAGATTTTCAGTTTTTTATTCTTAAATTAACAGTTTCAAAATTAAAATATTCTTTTTCCAGAGCTCAGAACAACATGTTTACCTTTTCAGATGTTTATTAGTAAAAATGATTTCAAAATCGCCAAACTCTTATTTCTTTTTGAATGTAAATCACTTTTATTGTTAATGTTAAATAAAATATTAGGTTAATTAAAATTATAATCATTTCAGTAAATTTTGTTACAAATAATTTTATAATTTTTTAAATTTGATATTAGAAAATTAATTTTATTATATCGTAATTTTTATTTCACATTTTAACAAATTTTAATGTCTTTTAACTTTTTAAGAAATGGAAAAGGAGGAACTATATGTGTGTGTGTGTGTATCAATTAGTGTTTTCTTTATTCACGTATCAGTGGTCAAAACATCAAAAAACATAGGTTCAACAGAGTATAAGTTATTGTTATAGTGTGTAAAAAAAGTTATTGTTAAAACGGTTTTTATTAATTGCCAATAACTTCAATATTTATAAAGAAATGTCTTTTGAGACGAGACGGAATGTCCGAATAAAATACAATAACCACTTACCCGCTCGTGGAGTGTTACTATGGTGTTTGCATATTACAGTACATTTCTTATGTTTCATTTAACTTCTTTTGTACAATGTATCGGTCGTCATATTTATATTTATTGAGAAAAAAAACTTCAACTAGATGGATTCTTCACCTCTGAGTGTGACTTTCCATTCTTACTCATAAATTTGAGTACGAAAGAATACCATCGAATTCTAAAAGCCATCCTTAGATTTAGTTAAATTTTATCTCTATCTGTCCACAAGTATTGATGTAACCTACAAAGTGATACAAAAAAAAATCGTTCGATTGAAGATAATTTTTGGTACAATGTACTTTAAGATGAATGAATGAATGACGCCCTAGTCCAAAGCAAGAAAGACCTAAAACTCTTTGAACACTAATGAACGTAAATTACATTTATACTCTATCCTAAGAGGACTAATGGGGATTTGAACTCGAACCTCCCAAATACAAATCATGTCATGCTCTACTAGGTCAATTTAACTAAATCTAAGGACATGCTTGATTGGAAGTGAAGTGCGATCCCAACATTACCTTAGCAATAATTGGACAATGTGATTTTATGTTAACTTTTTGTTTTGCTGATATGGGTGCATTACAAGGTTTTGCAATCTTATTATCAGCGCGAATTTGTATGTAAATTCTCTATAATTAATTGCCATCAAAAAATATTTTTACCTTTTCTCATTCACTGATGCATATTTATGTAGCTCATCATATGTTGTTTCTGTAACCCATCATGAATAACGCTACCTTTGAATTGCGGTTCACACCCCTTTTTTTTTCGAAATTGTCTGATTCTCATTAAATGGGCAAGGCCCAAATCAGAACTACAATCATACATTGTAACCAGATGCTCATTATCATGAGCGATCCAAGGAACTTACGACACTGCAGCCCAACACGATTAAGATTTAACAATAAAGCCCAAAAGCTTAGCACATCAAGGGACTTACAAATCAATATGTCATTTGCTAAAGCCCAAATAACTACCTGAAAATACAAACTAAACAACTAAAAACCAACCAGAATAAAACCTAACTAAGGAGCAAAAGACCAAACAGCCCCTCCTTAACCCAGTCAGTACCAACCGAAAATACCCACAACCCAGCTACCTCCATCAACCCGAGAGCAACTGCAAGGCTTAAACAGTGAAACCCAGAGCTAAAGTTTAACTAAAAAACGCCACCACCACCAGCCCCAAATATGAGCACCGAAATAACACCTAGCATCTGAAAAGCAGCAGATCCACAAGGAAAATAGGGGAGAAAAACGAAAAGACTAGAAATTTCTCTGTAAATAGTGACCAACCGGCCACGGGATCTCATAAACCAGACTACAAAGGGAAAACGGAGTACATCTGAGGAGGGAATGGGCAAGGGAAAACTAAGCCAAAGGAAAATCAAATCTGCTGAGAATCAATATTACCATCATATGTTTATAGTCTAATTCTTCAAATGATAATCATCAAACTGGACTATAAACAAATCTCCAATTGTTGGCTCAAGATACTATATTATACGTGGAGATTTATATCTAATACATATTTCCAAAATTCTTTTAGGACCCATCATAGTGCATTGCTCATCCAAAAAATTCTAAGATGGGAAATTTTAAGTTCGTGACCAAAAACCAAATGTAAATGGGAAGAGTTGTGATAACTTGTTGGCTTGATGCGAATCAATATTACATGTTCCCAAATAGAAATTAGAACTTCTTATCTCATAAGTATTGGTCATGTAATTAACGTTAGACGTCTAAAGAATGGTTCTTCAAGACCATTTTATGAACGAACGTATAACGTGTGATATCCAATATCAATTCTAATAGACATACAATACTTATCATATGCTTTCAAGGTAATTCACATAATGACCTCTTACTCAAATTAGTTGAGCAAAAAATCTCACAAATTTTCAGTTTGTGAGATGACGACAAATATATATATATATATATATATATATATATATATATATATATATATATATATATATATATAAAATATATGGAGCCATCTAGTTGATGCATCGATTAAAACCACAAATATCTAAATAGTCCACATGATTAGTGTACTTGTTTACAAATATCACATTATATCAGTTCTAGAAATATGAGACATTTACTATTCTTAAATTGCCAATTTCCTTTGGGAATTAGTGAACACAAGAATTAGTAGATTGAAGAAACTACTCGCTCTTCAATACAAGTTCACATAGAAAATTATTATTCACATCATAATATACTCGGGATGGTCCAACCGATCTTGCCAACAACTAAATTATTATGATATATAAACTTATAGTTTACAACAACATGTGTTTCAATTGCACAAATATAAGTGTAGTACAAATCAGATGAAAAAGTAGACAATTTTTCCACTACACTTATTTTATCAAAATATGTCTCGTTATATAAAAATATTCAATATCTCCTTTATATCTCGTTTCAATATGATTTCTATTCATATGAATATCTTTGAAACTTAATAAATTTCTACGAGACTTAGGGGAATATAATGCATTCTCAATCTGTAAATTTCTTCCCCCAGATAACAGTATATTAGCTCTTCCGGAGCCTTCAATTATATTTTTTCATGCAAATTTTTTATTTGGAATTCCAAGCAAAAGAAATAAGAAAAATTACATTTTTCCATAAGATACTAAACCACTATCAGGAATAACAAAGCTCACAATCACAAATGACACTTAAATAGGATAATGATAACATTTACCACATCAATGGTCATCACCACAACTTTTCTTGTACCAAAAGTATAATGTGATTCATTTACTTCTGGGAATGAACTTCAATTCATTGAGTGGTTGTGAGTGTTCTTTACAATCACCATATCACATAATCTTGATTCATAATATTTTTCTTAAAGTATTTTCTCATTTTGCTAATTCATGAGAATATTTGAGACATAAATTACATGTCTTTTCCTTTACTTCAAAATATACTAAGATCAATTAGATCTTATAGATTTTAGTCATAGTCCAAATTTATAGTTCTCCGAAACTTGACCACAAATCTCCATAAGAGATGGCCAAAGAAAAATGTATTTTGTGCAATCCTCCAATGATGCTTAAATTACCAATTCATATGTTCTTCAGGAACTATACCACAAAATTTCCTCAATGATAATCAAGAAAACCATACTATGAGCAATCCTTCAAGGATGCTTGAATATTTTCTTTCTTTGAGTTCTTCAAGAACTATCACAAATCTTCACAGACAATGATAAAGAAAATTATTCTTTGTGCAATCCTACAAGGAATTGGATTACGAAATCATTAGTTCTTCAAGAACTATACCACATTACTTCTTCAATGATTATCAAGAAAAATCATACTATGAGCAATCCTTCAAAGATGATTAGATATTAAAATTTTAAGTTCTTTAGGAACTGTATCATTAGCCTTCATAAACAATGATACATAGAAAGCAGCTTATTTGTTCAATCCTTCAGGGATGCTTCAATAATTGACTTATTGTTCTTCAGGAACTATATCCCAAATTTTCATCAATAATGATAAATAGATACAAAATGAGATAAAGCAAAATAAATATCGAAATAAAGAGATAGTAAAAAGATCATGATTAAAAGATAGTCACAAGAAGAAGATGAAGAAGAAAGAAGAAGAAGAACAAGAGGAAGAGGAAGATAGATCAAGAAGAAGATAATGAGTTATAGAGAATATGTGTTGATACGTATTACCTTAGGAGAAGATAGATCAAGAAGAAAACTTATTCGTTTAATAGATCCTCAAGATGATTATGCCATCAATCATACGGTAGAGCTTCGTGCTGATAATGTGTAATGAAAATAAGCAAAACTTGAGTAAGAACAAATACTAGACATCATATAAGAGAATAGAGATGAATAGGGGAGAAGAAGAGAATGAGAGAATCTTTGCATTATGCTCTTCACAAGCGTAAGTCTCTACATATGAGGGTGAACCCTATTTATAGGATAGGGATTGGCAAATGAGTAGTCACTCATTACACAAGATAATGGTGGGAGGTGAAGGACAATGGACATCCAATAATAATATTTCATAACAATATATATATATATATATATATATATATATATATAAGGTTTCTCAAAAATAAAGTCTTTAGTGAAATTTCTAAAATTATTTCACTTTTGTAAAATTATTATATTTTCAACAGTTAACCTCACCAAAAATTATCAACAATTGTTTATATCAAAAATGCATCCACTATATGAAACTCTTGCCTACAACAAGTGATTTATGTTATAAAAAATGGAACAACATATTTATATAATATTATATTTAATATATACAGAATTTATAGTAAAATTTTAAATATTCTTATATAATCTCCATAAATTTAAATAAATAATATTATCAAAACTCGTGACATCGCATGGGTATTAACCCTAGTGTGTGTAGTAAGATCCGATGGTGACATGAACTACTATCAAATAAGAAATCCACATTCTAAATTGATGTTAACATTATCAAGTACCATCCCTAAATCAATTTTGAAAACGGAGAAACCGCATAGTAATTCTTAAAAGCAAAGTATTAGAACTAAAATTACAAAATTTTCCTAACTCAACAAACGCATCTAAAAATTGATTCTACCACAGTATGGTGTCCAAATTGCCAATTGGCGAGGGACAACAAAAGGAAACTCCAATGTTTTGCCATCACTAGTAGTAACCCTAAATGACAATGCTTGTCCTACCAAATTAGTTCCGCATTCCAATTTTGTCCCCAAGCTGCGTTTCATTGGAAGCCATCCGATTTTAGTACCTTTGATACTCATATTAGAAACATCACCCGGCATTAGCAACATTGTACACCAAAATGAGCATCGATAATTGTTTCCTCCAATTTGGAACCTAACACCTCCAACTTTTGTGCATGGTACACGTCTATATTGAGCAGAGCGATCCGGCTTTGTAATAGGCAATAGCAAAGTGAACATTTTCATCGATAAGTCAAAGTGTTTTTGTGGAGGGTTGCACCAAATGTCGATACGCTTCGAGTGTCGGGAGGACAAAAATTTGTTATGTTACTTTGATTGGAGGTGCACCTCTTATGCACCATTGTGGGGTGTTCACACACTTAATCTCAAAACATGCACCACAAGCAAGTCCATTGTTAAATAGAGTTGTGCTTAGTCTTTGTGTTTGCAAGCCCATACCCTTGTTCAAGAGATTACCATAACCACAAGCACCCTCTGCATATATATATATATATATACCATATTATAGGAATTAATATATCAAAATTTGATTTATATAAATTGTCGCTACTAAAAAAATGAAATAAGAGAGAAAAAAAGAGGGAGTTTTATACTTACTCATGGTTTCTCCACCATTCATGTCACCATAGAAGGTTGCATGAGCATCATACCAATTAGGGTCAATGCCGATTGACATGACATGCCACGAAGAGCATCATGAAAGAGGCTAAAGTAACCAAAATGTGAGACATGGCCATGATGACTAAAGGTGAAAGATCTGAGAAAAAGATGAGACTAGTGGTCAAGGTTAATATTTTTGTTGTCACAAAGTGGTTAAGGTTAATTGGTATTTAAAGATTCAGGAAGTCAAAATTAATATTGAAGTTTATTATTGTATATTAACATTTAACATTCAGTTTTTTTATCTCAACTTTCAGTTTTATTTGATTGAGACTTTCAGTTTTATTCATTAACTAATATTAACTAATTGTCATTTATTTATTCTGTTTGTTATTTGACAAAGATTCATTTATTTATTCTTAAATTACTTGATTTTAATTAAAATATTCTTTTTTTCAGAGCTTAGGACAACATGTCTGCCTTTTCAGATGTTTATTAGGAAAAATGATTTCAAAATCGTCAAACTCTTATTTCTTTTTGAATGTAAATCACTTTTATTGTTAATGTTAAATAAAATATTAGGTTAATTAAAATTATAATCATTCCAGTAAATTTTGATACAAATAATTTTAGGCCATATAAGTTATTGTTAAAGTGTGTGTCAAAAAAAAGTTATTGTTTAAGTGGTTTTTATTAATTGCCAATAACTTCAATATATTTATAGAGAAATGCCTTTTGACACGAGACGAAATGTCAAAATGAAATACAATAATCACTGACACGCACTTGGAGTGTTACTCTAGTGCTCGTTTATAGTACATTTCTTATGTTTCGTTTAACTTCTTTTGTACCATGTATCAGTCCTCATATTTATATTTATTGAAAGGAAAAAAAATAACTTTAATTAGATGGATTATTCACCTTCGAGTGTGACTTTCCATTCTTTCTCTAAATTTGAATAGGAAATAATACCATAGGAGGTAATACCCTATTTGGTCGCTGACTTTTTAAAAAAGTTCAATTTGGTCATTGACTTTTCAAATATTTCAATTTAGTCCCTCACTTTTAGAGACTTGTATCAATTTAGTCCCTCTGTCAACCATAGTTAGTTAACAATGTTAATAGAGTTGATGTGGCAAATCTTAGGGACCTTATTGATACTAAGTTATATAAGTTAGGGACCAAATTGAAACACCCAAAAAATTTAATTTCCACTCATATTTACATCTCTTTCATCTTCAATTTCATTTGTAAGTCTAATCAATTAGCTTTTTGGACCCAAAACTCCATAGTTTGCTGCAAACCACAAAATACCAGTTATCATATTTTAACAACTTGTCAATTAATTCAAAATTCTATTATATATTCCATATTGAAGAACTTTCTTCTTTTCTTGTTATTTTTTCTCTACTTTGATCTAAACAATGTAGAGACCTTTAAAACATATTAATGTTTGTTCTTCATGATTTACATGACGTTCTTAATGACTTACATTTCTTATCTCTCTGGTGTACCTTAAAATATCAAATCTTTGTAGTGAAATATTTTGTTTATCTTTGAAACATTTGGTTTTTGCTCTGTTAATACTTGATGTTATGCCTTTTGAGTTTTGACACTATTTTTTACAAATTTGAACACTAGAAAGAAAGTTTTCTTGAAAAAAATGAATAACAAACATTATTATGTGTTTAAGGTCTCTCTGTGGTTTGGATCAAAGAAGAGGAAAAATAATAAGAAAAGAGATAGAAAGTTCCAACATGGCATATATATTAGAATTTTGAATTGATTGACTCGTGTACTGCAAACCATGGAGTTTTAGGTCCAAATAAAAAATTGTATAGACTTACAAATGAAATGGAGAATGAAAGAGTTGTATATATATGAGTGGAAATTAATTTTTTGGGTGTTTCAACTTGGTCCCTAACTTATATAACTTAGTATCAATTTGGTCCCTGAGATTTGGCACATCAACTTTATTAACATTGTTAACTAACTATGGTTGACAGAGGGACTAAATTGATACAAGTTTGTAAAAGTGAGGGACTAAATTGAAATATTTGAAAAGTCAAGGGCCAAATTAAACTTTTTAAAAAGTTAGGGACCAAATAGGGTATTACCTCAATACCATAGAATTCTAAAAGATATCCTTAGATTTAGTTAAATTTTATCTATCTTTCCACAAGTATTGACGTAACCTTCAAAGTGATACAAAAAAAAAACGTTCGATTGAAAATAATTTTTGGTACAATACTCCCTCTGGTCTCTTTTATAAGCAAAAATTGGTCAATATGTTGATGTATCTGGTTCATATTATGGACCAGATACATCAATTTGTGTTGACTAATTTTTGCTTATAAAAGAGACCGAGAGAGTATATTTTAGGGTGAATGAATGGCGTCGCCAAGTCCAAGGCAGGAAAAACCTTCAGACTCTTTTGAACATTTATGCAAGTAAATTACATTTACTCCATCCTAAGACGACTAGTGAGAATTTGAACTCAAAACCTCTCAAATACAAATTATGTCATGCTCTACTAGGTCGTTGTTGGATCGAAGATAATGAAAACAAACGGTGGAGATATATTACTGAAAACCGGTCAATGAATTTTGCTTGTAAGTCCCTACCGAGAAGAGCTTTGTTGTGTTGTGTGGCTATTCTAATGGTCAACAGCCTGAGACTACAACATCAATTTTTCTGGTGCAATAATATCAATTAAAATTGTTTAGAACTACAACTTTCAACACTGGTTCTGATATGCCTGTCTTAAAATGTCTATTTAAATAAATATAGATATTTTCTAAAATGGAACATACATTATTGCACTATAAATTTCTGAATAATGAAAATCTAGTTCGATTATCACAATCTTGTGCCATGTCACCCAACAACTATGATGATGTAAGGTCCTTTCTGGTTCTCATGGTACAATTACAAAAAGAGGCTGCATGAAACACAAGAAGGAAGCATTTCAGTTAGACAAATCATGAGAGAGAGAGAGAGAGAGAGAGAGAGAGAGAGAGAAGGAGGGAGGGAGGGAGAGAGTACCAAGTCTACACTAACTGATTTCCCATCTTCAACCAATATCTCAGCTATTGTTCCTGATTGATCAGCCTGTGAAGCAAAAGCAATGAATGAGAACCAAGTAATTAGAATTTTTTTTTATCTTTTTAATGGCTAGATAAGTAGCAAATCTTTGTTTTACTATATGCTATAGTGAGAGAGCTTTTATTTATATGTATTCTACTAATAGGACTATAGTCTTAAATAATACTGGGATTAATTTCCAGAATAAAGAGTAATGTTGGTAAAAGGGGAAAGATAAGCAGAATATTATGCAACTATCATAAAAAGGACAATGCACATACTTCAATTTCATTCATCAGTTTCATAGCCTCAATAATGCAAACAACCTGCCCTTTCTGCACTTTATCTCCAACCTGAAACACCAAAAAAAAGAATGAGGCTATCCATTATTTTATTCAACAAACATTGTAATAATTAGTTGCAAATGTTTTATACACTATACAGTAATAGTAAAGTAATACATGCCTTGACAAATGGTGGTTCGCCAGGTCCAGGACACCGATAGAAGGTTCCCGCCATTGGACATTTAAATGGTGGATGAGATGATGCACTTGTTTTTCCAGGAGGCAAGGCAGGAGCTGCTTTTGAAGGTGGAGCGCTTGCAGGAGCAGAATTAGCAACGGGTGGTGGTGGCGGTGGTGCTTGTGGATATGGATGTGCAAGATAGGGAAATGGTTGTGAAGGAGCTACAGCAGTAGCTGGTGGAGGCTGTAAAGCTTCCTTTTTTCTTATTGTCAGCTCATAGTCTCCTTGCTTAAGTTCAAGTTCAACAATATCTCTAGAATCCACAAGTCTGCCAATGAAATAATGTTATATTAATAAGATATATATATATATATATATATATATATATATATATATATAAATGCTTCATATTCCTAATAATGTCAATATAAGAATCAAAATAAACATGTGAGTGTATGCAGCTTAGTCTTACTTAACAAGGTCTGCAACTTGACTCATAAATGCAGAAACTGAAGATGCATCTGCAGAAGTGCTTGGACCAGCGGGTTTCCCGTTAAGATTATCTTTCTCCAACGGTGAAACAACTTTAGGTTCATTGGCCAGTACAGGTGCAGAATTTGAAGAATTCGCAACAATGGCAGCCTATGACATACATACAGAGCAGGGTAATATATAGCTGTTGTTAATTAATCTAATAAATAAATCATTTGCATAGAAGGATTAGTGATGATGACCATTTTCATTCAAAGTGAAACCGACAGCGAACTAACCTCTTTAGATAGGGCTTGCAGCTTCCAGACAGGAAATTGGTTCCCTTTAAGGCACTGGGACACAACACAACAATGGAAAATATATAAATAATCAGGAAGAAACATATAGTCAGAGAATTGTTTTAATGGATGAATTATGATTATGAATATCTCCAGTTTTAAGCGCATTAGGAAGTAAGGGCTAGGCTGCATGCTTGCAGTGGCATCTGCAGTAACAGATCCAACATATATTTTCTGGTTATAACATGCTGAAAATTTGTGTAATCTCCTTATAAGTAAAGTAAATAAATTGAAAGATGATTAACAACATAGCATAGAAATTACGAGCAACTCTAATCTATAAAGCAGCATATTAGAAATGTAAACCCAATATCAAACCTCACGATATTGTCTTAAATGCTCTCAACAAAAGCATTTATCAACTTAGTAGAATTGCAAATATAGTACAGTCTCTATATGAATCTGTTTGATTCATTAAAAAAATAAGGGACTGGAAAAAATAAATCCTTTCCTACGACGAAAACTGACTATGGACCAAAACAGAACAACGGGTGAGGTATACGACAACAACAAAAATTGTTACTTAGTGAAGTAAGGAACGACTTTCTATCTAACGCACAATCTAACGACAACAACCTTTTCCCTTATTTGTGAGCATTCTCAGCTGCACCACCCGATTTCACAGGCAAACACATCCTCAAAGAAAACTCTCAAATTCATCACAACTGGCTACCGCTCATTCCCTTCCTCGCCACCAACACCACCATAGTGATGTATGATACATTGAATTTGGTATGTGCTTGCAGTTAGCTCTGCTAGTTGAATCATTCAAGATGGGATCCATACAGTGTTATCGATTGCAAATGGCTGACAATAGCGTTTTGTCGAAAACCTGTTATTTTTAGCCGCAATTTTCAACATAAAACACTATGGTGCAGACATCCATTACAAATTGGTGATAGCAGTTGGCAAAATATCTGCCACCGCAATCCACCATGGTCCCTATTTGATAATACCGGATCCATAACCTTACTCACCAATAACCTATTGATAAGGACTTTTATAATTTACTAGATTCAATAACCTTACTCATCAAAAAACATTCAGAAATTCCAAGGGAAAAGGATCCCATAAAAAATGTAAAAGGTGGCACTCAAAGAATGATTGAACACTTGGCTGCAGATGTTTTGAACAAAATAAAATATATTAACTAGTTATTTTTCCAGCCAGCAGGAAGTACTGCAATATTAAAGAGGACTTCAAGCAACAGAAGCTTTCCTTTTTTTCCAAATAAAGGTTACTCAACACAAAAGACAGTGGTGGGGATTTGCTTATTACCAATTTATGCTGAAATGCTGAAAACAATAGAATAGTTAAAGTGAGAGCATAGACAATAACTCAACAACTGATATACCAAAACAAGAAATAAACTAACTACAAGGCACCCAAATATCTATAATTCAAGGCAATAAGCTTGACGATGACATCCAATGAATATCTCATCACTATCCAAAATCTGAAGAAAAGAACAACGTGACATTTTTAATTCAAACTTGAAAAACCCAGATTCATATTGGATATAATTACACACCTGAATCCCAGTTGAAGCTGAATCAAGACTAAGAGATCTAAATGACAGTGATTTCTTAAACCCCAACCCACTCTGATACGAAACCATCTGCATATTCCGTGAGTTCAAACCCAAAGGATCAAAACAGAGGCATTTAGAGCAAGGAGCTGTGAATGACGCCATTTGGAACCGAACCCACGAATCAAAAACAGATTTTTACTGTTTCTGAGCTCAAATGGGACAGTGATCTGAACAGAATGGTGGAAATGGTGAAGTGGGTAGGCGTGATTATAAGGGTTTTGGAAGGCGATTAGATCGAAGAGAGTTTGTAGAAGAAGAAAATAGCGAAAGAGTGGAATGGGCGATGGAGTCTACGAAGGAGGGTTTATACGCTGTGCTGTGTGGCTTCGATGATTACAATGACAAAATTTAGAACATCAACGCAATTTCAACCAACTTTGAACAATAAATTTTCGGTGCATTTTGCATTTCTTGAGTTCTTTGACAACCAAATTAATGAATTAATTAAATGAATTTAAAGTATTTAGTGCAATTAGTGGTTGAATTCGCTTATAAATATAAAATGAGATGAATAGACATTTGTACTTAATGATTAAGCCTCTATTTGATAATGTCAATCCGCTATTTTATAACGTATTTTGTAAGTATTTGGTATGACTAGTTTAACTTTAAGCTTATAACTTTTCATTTTTTTCTCATTTTTATCTTTCTTAGTTTAATTAAATTCATCATTTATCCTTCATTAGATGAATATCATCTCTCATATTTAAACATTAATTACAAGTGTCTATTTATGTAATTAAAATTTATAAACTAATTTAACCGCTAATTTTACCATACACTTTAAATTCAATTTGCTAGTTTATTTGATATAAGCTATCTATTATACATTTGTTTATCCGGTATCTTTGTATATTGGGTTGGGTGGGTTAGCCTTATCTAATATGTGGCTCCAAAGTTTGGCCCATGCTTCGTATAAACCCCCCCCCCCCTCCTCTACTCACTAGACACCCCTTTTTGGGGTGAAAAGACCAAAAACCCTTGTTGAAAATTGGTTTTTTTTTTAAACATTAAACACTGTTCAGCGCAAGCTTGATCGACCTAGGTCGAATCTCGCAGCACCGAACCTGCTAATTTTACTCAGACACCCCAAATTGGCCAAATTAACAGGTTCGACCAAGCGAAGGTCTATCAAATAACAGTTCACAACGATAAAATATAGATAGATAAGTGCAAACAGTAAGTATAGGTACAATCCATGCAATAGAAAAAAGTTAAGAATAACTAGAATTAAATCCAAAGCAAAGGCAAATACAAAATACAACTACTGTCGTTGCCTCTCACTCGGCTGGGAGACATCCCTAGCATGGGAGACACAGCTAAAGCCAACAGCATCATCATGCTCTATATCATCGGCTCTAGCATGACCGTCTATATCATCAAAATTCAATGTTGCCTCCTGTGGAGGGTCAACCTCAACAGGGTTCCCGCGTGCACATCCACGTCGTCCACGTGGCATCCCAAGAGTCCTCCCTCGGCGCACGGAGGCAGCGGGACGAATCCTGTCTTCGTCCTGCCTCCCGCCCTCGGGCTGCCTCCCTCCATCAATGCCACGTCCTTGTTGTGTTAGCCATACTGTAAAAAATCAATTGAAATGTCAAAAAATCAGTCAAAATCAGCATACAACAACAATCAGGGGGTTCGACCGTGCCAGATTCGATTCCAAACGGAACACACTTGATCGAACACCCCTTATGAGGTTTGATGCACGCTCGATCGAACACCAACTAAACAGTTGCATCACTAGGGTGTTTGGCGCACGCTTGGTCGCTCAAGAACGACTGATGCAAGGCCGAACAACCCAGAAACAGTGGGGGGAAAATTAAGGCGAGAAGAAGATGAATAAGCTTACCTAGATGTCAATGGAAGGAAATGTCGTTGATTGTTGATGGAAACGCACGAAAATGATGGATTGAAGTTGAAGGGGTGTGGGTTTGGTTGTAGGGTAGTTTTTAGGGAGAATGAGAATGTGATGAGGTGTGTGAGGGTGAGAGGGAATAGATGGGAGAAAATCAGATTTTAAATTAGGGGTATTTTGGGAATATTACGTGGTTTGGGGTGTCAGCAGTGAAGAGAGAGGTTGTATGCGAGCGTGGGCCCAAAGTTCCGCTGTATGTATTGGTGTGGGTCGGCCTTCTATGGCCCATTGCCTTTTATTTGATGTTTAGTTAGTTTCGTTTCAGTGGTGTGGGGTGGGCCAGTCTTCTGTGGCCCATTACCTATTTTGTCTACGTGTATTGGTTTTGTAGCTTAGCCCACGTTTAATGGAAACCAATTCATTTTATCAAAAAAAAATCTAGTCATGTCCGACACTTACAAAAGTTTTATCATGTTATAAGCTAGCGGATTGACATTGCCAAACAAAGCTTTTTTTTGTCTAGGGGATCGAGGATCCCAGTCTAGTGTCCAAGAGAGAAGGCCCCTGGCTAATCTAGAGTTTGGTCGGTAGGTAAGTAAAATCTGCCCCCAATTTGTTCCATAGTTGGGAATCGAACTCAAATACTAACTGTGTTTGTTCCTTAAAATGAAGTACATTAACCATTTGCACCCAACTTTAGGGATAATAGTCGATTTTTGTAATAAACAAAAAAGGGGTCGGCTATTGACAAGACATGCCAAACAAAGCCTTATCTCACTCATAGGATTAAAACAAAAATAAAAAAAGGCGCTTTACCACAATACACTTTTTTTTTTTCAAATAGAATTGTATTTATGCATAGTTGGATATAAATAATAAATAGATTCTCGATCATAGGCAGGCAAATAACATTATATTAGTAGAAAGTTAAAAAAGTTCACACAACAATGAAGAAACATCAATTTTGAGAGATAGATCCTTGTAACACAACATTTTATTGATGATTGGATCAAATGAATTGATGATTCTCTAGGTAACTTGCTCAAGCGTCAATCTTTTACACACTGTACAAACAGACCGAGGCCTGTGCAACTAAATTGGTTGCCTATATAGAGAAAATTGAATATCAATGAAGCGAGGGAGTGAATGAAAAGAACATTCAACTTCAGAACTCATAACAAAAAGTAATATTTAGAAGCTTAGTTAAGGCAGGAGGAGGAATAGAGATTCATATCATTCCATGATTGTGTGCTGCACTTGATCTTCTTATGCAACTTGGGTGTTTTAGCCATAGTAGGACTCTTGGATGACCTAGCTCATACAAAAATTAAAATGAGATAGGCACATTCTGAAGAGAAAATAAATAAATATGGTTTGCCAATAATAAGTGCAACTCTTTAAATCAATGGACCAGTAGATGAATCCTTACCTCCTTGGGATAAAAGGTCTATCAAAATATGGCATTGGTTGTGCTTTTGGAACGAGTTCCTTCCTTAACCTTTTGATTTCTTCCTCTTCTGCCAACTTTAGTGGGGTAGCAAACAAAAAATCAGCACTTAATAAATGAAAATATGGTTAAGCAGTGAAGGAAATGTCTGAAGTAATAGGGATAGTTCTGCTTATGTCTTTCAATTTTTTTATATCCAACACATTATACTGTTAGTTTCTTTTTCCATTGCACATAAAGGTTTACTTAGGCCCATGGATTTGTGGACCATAATGAAACACCATATCATCAGCTCACACACCCTTCCCTAATATATTCTGAGTTAACAACAGAGTTGTCCAGAATCAATTCAATCACAAAGGAAATGGCAGCAACTTGCAGGGTATTAAGGAGGGAGAATATTGGTGGATTCTCTACAATTCATGTGCTAAGCCAGGTATTATAAATCATTACTCCTTATGCAAAACTTAAAGCCATTGATACAGATTTAGAAATGAAGTTTTTAAATTTCTGATATGCAAAATTCTGATATACAAAAGGCATGCAAAACTCTCTTTAAATTCCATTTAGGAGAATAACTAAATGAATTTGGTTGGCTTAGATTTTTCCACTATGAGGTTATATGGGAGATGTTGTTTCTAAGTATGATTTCAATTTCAATGAATCAGACATAATATATAACATATAGGAACTAACCAAATAAGAGTCTTTACTTTCCATCTGTTCAAAATAATTAACTATTTCAACATAAACTAATAAATTTTACTTTGTGTGTCTTCAAACTAATTAAATGCATTCTGAGGGAATTATACAAACAACACAACGGTATGCATGGATATACCGCTATTTAGTGGGTATAGCAAACAAGAAATCAACACTAAATGAATTGAAATATGGTTAACCGGTGAAGGAATGTCTGAATAGTAATAGGGATAGTAGTGTACCTTCCGTTCTCTCTCTCTTTCCAATTTGTATTGCTCTATGAAGTTCAATTTTTCTGCCATCTGCATAATTCAAAATTCATTAAGTATTGCTTCCATTGCCTACAATTCCCATATTGTTTCCATTCCAAATAATGTGAAATATAACTCCTAGGACTTTTAAAAGAAGGAAAGAGTAGTAGTGCAAAAACACCAAAAAGAACAATGATATAAAAGTCATGAAAATAGTACAACAATAAGGCAACAAGGATAGAGAGGCACCTGTCGATCAAACTCAGCACGATCCAATGCCCTCACATCAGTGTGAAGCTTAAGGTCAACAGGCATAGTAATTTCTTTTACCGGAGGTTTTACCAAACACTGTAAGAATAGCACCAAAGAATGCCAAATACCCCATATTATTATTATAGAAACATACAATCATACAGAAATCAAACAAAGGACTACTTCCATTACATAGCAAAACGACCTTACCTCAGGTTCATCTGTTGTCCAAGGAAGACCTTGGGCAATAGGTATCCTCTGCTTCTCTTCTTCTGTCATAATCTCTTGTATCTTTTTCACAAATTCTTCCTCCTTTAACTTTCCTCTTTGCTACATTAGTATTCCATTAAGAATGTTATTATCCAAAGTCTTTGAAAATAGAACTTTAGAATGATCAATGCAATCAATTACCTCAGTTCTGAGCTTAAATGGTCTTAGGCTGGTGACCTTATGCTGCTTCTTTTTCCATCTCCTTCCTCCTCCAAGAGTGGTTGATGATTCCAGGCTCTGAAATGTGTTCCATTAAAAATTCAAAACTTCTTATTTATTTATTGATAAAATCATTAATTGTTCTGCATTTGTTGCTGCTGAAAAAGTGAATTCAATAATCAATAAAATCTTACATTTCTCCTGCTCCTTCTACCTCCATTAGAAGTCCTAGTAGACACACTACTGCAGGTGGTAGAAAGACAACAAACATCAACACAACACTGAAAGTAATAGCACTCTCTATTCATGAAAACTGCTACATATACACCATCATTCATCTATCTATTGATTTAATATTTGATTGAATTAGCTTATTGTGATGAACTGTACTAATCAAAAACAAATTAGTTGAACTAAGCATAAGTTGCATAACAATAAAAAATCGTACCTTTCACGGGTACTATCCCATGAGGAAGAAACGGATGCAGGCGGGTCCAAACCTAGGTTTTGGGACGTCAAAGTCAAATTCGACGGTGGCCATTCCATGACCTTGTGCTCATTCTCTTGATGATCCTGATCCTTGGATATTGGGGGTTCAGAGAGAAGGTTTTCAAAAGCCTTTATCAAACTCATGACTTTCCCCGATCCAATCTGAGTAATAGTAACACTTTGTCTTCCCTCTTCCATCAATCTCTCCCGATTACGCTTTACAATCAACCCTTGTTTCTCTTCTTGTTCTAGTTGTTGTTCAAGCACTGTCTCAAGTTCTACGGCTTCTTCTTCTTCTTCTACTTCTTCGTCGTGATGCCGGTCCTTGAAAAACTCCTCCTGAGACTTCCTCAGATTTTCATAAGCCACGCAAGGACACTTCCCCGTAGCATCGCCCTCTTTCTTCTCTTTGCAATTGCAAGAGGAACCTGCACCATGACCTTGATTTTCATCCTTCTTCTGCTTCTTCTTTGCGACGACGAACTTCCTCTGGCGAATCTTGTGTTTAGGGGAAATATTGTTAGGGTTTTTGGGTTTCTGAGACTTTTTGACAGAACATGACTTGCTCACAACAGGGGAAGTAGAAGAAGACTTGGGATTGGGAATTAGGGTTTTAGAACCTGGGCTTTGTAGTTGAGATTGAGAGAGAAGATTAGGGTTGAAATTCTCAGTGTATTTGGGTGTTTCCTGAATCTTGGATCTGGACGCTCGTGGAGTCATTGACGCTGCTGCTCCGGTGACGTTCTTGGAGGACTTTTCCATCGGAGAAAGAATGATCGGCGATTGAACACTGAAAGAGAGGGATGTTTAATGGAAAATATGAGAAAAGAATGGGATTGAGATAGTTGCACAAGAGAACGATGAAGAATCAGAACGTTACTTGAGGGGGCGCATTCTGTAACGGCTAGTTTTCTTGGGACTCGTTTTCGGCAATCATTATTTTTTTTTTCAATAAAATAATAATTCTTCTTCCAATTTTTTATCGTTGGATTCAGATAATAACCATGTCGTCTTGTGTCTGCCCTTCTTGCTAAATCATAGATACACAATTAGATACGGATATAAATTTTTTTTCACAGTTCAATTTAGTTATTGATATTTATTACAACAAATCAACTTTTTTTTTTGACAATACAATAAATCAACTTAGTCTCTAGACTTTTGGAAAAGTGTTTCAATTTAGTCTTTGAGTTATATCAATTTAGTCTCTGTATTTTAAAAAAAAATGATTAAATTGAAACACTTTCATAAAAGTCAGGAACTAAGTTTTTTGGTCGAGACCAATGTATCCACTGCCGAACGTAATAACTAATCCCTTCGTTGGAATGAAGACACCTCGAAGGGTGGGACAGTTGGCCCAGAGATTAGTCAGGAACTAAGTTGATATATTATAAATGTTAGGGATTAAATTGAACTTTTGTGAAATTTCAGGGGTTAATAGGTTATTAACTCAAACAAAAATGTCTCATTGGCATAATTTTGTGGTAAAACTGAGACAGATAAAAACTGTCCAACTATAAGGTTTTTTTACGCATGTTTAACCTTAAGGTAGAAAATACATCATAACTTTGAGTTTACTTCTTTTCTTCAACTTATTCTCTCTCATGATATTTTTCTCATTTTTATATTTGTCTCTCAAACACACTTAAGTGTTTTTTTGTCAAGATTGGATTATTTATTGAAACTGGGCCATACTCAAATCATTACAACCCAGGGCTTTTACTTTTCCCACACCCCCTCTTACTCTAACACACCCCTTCAATTTCTAAATTCCTACTTTACCCCAATTTAAAAAAAAAAACCCACACCCCTCCCCTCCCTTCACTCTCCCTCCTTCGAACCCTAACCTTCACTCTCCCTCTCACTCACCTTCTCCCAACTCACTCAATCTCACCCAATCTCTCACTCAATCTTCTCCACTAACACTCTCAAGAGTTGCTGGGTTATTTTCGCCTCCTCTCACACTCTCTAATCATTCCATTTTCATCAAGGTATGCCTCTCCCCCTTCTGTGCATTTGGGTTTTTTTCTGTACCGCTGCATTGTTCGAACGACTTCCTTCGAACACATGAAAACGAAGGTGTTGAATGAGGTCGTGCGAACACCGCTCGAACGACCTCATTCGAACCGTTGTGAGTTGGAAATCGGCCCGACTTGTTCGAGCGGGGTTGTCGCGAACATGTTCGCATGTGGCCGTTCGAGCGATCGTTTGGCGATCTGATTTCTCACCTTTTTGTGATTGGTTCTCTTAATTTGGTTTAATTGGTTCTCTTGATTGTTGTTTGAGATATGGTGAGGAGCGAGAGGTGGTCATGCGTGCGAACCATCCGAGCGAGCCGGTCGGCCACCTCCTACGGTTTCAAACCGCAAAGGAGGAAGAAGCGGTGAACCCTCCCAGGGGGTCGTGCTAGGGGTAGGGGCCGGGTTGATGTTCCTCCTCCCCACTTCCCGATGATATTGGGCGGGATATTGGCGTGATGCTCAATTTCCGGCATATGAGTTAGTTGGCCCTTCATCCGCAGCCTTCATCTGCAGAGCCTTCATCTTCAGACATCATGAGGAGGAGGCACGAGCCTCGGGAGGCTGCCGCTTCCTAGGGCGACATTCCCATTTCTGGTGGACCGGAAGATGGTTGTTCGTCTTGCCACATCACAGGCACATATTCTTACCGATTTCTTTTACGGCCGGGTAAGTTATTATTTTATAGTTGGATCGTTGTAAATTTGTTTATTATGTTGTTGAATGTTTTGGCTTATTGTGTCATTTCGAATGCGAGTTCGGCCGGATTTACAATCAATTCCACATGGACTGTTACATTACTGCGGTGTTTCATGTTAGGATTAGGGACACTCACAGCGAGCCGGGGTTGGTTCCTCTCTGGTTGGCGAGTCCAAAGACATTAGGAGGATCTCGGACTGCTCTTTAGGGCCGTTTGTACCCTATCCGGAGTGTGATGAGAGGTGGACACACTTCGAGGACCACTTGGTGGCGCGGGGGGCCTCCCTGTGTGTCGTACTCCTCAAACACGGTGTCGGGCTACTTTCCATGGTACTCTAGGGTCTCACATCCCTTTCTCTTCCCTCAGAATTATGTACAGCTTGCTAATGAGCCTGATATCGGTGTGGTACGTGTCTTTTATGTTAATTGCATTGATAAAGTTTCTTAATCTTCTATTTATTTAAATAATAATGTTATGTTATTTGGTTGACAGATGCTACCAGAGCTGCTGGATTTGGTTGATGAGATGGATGGGATCATCGATGATAATGTCCCAGAGCCAACCAGGAGCTTATTTCAGCGCATCAAGAGGCTGCTCAACCCCTTCCGTAGGTTTAGGAGGAGATTTGACAATGTGTATGAGAGAAGGAGAGGGGGCGCAACACCCAGTAGGATCATGTCATAGGGGGGATATATGTTTGGAATTTTTGTATAATTTAACTACTCTGTTTCATTCGATTTTTTAATTTGAAATTCCCTTTACGTTGGCGCAAATTTATTGTCATTACGGGAAAATTATTTATAAAGTAATATTGGATAAGAACAGAAATGAAAAACACAAATTGCAAAAATACAAGGATAGGAAATTTAAAACGAAACAACAGAAATACATAATACAACCTAGTTCTAATGCAACCTATTTCTAATGCTACGAACGATGGATTCGACAGATTCTTCTGTTTCAACGCACAATTCGAGATAAGGTTCAATCAAACCTTGGAAGCTCTCATGTTTCTCAAACATTTCTCGAACGTCTTTGTCTTTCTTGATAGGCACGGGGCACATCCGAATACGATTATGTGGGGTCATGCTGCATATGTAGGGGGAGCGACATTCGATGCTAGTGATTTCTTGCTCCACACCATCTAGGTGAACATTTTCTGTTAGTTTTTCTTTCAATTCGGCGAAGGTGATGTTGTTCTTAAGACTGAATTGTTTAGTGTCACGACCATGAAACAACACACCAGGTTGTTGCCTGGACTGGACAGTCATGTGATAGTCAACTTTACAGGTGTGCGTAATGAGTCTTTCCGGTATGAGTTGTTGTGGTGCGGGTGGTCTTTGGTGAAGAAGCAGATTAGGGTTTGGTGAAGAAGCAGATTAGGGTTTGGTGAAGAAGATCTGAGGATGTGAACCCCCTTTTATAATAGGCATGGTGAAATGTCAGCCGTTGATTTCATTTTTAGATCACAAATCTGAGTCGTTTAAATTCTATCCGTTCGGGCACATTTTCCAAAGGATTGACATCCACTCCTTTATCTCGACACATTTGGTGATTGTAAACCGTTGATTAAAAGCGCCGGTGGAATCGAGGCGTCAATACCGTCATTCTCGCAGTGAATTCTGCGAAAGACTCATTCGAACATGTTCGCATGACCTCATGCGAACCGGTTCGCATTACCCTATTCGAACAGGTGAAAAACGCCCAAGAGGGTGTGAGTCCATATTTAACACACTCGAACGGCCTCGTTCGAACCTGTTCGAAGCCCCGTGTTCGAACAGGTGAAATTTTCTGAAAAAAAATAGGTTTCGCCTGGTCTTTTGGTCTTTTCACACCCTTATGGGGTGTGTTTCAAGTAGGAGGGGGTGTGGGAAAAGCAAGCGCCCAACCCAGAGTTGCTACTAGAGCTATACTAAGCAGCACATGGAATAGAATAGAGCTTCTACTAAGCCTGACCCTGATTCACCAGACTAAAGAGACACATGGAGCAATAGGAACCCAGGAATCGACCCAATACAACCTGAAACCAAGTACTACAAGCAAATAAGTAAAAGTAGTTCAGATCAACTACTTTCACCAAAACAACAAAAAACTTTACCCACATGTGAGAAGTTATCCCAAAGCGAAACCCTAATTCAGCAAAGGTTTGAAGTTATCCCAAGGTCTCTCTCTTCAATTATTGACCTCATAATCTAATCTTCAATCCACTCCTTTCACTTCACCATCACTTCATTTCTTGATTCATCACCCTCGCGAGACACATGCAACCACCACCATTGAGATTCGAAGGTTGAACAGACACAGAGCGACACTCTAGACAAATCAACTGAATGTTGCTGCTCAACAAACAAAAAGATCCATCATTCAACTAGGTCGACGCAAGAAGAGCTCGACAATCTGTAACTATTGCACACCGGAGATCTGCAGGGGGTTTGAAACAGAATTGGACCTAACTCCATCCCCAAAACCATGGTCAAGAGGAGGAGGTTTGCCCAACCTATATAAGCCTTCACACCAGACTCATGACACATGTGGGACTCCAAGTCAGATTCATTACTCCCTCCTTGCAACTGAATATCAGAGAGACTCATGAATTCCTGTTACAATCGCCCCTCGAACAATCAAGCGTCTCTGCCGGTTCATTCTTCCCCATCTTTGTGGGTTCATTCTTCCTGGTCCAGCCACTCGGTGCCCCCAAAGAATCTGGGCGCTCGATACCAATTGAAATTGAATTGGACCTAACTCCATCCCCAAAACCATGGTCAAGAGGAGGAGATTTGCCCAACCTATATAAGCCTTCACATCAGGCTCATGACACCCGATGTGGGACTCCAAGTCAGGTTCATTACTCCCTCCTTGCAACTGAATATCAGAGAGGCTCATGAATTCCTGTTACAGGGTTCGAAATCAAGGTACCTTCTAGGGAACTCGGAACTGTCAAAGAAGCGATGCTATGGGCAACTTTGTTTCCTTCTCGAGGTATCCAGGTAAAACCACAGTGTTGAAATGAATTTTTAAGATTTGTAATATCAGTAGAGAGACTATACACTATAGAGACTTTCATTTTTTTTTTCATTTAAAAACGCCATTGTTCGAAACTTCTTGAAACTTATCATGTTGTGGGTAGTTTCCTTTTTGGATGTTAACTTGTAGACATTTTATAATATCCAATATTTATATTTGAATAAATTTTTAATAATCTTTAGCTATAAATTTGAATGATATTTGTAAAAAATTTACAAAGATTGTAATATATTTTTTTCGTTTTTTTTCGCATGTGAGGAGTGTCGTGATTTGGAGACCATGACCATGGAGCATCTAGGACTTTTCTATTATTTCCAACTTATAGTTATTGAAATGTTAAAATTCTGTTTCTTTTTATAGCTTCAAAAGCACTCAATAGACTATTTATTTTCTAACTTTTCAAGCAAAGTTCACCCGTAGTTTTGAAGTTTTCGCATCTGCTTTAATTTGAAAGGCAGACTAATCATGGTTATTTGGTCAATACCTAAAGCCACATGAAAATCCTGCTCCAATATAATGATATTCCTATTTGGATCTTAGAAATTAATTATTAGTGTGTAAATAAAAGAGTATTTTTTTTTTGTGCAAGAGGGAAAAAAAGGAAAAGAAAAAGAAAGCAAAAAACTATTTAGTGGAGACAGGCCCACTAGCATCTGCTAGCAGGAGGTTGAGGATCCATGCAAAAGGCTCCACAATAGCACAAAAAGTTTCATGATTACCGGCACCAAATTTGGCTAAGTAATTGGCACAACCATTTCCTTCTCTCAAAGTGTGATAGACATCAACTCGCCAATCTTAGGATATAAGCTCCTTTATGTTATGTATAATGACTGCATAGTGATGTCACCGATTAATTGGTTCAAAGATCAATTTGATAATTGACATCAAGTCTGAGTAGCACAATAAATCCTTGAAACCAAAGTCCCAAGCCATCTTCAATTCATGGTAGAGTGCCAACAACTCTGCATGAAGAAAATAAACGAGTGATTTGTTTGAATCTGATGAAAATATATGTTTATTGATATTTGAAATGTATTTTCTTCGTCATGTTAAAAAAAACCATAAAATTATTTGTACTAAAATTCATGGGTGCTTTTGGAGTGAGAGATCAATTAAGTCATTTACCGGTAAACTGCGAAATTGACCATGTAATATTGTTTAAGATGTTAAGAATGGTTATGATTTAATCAATCAATATTAAATCTCAACCGTTGATGAAATTTTATAGTATATATTGTAGTCATTTTTTAGTGGTTCACCGTTAAGTGATGTAGTTGTGCACCACCCTAGAAGCACCCAAAATTCATTATATTCATATATATATATATATATATATATATATATATATATATATATATATATATATATATATATATATATATATATATATATATATATATATATATATATAGAGAGAGAGAGAGAGAGATTGAGTTTATTACATTTATTTTATATTTGTCTTCCTAACGTGAAAATGAATGTGATCTAGAAAATATTCAATATTTTTTTCACAACACAATGACAAAATTTAGTCAAAACGGGGATGAAATACCAGGCTTTTTTTGTAAAGATTGTAATGATTTTCATTAAAGGGCAAGGCCGGAACCACAACAATCCAAGAGGGATACATCGAGCTCAAAACAACAACCTGAGTAATCCAAGGGACTTATGACAAGGCGGCCTAAAATGAGATAAAACATCAAAGCCCAAAGACTTAGCACATCATAAAGGGACTTACGAAACAATCTGCCCTTAGCTAAAGTACCAATGCTACCTAGATAAACCATCTAAAAGATAAAAAAATAACAAGGGAAAGGCCCATTGGGCCACAAATTAGGGTTTCCATTCTAATGCAAACCAGGGACCGAAATACCCCTCCAAACCTTGCTTTGTACAAGAGAGCTGAGCAGCCGACAACTGTCATAGAAATCTGGGCCCAAATAACCCTTCCCTTCTAAAGATTCAGTTGAACTGCATCCATAGATCAACAAAGATGAAATAAGAAGTCCTACGAAGTTGGTTTAGGAGGAGAGACATAAAGTTCATACTCTCCCAATATTTGAAGGTCAAATGGTCTCGAGGACTTTGTTTCGAATCTGAAGAACCATAGAAGATGAGGTGATACCAGGATAAATGATAAGAAAAAAACTTTATGTGGCCAACGATCAGGGCTTCCAACCAATTGTTCCAAAAAGACCAACATACCCCTCTAACGACTTGTTCCAATAGAAAGGTTAAACTTGCTAGAGCTGTCACTACCGGCAATAAACACAGTGACAAGCTCCAAAGAAGAGTAACATATATACTAGACATCAAACACAAGCAGATCTAAACTCCACAAGTAATGTGAAGGGGGGGAACAGAAAGTACAGAACTTTCCTCATATATGGTGGCCAAACGCCATTGAAAGGTAACACTAAAGCAGATTGAAGAGGCAAACTGGCCATAGGAAAATCTATTTCTGCGACAAAAAGTAGAAGGGAGGAAGAGGAAGGGTATGAGTGTGCAATAGAGAGTAACGTTAGAGAAGGAGCTCAAGAGCACACGGTAATGGAAAGGGTCTGGAGGTTTAAGAAGAGGGAGGGGTAAAGGGATTTTGTTGAAGAGGAGGGTGGAGATGGTAGATCTGGGGGGCATGGTGGGAGCGAGTGGGTGGAGGAAGCAAACATCTTGCACGAACGATGACACATAGGCTAAGTGAATGGAGAGGAAGCGATGCAACAGAAGCATCGTGGATGAAGGATGCCGGGAACACAAATACCTAACTGCACTATCAGGTCGGCCCAATAAGACGGTGGGCCTAATTATTTTGGATGTAGTATAATTGTTTTCAACAATTATTTGAAATATTTGAAAACGTGAGGTATAATTAAGAGAGACTTGAGGCAGTAGCAGACCTAGGACCCTAGGGCACGGGGCAAAAAAATTCATATAAAAAATGTTGGTACATCAAATTGTTTAATTTTTTTTCAAATGCCCTCACTTACTTACTTAAATTAAGGAATCAAGTTATCTAACTCCAAACTTTTTTAAAAGTAATCGCCAAATTAATCCTTAAGTTTACCCGACATTACTTATTTAAGTCCTAAAGTATACAAAAATAAGTAGTCTGTAAAAATATGTGATATCAGTAATATTACTTTTTAAAGTTCTATAAATAGTCTCTTACAGATATTAATAAGACAAATTTATTAAAAATTGGGTGCAAATTTAAGGATACTAGTGTAAATTTAAAATTTTAGGAGATTCTAAATTATTTTAAATAGGAGTGCTAGTACTAATAATTGAATCAGCTGGAAACTATGTAGCTCCGCCACTGCTAAGAGGTGAGGTCTAACTTTAAGACTTTGGCCACCTTCGCCCTAGATCGTTCACATGTCATTTTTTTGTCTAGAGGTCTATGACCTTGCTCTGGTGTATAGAGGAAAGAGACATTGACTAATCTGATGTTCCTATCAAGAGATAAGTAAAGTGGGGTTGAGATCCTCTCCATTATCCGACTTGAAAGTACTATCCGTGTCCGTCCCTCTAGATACGGTGTTTTAACTACTCACACAAAAACTTGGAGTTGTCATGCGTCCTTTTATTGTAATTATTAAAATACTTTTGATTAATCAATTTTCAACCTATTTGCATACTTTATGTAAGAATTCAAATACGTAGTATTATGCATTTGCGTTAACTTAGACACCACAGGAAAAGGAGCAAAAAGTGTGGTAGATCATCTCAAAAAGCTCATGGGAAGTGAAAAGTAGAAAGAACTAATGAAGACAATGACTCCCATTTTTAATTCCTCGTCTCATCTTTCCAGTACGTTTCGTGTACCCAAAGTTCTTATATAATCTATGGTCCATTTATAATCCAACAACTTTACTTCAATCTCACATTATTTACATTTAATGCATATTCTTCCATTGCACAAGAATTTCTTAATTTACAACTCATACTTAATAATCATAGGCAGAGAAAAGTAAGAACAAACCCACACACGTTGTTTGTTGTTGTTATTATTCTCTTGCAATAAAATATATATATATATATATATATATATATATATATATATATATATATATATATATATATTTGATATATTCCAAACAAAGAATTGTATATTAACCATGAATATAATATTGAATAGGAAGGTGGTAGTGATGACAAATGTGGTGCTTGAAGTTGAAGTTGATAGTTGAAGGAATGGATGCAAAACGCGTGGAATGCAAAAAGAAGCTGTAAACCCCTTATTGCCAGTTGCATATAATAGAACAGAGAAAACCATGAACTCAGGGGAAATTTCCATAAATTAACCCATAAGCTCCCGGTTTTGCCCCTATACCGGTGGATTTTAAGGTCCACAACCAATAATAGTTGGGTACCGATCCCCGTGACTTATGGCACCATTGATATATTACTTTTTTATTCAATGGCCAAGATTTGTGACTTGGTAAAGGTTGATTGGGTTTGAAGCCTATGTTTTACAATTTGCATTGTTGGTCCTACAAAAAAGTGAAATTTATTAATTTGCCCCAAACGAATAAAAAAAATTATTCAAAAAAACTGAAAATTTATTAATATTGCTGAATGGACAAACGGTATGCTGACGTGGCATCGCCTAGGTGGTATTTTAAATGATGTGGCACCAATGTGGCATTCCATGTGGCCTTTTTGTTTTAGTATTACTTTTTTTAGCTCCTTATTTTTCTGTTTTCTGTTTTCATAATTTTTTTTAGGTTTTAAAAAATATTTGATATTCTTCTTCTCTCTCCTAAGCGTGAGGCGCAGTGGCGGAGGTAACCTCCTCCAGCAGTCCGCGGTGGTCGCCGATGAACGATACTCCGATGACAAAAAAATTTGAGGGCTTTTCGAAAGAATTACGTGAGGATTCTGAATATCAAACTCCTTTTTTGATTGAAGGTTCATGCTTGTCAGAAAATAAGGAAGAAGGTGGCGGCTTCTCTCGGCCATTGAAGCGTAACTATTGTCGTCATCTTTGAGTAGCGCTTACAGAGATTGAAATCAATAACCTGTTTTGTTACCATCTCTTTCCAGATCCACAAGCTAGCGCTTTACGGTGTAGCCAGACTTGTGGAAAACTGATGAAAAAATCAAAGGGGAAAGGGGCATCCAAAACGAGCACGCAGTACTGGAATAGGAGGAGGAAAAAATTAACTGGAAGAATCCCAAAACTAACAAGAGAAGCAGATCCAGAAAAAATTGCTTTGAGGTAAAGCTTTTTGTTATGGAAATGGTGGATAGTTATGGAGAGGATTGTGGGCAACGATGATGAAATTGGGCAACAAAGATGGATTTCTGGATTTTGAAATTGGGCAACGGTGAGAGAAGGAAAAGCAATTAAAGCCGATGATGTTTTTGGTTTTTTTAATTTTTAATTTAAAATTATAAAAAATGTGACTCAGCATGACACATGGACGCCACATTAATTAAAATGTCTATGTGGCGTGTACGGTCATGATTCTGTTAGCCTAATCAGCAAAAATTAACGTCGGGGACTAATAATAAACGGAAAAATAAGATGGGGACAAAAACACCTATTTCGTTAATGTAAGGACTAACTTAGAAGGACTTAATTTTGTAGGGACCAAAAACATATTTTACCTAAAAAAAAAGAGGGGGTCTTTTTCATAATTTTCAACAGTCATGGGGCTTGTTGGTAATAACGTGTTTTAAATAACCTAAACCTGCAAACCTGTGAAAATAGGTAAAAAGTGGTTGTGTACCGGTACACAAGTATTGACACTTGTGGACCTTAAAATCCACCCCCTATACCATAGCAAATATTCAAAGACCATGGACTTTTATTATCACCTTACGTACGAAATTAAATTGTGAAAAGCTTTTATTACTTATTTAATACTACTGGCCTAACCGACAATAGCATTAACTACTACAGTACTAAATTCCGTAAAAATACTAATTTTCAGGCAAAAAAATTAACTAGCACTACTAATTTTTTAATATTAATAAAATAATTTTCCAAGTTTAAAATGTCTTTTTTGGTAGTGCTAATATTTATAAAATCTTAACATCAATAAGATTTGGTTCAAGTGGTAATCGAGCTTTGATCCACTCAAAGTGTCGAGTTTGAATATTTATTTTGTGATAAAAATTCTGTTGAGAGAGAGAACAACACAGAACGATAAAAAATTATAGAATACTATTAGAACTATATATCACAAATAACACAAATAAAAACGGTCTAACTTAAAGAGTTTATTAATTAGTCTGTAGTGTCGTTCTAAATTTTTTTATATTGTCAACTAATCATACACCATGATATTGATAACTTTTAAAATAATAGAGTTGAAATAATCTAATTTTTTTACACAAAATAATCTCTTCAAAATACTCAATTCTTTACTGGAATATCATACATATTTTTTTTACTGAGAAAACACTCTTACATCTTGAATAATAGTTTCTAGTAAATTATGGGAAATTTTAAATAAAAAAAACTATAAAAATTTTGATTTTTTCTGTACACACACTTAAATGAAATGATAGAGATCTCTTTCAGTTTAACCAAAATTTTGGATTTATAAAAAAGAAAGTTGTATTTGAAATAATTTATGATTAAAGTTTATTAACCTTTTATTACCAAAACAAAAAATTTATTAACCTTTTTTTATAATTTGACTATAATAAAATAATCCAAATCAAAAAAATTATTTTAATTTTAATTATTTACATTTACGAGGAGAGAGAGAGAGAGAGAGAATTGTGACATGACAGTGAGGAAGTCCATTTTGGTAATAACATATACATGTTGAGAAGCTGGATTCTCGTTGCGTATATATAATAACCTTTGTCCCGCTTCTCTTCTTCCACCTCACACTGCCATTCTCTCTCCCTCTCTTCCCTTCCTTAGTCAAAGGGATTCAATTCGTCACCATTCATCTCTCAACTCAAGGTAAACCTCTGACACTCTCATTTATGCTGTTTCTCTCTTGTTTAACTTTTTAGTTTGTGTTTACCCTTCTTTAGTTGTGTGATGGGATTGTGTTTTCAATTGTTGATTGATGGATTTGGATTCTGATTTGCGTGAAAAGTGAAATGGATCTGTTTCAATTTTAACTTTCCTGTTCAATTTTGCCCTGATTTGGTGTTTTCGTTGGATTTTATTGGTGTGTCAACTTGTTCTGAAGCAAACCGAAGATCTGATTGAATTAGTGCCCCTTTTTGCATTGAAATCACGTTCATTTAGCTCATTCTCATAGATCTGCTTTGCTGAGATTGGTCAACTTATAGTCATACTGAATTTTTTTCATCTAATCAATTTATGTAGATTAGATCTGTTTTATTTTAAGCTATTTTATTTATAGTTCAACATGTTTGAGTTTCATCCACGTTGTTATTTTCATCTGTTATAGATCTTCCACTCACGTTTGATCTGATTTCTTATAAAAAAATTATGTAAAACAATCCACATGGTGTTCATTCTGAAATGCGGGAATGCATGTTTTTTTTTCATTTGTACTTCAGTTGGCCATTCTTGGCCAATTCTTTAGATCCTCAAAGCGAATTTCACAAAAGGATGGTACTTGATACTTGATATGATGTACCAAGTGTAGTAAATCTACAGTTTGAGCTTATTCAGATAATAGAACCTTCATTTTGTAGAATTATTGTCCTGTTCAGGTGTATGAATTATGATTACTTTGAACTCTTGAAGAGCTTTATATGATTACCTCAGTCCTTGTTCTCCAAGATGATAATAGATTTAAGAATTCTAAAATGCTTTCATATTTCTATTATGTAGTGTGAATGCTGATTGCTAAAATACAGATTGCTTTTGTTCTTACTGATCCGTTTAAACCCTGATTTGGACAGGTTATTTTGGAAAAGCAAAATGGTGAAGATTTGCTGCATTGGTGCTGGATATGTGGGGGGTCCTACAATGGCTGTTATTGCACTTAAGTGCCCATCCATTGAAGTGGCTGTTGTTGACATCTCTAAATCCCGCATCGCTGCATGGAACAGCGACCAGCTTCCAATCTATGAGCCTGGCCTTGATGATGTTGTGAAGCAATGCCGTGGCAAGAACCTCTTCTTCAGCACAGACGTTGAGAAACACGTCTTTGAGGCTGACATAGTTTTTGTCTCTGTCAACACCCCAACTAAAACTCAAGGTCTTGGTGCTGGCAAAGCTGCAGATTTGACATATTGGGAAAGTGCAGCTCGCATGATTGCTGATGTCTCAAAGTCTGACAAAATTGTGGTCGAGAAATCAACCGTCCCTGTGAAAACTGCTGAGGCAATAGAGAAAATTCTGATGCACAATAGCAAGGGAATTAAATTCCAGATTCTATCAAACCCAGAATTCCTTGCTGAGGGGACTGCAATCAAAGATCTTTTTGGACCAGACCGAGTTCTTATTGGAGGCAGGGAAACCCCAGAAGGCCTGAAAGCTGTTCAAACATTGAAGAGTGTTTATGCTCAATGGGTCCCTGAGGACAGAATACTAACCACAAATCTTTGGTCTGCAGAGCTATCTAAGCTTGCTGCTAATGCTTTCCTGGCCCAAAGGATTTCATCTGTTAATGCCATGTCAGCACTTTGTGAGGCCACTGGTGCAAATGTTCAACAGGTGTCGTTTGCTGTTGGCACTGATACAAGGATTGGACCCAAGTTCCTCAATGCTAGTGTTGGTTTTGGTGGATCCTGCTTCCAGAAGGATATCTTGAACCTTGTCTACATCTGCGAGTGCAATGGCCTTCCAGAGGTGGCAGAGTACTGGAAACAAGTTATCAAGATCAATGACTATCAGAAGAGCCGCTTTGTGAATCGTGTAGTTGCATCCATGTTTAACACAGTTTCAAACAAGAAGATTGCTATTCTGGGATTTGCATTCAAGAAAGATACTGGTGACACAAGGGAGACCCCAGCCATTGATGTGTGCCAGGGGCTACTTGGTGACAAAGCCAACTTGAGCATCTACGACCCACAAGTTACTGAGGATCAAATCCAGAGGGATCTATCAATGAACAAGTTTGATTGGGACCATCCAATCCATTTGCAGCCCACAAGTCCCACAACTGTGAAGAAAGTCAGCGTGGTTTGGGATGCATATGAAGCAACAAAGGATGCACATGGCATTTGCATTCTGACTGAATGGGATGAGTTCAAGTCACTTGATTTTCAGAAGATATTTGACAACATGCAAAAACCAGCATTTGTTTTTGATGGAAGGAACGTTGTGGATGCTGACAAGTTACGTGAGATTGGCTTCATTGTCTACTCTATTGGTAAGCCACTGGATCCATGGCTTAAGGACATGCCAGCTGTGGCATAAAAATAGATCAATAATTAAAGTACACTGCAATGGAAATCAAGGATTGAGGCACTCAGTTTGATTCTTTAATATTTTTGTTGAGAGTTTTTATATTTTCGTTCTTCAATTTCCCATAGTAGTTGACATAAATGGGTATAAATCATGGGAATGTTGGAGGCTTTATGTTATAATTACTTTGCTTTTGTACTCCCATTCATTACTGTATGGCTGTTATGAATTTACTTTTGTTTAATTAATTTTCTGTTATCATCATATTGGCGTAAGTTTTGAGATTTCCTTAAATTTTTTGGCCCAGTATTAGCTTCAAAGGTAAAATGAGGTTGGCAACTGGCAATGAATTGAGTCGAGTCAACTTGGGAAAAATGAGTGAACTTTTCGTCTCAGGCTAGATTAGTGTCTTAAAATGTGACTTGGTTCCACCTTTAGTGTCCTCAGCTAATCATATTAATAGGGAATGATAAAATCAGTGGAATAATGGTGTTTTAGTGCTGAGGAAAAATTGATTAAAAGTTCAAAAATATACTTATGGAAAATGAATTTTATAAAGTTGCCCAATCATGTTGGAATTCCCTCCTTAATTGTGATGCATGTCACAGTTCATATGGAAAAGGGGGAGGACTATTCCAAGGTCTTGGAATGTTTTCTTTGGCCTTGAGACATGCACATTTAATGAAGAATGTACATTTCACAAAAAATGAATGAAAATATTATCTATAATAGAGAGACTTATGAAACAATGTGTGTTATCCCTTTTGGGTGATCATATGAAGAGTTGCATAAAAGTGAATAAATAAAGAGAATTAGAATAATGTAGAGAAGGAAGAGAGGAGAGAGAGAAAATTGTATACAAAGGAGAGGATGAGAAGAGAGAGAGAGAGAGGTGGAGAGAAACACTTGAGATCCTACTTTCATAGTGGAGATCTTTTAATGGACTAGGTCAGTGGTTTTTTCTGAGGGAGGGAGCATAGATGAGATGGATGATAAGATAGAGTCATGAGATCAGAAAGTATTAGAGAGGTAGAGAAAATGATAGAGAAGAATAGGATAGTTGAGAGAGATGGAGAGGGAGAGAGAGGAGAATAGAGGAGAGAAAAAAAATTATTGAATAGGAAATAAAAATAATATTTTGGTATAGTGGTGTCTGATTAAGTTGGAATATTAATTGTGAGCACATGTTGATGCAATGTGGAAAAGGTCTTGGAATGTTTTAAGACCTTGAATGCACATTTAATAATGATTGGGAATTTAGGTCTTTATCAAATCGGACAATAATCTTCTAACAAAGTGGGTTTTGTAAAGCACCTGCTAATCCGATTAACCCTCTACTATAAATAGAGACAAACAAGGTTGTCTCCTTCTTCTATCAACTTTAGTCAACCATAATGAGATCTTTGTCTATCGGACAAAGAATCTTCTATAGAGAAAAGTTTTAAAGCACCTGCTACTCCGATTAACCCCTCTACTTGAAAAGACAAACATTTGTCTCCTTCTTCTATCAACTTTAGTCAACCATAATGAGATTCATCTTACCACGAACAATTTCTTTTACTTAGGAATCACCACTATACATGCTTCTCCTGAAAGAGAAAACATATGACTTTTCACAAGGAAGAGAGCTAAAAGTCGAGAATTTGGACTATTCATACAGAGGAAAAGTTCAAGGAGATTGGGAATACACTCCGGTGGGGGTGCCATAAAAATTAATTGAAAAAAGGGAGTGTCTCAAAACAAATAAAATGGCTCACTTAAGGGTATTTTTGGAATATTTGGAGTTAAGGGGTGTGTTTTGAGTAGGAGGTGGAGTGGAAAAGCAAGCGCCTTAAAAAAGTTTTAAATATGTTTTAGGTGCAAATAATTCACCGAAAGAATACTACTGTGTCTCTCATAAATTTTTATGTGAGAGAGTGTTTCACTTTCATTAAATTGATTCATAATATTTTTTTTGGTATTAATTGATTCATATTTTTTGTCGAACCAATTTAAGGATTCACTTAAAATAAGAAAATGTCTCTATCCAGCCCCAACACCGAGTCATCAGCTCAAAAACCCTCTCTCTCACACACACAGACACAATCCCTTGAGTTGACTGAGAGAGTCCGAAACAGAAACACACTGACTGAATGGCCTCTCACCACCACCACCATCCCTACCACCACCAATCCCCACCTCCTCCCACTCATTGTTGCTGCACCCCTTCACACACCTACTGCACCACCCCACCACACGACCACCTCGTACAACTCATTTCACAACAATCACACCTTATTCCCCCCAAATCACACAATCCCCAAACCTATAACATTCACCCTCGTCACCAATCCACAATAACTTCCCTCCTTCACCGAATCGAAGCCCTTGAATCCTCTCTCATCAATCATCACCACCCTACCCATCAATCTCTTCGACACTCCGCTGCACGCATTATCCAAACCCATTTTCGTTCCTTCCTCGTTCGTAGATCACGAACCCTAAGTCACCTTAAACACCTCGCTTCCATCAAATCCTCATTCATTTCTCTCACTTCTTCTTTTTCATCTCATACCCACTTCGATTTCCCAGCTCTTTCTCTCAAAGCTGTCAACTTGCTCCTTCAACTCGATTCCATTCAGGTAATCCAATCATGGGTATTTTTTTATTTTATCATATTATTGGGAATTTATTATTTACTATTTTCATTTAAACCCTTTAAAAAAAGTTTCGAACTTTTTGTTTTAGGCTTGTGATCCAATGGTTGTGGATGGTAAAAGGTCGATTAGTAGAGATCTGGTTCAGTTTTTAGACTCAATTGAAGATATTGCTGCGAAAAATCATATGCGTTATGTCAAAGCAGCAAAGAATCCGAGGTCTAGTGGTCAGAAAGTTCATAAACCTAGAAATTCTGGTAGTGATGATGATGCGAAGAAGAAGCTGTTGAAGAATTTGAGGGGCAGGGTTGAGAAGATTAGCAAGTTATGTAAGGTTTATGCAAATGATGAGGATGGTTCAGAGCTTGAGCCTGAGGATGGCTTTCATGATCATGATGGTGATGGTGATGATGATGGAGTAACCAATGTTTTGATTGGTAGAAAGGGTGTGCTGTCTATGAACAAAAATGTGGACATTGTTCAAAAGCAAGGAGTTCAACCTAGGGTGAAGAAAAGTGTTAGATTTGCAGATAATGGGAATGCTTATGAGGTTTTTAGCAGTAGAACTTGTGACTCGGATGAAAGTTTATCGAGCGATGACCGAGTAGATGTTTTGGAGGATGTAAGTTTTGCAGTTGTTGAAGATGTTGTTGATTCTTCTCAGGGTGGTGAAGATGATGAGGAAGCACCTGTGGTGGACAGTGGAGGATCGTCGCGTAGTAGTGATGATGGGGAAAATAGCTCTAAAAGGGATCTCAAAAATGATGACAGAAATGTAGTGAAAGAACAACTTCAGGAACTCCAAGAGAAGCTTCTTTTCTCAGCTCCAGTGCCACTTAAGATGGAAAACAGAAGTGATTTCAAGAAGAGTAAAGGTGTGAAAATTTTGACATGAAAGGCCATAACATGAATGATATCATGTGAGACTTTGTTTTCATTTGATTTATATTGTTTAATTGTATTGTAGGAGAATATGATTGGCCTTAGTATGATTGCCATTGGCCTTAGATTGGTAGAGTTCATCTGTGTGTCTAATTGATCATTGGTTCTGTAAATGAACTTGTAATGTTCCACTTCGATTGTCATCGAATTACTTTCATTTGTTTTCAAATGTTCTTAGTGATGACTGATCACTTGATAATTGCCACATTGCTATACTGCTTGTTGACTTGATCTTTACACAGCTAGTATGATACCAGATTGGATAAATTTCCCAACATGCACTGCATGTGAGAAATGAGTTACTAAGGCAATGCTATTTCATAATTTATTGGATTGATGAGAAGCCATGGGGAAAGTTTGCATTATGTTATTTCGACTTGGAAGTCCACCCATTTATTTATACAAGTTGCCGTAAAATCAGGTCTTACATGAAACAGTTTATTGAACCATCTGTGTTCACTGATAATTTGTTGCTGTTGTTGTTTCTCATGGAAATTAACTTCAGTGAGTGCTCTAATCCCAGCTTCCTCTAGGAGCTCTGCTACTGTAATAAAATCAGAAAAGATTTTACCAGTGAAGAAGTAAACTTTCTATGCTTTAACCACTATATCATTTCTTCACTTCTCATATTTCAATGTGTTCATTCTCATGAGGTTTTGTATGGATGGTAATGATACCAAAACCATTTGGAAGTAATTTCTTTGATCAGCATGATTAGGTTATCTGCTGATCTAATTTATGTTTAGCTCTTAGATTGTATTCTAAATTTTCCCTTTAGTTGAATGGATAGTGATAAGACGCAGTTGATTTTGAACTGTATGAGGCTCTTGTTGTTCAAAAACTTTTGGGTGCACAAATGTGTGTTTATATATGTGGTGTGTTTTTATTGTGTGCTACTTATTTTATGCTAAAGACATCCAGAGCAAATGAATGTTGACCAGTTGATAATGAGTTGGCTAATTCCTTTTTCATTGTCGTGTGTGATGACCTCTTTGGTGGGTGATCTGTAAGTATTTTTGTAAGCGCTCAAAGAGCATTGAAGTTATCTCTGTTCTATTATCATAGCCCTATTATGTTAATTAGATGTGAAGTTGTCTAACAGAATGCATTGCTCCATTGTGACATTCTTCTTTCTCCAGCTCTAGATTCGGTTTGTCCTTCCTCCTTTGTGAATTTGTGCCTCCTTTGACATACTTTACAGAAATTTAGTTTTCAAACGACTATTTAATTTATAGATCTAGAAACTTAATTTCTAGACATATACCAAAGGCTTAAATATGTTTTACCCTACAAATAGGGGTATTTTGCTTTCCCATGCAATTTTTTTTAAAACCCCTTGCAAAATCAACTTTTTTTGGTTTTAGTCATACATTAGATGGGCGTTACAAAAACGTCTATGTAGCATTTTTAAATACGTTTTACCCCCTTGCAAATATATGAGGTATTTTGCTTTTACCCCTACAAAAAAACTAAATCCCCTTCTTCCTCAAAGACTCCACCCAACCTTATATCAACTTTTCCATCTCCAACACAAACCAACGTTTCCATATTAAACCAGAACTCATCTTCTCATCTTCTTCGTCTCTCTCTCTCTCTCACACACACACACAAAACCAGCAAACCATGAGCAGAACATGTAATTAACTTTTATTGCGATTTTGATTTTAGGGTTTGTTTCAAGTTTTATGGATTGTTCTTCATCTCAAAATCAAGGTTTTATGGGTTTAATAAATGTGTGTGGTTTAATTAAACTGTGTGATGGTTCTGTGAGAAAGAGAAGATGGATTCTAGTTTGAGATTTGGAATGAGAAGAAATAATGGTGGTGAAGAACGAGAGAGAGAGAGAGAGAGAGAGATGAAGTTTGAGGTTTTGACCATTTTGTTCTGTTGAATATTAGAGATTTGATTGTGGAAGTAAGACTTGAATGGAGAAGAATATAGTGATAAGAAGTGAGTGATAGAGATGAGATGAGGTGGGGGAGCGAGAGAGGATAATGGAGGAATTTGTGGAAGAGATGAATGAAACGTGAGGTGGGGGAGAGGATAATGGAAAATTTTGCAGGGGGTAAAAGCAAAACACCCCCTATTTGCAGGGGACAAAAACATATTTGAAAATGCCACATAGACGTTTTTGTAACGTCCATCTAACAGAAGGACTAAAACAAAAAAAATTGATTTTTTAAGGGGTTTTTTTAAAAAAATAAAATTGCAGGGGGTAAAAGCAAAACACCCCATATTTGCAGGGGGTAAAAACATATTTAAGCCTATACCAAACTCATCCTGGAGTTCATAATCTACTCGACCACGGGTGTTAGAAATTGAGTTTCCGGAAACCACTATACTTACGATTTTGTTGCTCTGGTGGGTGGAGGAGGAGGCACAGTGGGTGTTAAGGGGGAGATGGTGGCACAATGGTGTTTTCGGTGGAGCGACAGTGGACGATGGTGGTGAGGCGGTGGAAGGTGGTTATACTTTGAGAGTGGTGGGGTTACTTACATGCGGGGTGGGGAGGGAGAGGTGGTGGAGCCCAGGAGGAGGTGGTGGTGGTGTCACGCGCGTGCGGAGGTGGACAACGGCGAACCATGATTGGGGTGGGGTTGGGTGGTTACATGTGTTGGTGGGACGGGGTGAGGTGTTTGGTGGGAATTTGGTTTGCATAAGTTGTCCGTGATTTTTTATTCTAGGACCATAGATTTTGTGACATGATTTGATTGATTATTGTTGCTCTTGATATGATAAGTTGAATATGAGCACTAAATTTGCATCATTTGGGATAATCATTGTCGTTGGTGAAAATTCTCATTTCTTGTGTGTGATTCATTCATGTTTGTTAATTACTCTAGAACTTGACTTGATTCTTGTTGAAACACTTGTTCACGTGCGTGTTTGAAGTGACCTAGGCAACTTTGTTCTTTTTAAGCTACTAGCCAAATAAGTCTACCCTGACATTATCCCTATGTTTAATCTACATTTTTTTAGGTCAAAACTACCGGTGAAAGTCGCGTTTGACTGAAGTTACTCAGCGAACTTCCAAAAAAGTCAATAATATTGCCTTGAGCCATGTTTTTCTCGATTCTCGAGTGGATAACTATAAAAATTGAACAAAAACACACACATCCAAGCACACTTATTAAAATTTCAACCAATGATTCAATGATATAGTTTTGACTTCTACTTATATTAACACAAAACCGCAAAATAAATGTCAAAGACAACGGTGAAAAGTTATATTCTCACATCCCAATGCAGACTCCTATATATTAGAAGCTATCTTTAAATAACGATTGTCATAGAATTTAAACTTACTACTAGTTTTTATGAAAACTATTCAAATCTCTTATCCGTAATTCAATCACTATGACTTTTGACTTTCAACCATGCGATTAAATATGTAAATACTACAAATTTATAGTTTCCCAATTATCATTTTCCTTTTGTTTTGACTCAATTATTACTTTCTAGCTCCAATATTGCCTTACATTTTTCTATACAAATACTTCCTCCGTCCCATAATATAAGGTCCTATTGCATTTTTACGCATGTTAAGAAAAGTTGGTAGAGTAATTAATATGTACAATTTGTGTGTGACTATTACTCAATTACCCTTTATGTATAGAACCATTTAATGTTAGCTTTTCACATACCAAGACAATTTAGAAGTGCTAATGAGGAGAGTAATTCTTGGTGATCACAAAAATCTAGTCACAACATTTGGTCACACACACACAAAACAACAATATTAGTGCATTTATTGTTGTTTTGTGTGTGACCAAATGTTGTGACTAAATATTTGTGACTACCTAAAATTACTACGATGAGGGATATATTTGTAAAAATAATAATAAATATATCTAAATATTTGTAAATAGACTTATATTTTACCCAAGAGCACTTGGATGAGATGGTAAGAGTCTCTTCCAGCTTAACCAAGGTCCTGGGATTGAATCTAGCCTTGGGCATGCAGTAATGTTAAATCTCTTGAGGGAGAGCTTTGCCGCCCATTGTGGTCCCACCCGGCTCGATGGATTAGTCTCTGTAGTTGCGCGCAGAGGATACCCAGTTTATACCATAAAATAGACTTATATTTTGAGACAAATAAAAGTGACAAATGAGACTTTACTAGTATGTATCACCCGTGCCAGCACGGGTATACATCCTCTTTTTTTAATTTAATTTGTAATTATTATTTTGTTAAAATATTATGTATATGTATCGTTGATGTTTATGATTAGTTAAAAAATGAGTCTTATTTGATTATGGTGCAAATTTAATTAAATACAACTGTTAAATTTGTATAAAACGTATATGCATTGCATTCACACCCCCTGATATATAAGTCGATCGATAGCAACGTAGATTTGGTGTTATTTTTCTAATAATCACACGGAGCACCAACTCCATTCAGTATGCCAACCATATCTCCTAAGACACGACATAATTTAGAGATAATATGAACAATTAAATATCGAGAATCGAACATAAAGTTCTTGATATGCAATGCAAATATCACATTACCTACTAAATAGTGAGTCAAATCACGGTTTGAAGCATTACGATGGTGTAGTGGCCAGAATCAATAAGGAACCACATATGGTGATGATGGCGAATTTTTGCCGCTAATGCGAAGTTCAACTTGTACTTTTGTCGAAATTTGGACATATAACGTGAGAAGCAGGACATGCGTAAATTTGTGAATGTTATTAGGGACGACAATGATGTGGGCGGGTCGGTGGAGTACTCCCGATCTCCTCCACATAGAGTTTTTCTCCTGTCCCGCGTCCCCCATAGTCTCAGTGGGGACCTCGTAAAACACATATAAATCTAATAAATAGGGAAAATACAATTGCTAAACTAAAAAATAATAGGTAAATATTTGAATATAAAATTTAGTCTCTTTATTTATTGATATTAAAAAATAAAATTAAGAATATAAAAGATAACAGTTACACATTTTTATTTTTTATTACCTAATTAAAAACACATATAAAATGTACTCGGACAACGAAATGGCCCTGTTCCCATCCCCATCCCAGAGTTGATAGTTGGGAATTATCTCTCTCGTCCCCGTCTCCACGTGGAAAAATTCCTCACTCACAGGCCACTATGGGGCAGTCCCCGTCAAGATCCCCACCCAGGTATGAATTGTCGCCTCAGAAGTGACTCTCCTTGTCCCGAACAACTTGACTAACACTAATTTTTTTATTTGTGAGTTCGTAATTTTACTAACTCAGATGCATGTATATACTATCTTGTGGCATTTTAAATATGCAAAAGTGTAAATTTTCAAATAACTATTAAATAGACATTGTTATCCAATTTGTATTTGGTATTGCTATAATTTTGACTATTATATTTATCTTATATAATTATGAATTTTTTCGTCTAATATAGATGATTCCGGAATTTTGTAACAAAAAAAGTCTATCGAATTTTGAAAATTGTGACTTATTACACATTAATTACCATCCATTCCAATTGTTGTAGAGAAACAATATACTTAATTAACAAAATCTATGAATTGAGTGATTCATTTCAAATGCAAATGCACTTAACTCAATTTTTTTCAAACAAATTTCGTTTTCGAACATGATCAAATAGATACCCAGTTTATACCAAAAATTAGTTCGAACATTACCCCGTAACAATTAATACAAATTTAAGAGAATGCTATGGAATAGACACAATACGTAAATGAAAACACAGACGCGATTAAGTTATTGCAAATGATAATTGATTGACCAAATCGTCATCATTCGCTCTTTGTCGCATCGCCAGTAAAATTGCCACGCCCTCTCTCTTGACAACCAACTGGACTACTCCAACTGTGAATGTGTGAGAATAAAAGGGTATTTTTCGATGTTTCTTTGTTGGATAACTCCAACGACCATATTCATTGCCATATTGTACTCTCTTGAAAGCTTACTTAAAAACTCTTAGCTTGGACCATGCGGTGTAAAGCAAATATATTTCGGATGTTAGTTTATACCAAAAAGTAACGAAGTTATGTAAGTCTTTAAATTTAGGAACAGTTAACAATTGTGGAATGAGAGCAATTGATTAGAAATTTCCGGATTGTTGATAACCACGATGAATGCATGATGGTTTGAATGGACATTTGCCCTAAAGTTTGTCAAAATAAACAAATGAATGAATATCTAAATGATACATTATTCTAAAGCTACAAATGAAATTAAAGTTGCAAATAAATAAATGTCTAATCAAATTATTAAGTTTTGTTGACCAACCTTAACAAATTTGGCTAGGTAGTTGCTACAAAGGACTGTTGCTATTGCGTAGATTAACTGTCTTGAGGTAAAATCTCTGAAATTTATTTTCAAAAAAAATAATAAAATCTCTGAAATTAAATTTCGAATTCTATTGATTGAATATGTGGGAACACAAACTAATCATAAGAGTGAATTACTCAAAATCTATCTCATAAAATTTAATTGTTTTTTTGTATAAATCTATGGTTCGATATTGATATTGGCGGAACCCAGACCCTGTTGTTTGATCATCAGTTTCCCGTCAGCTTGGGACCTCATTCGGTCCAACGGACCTTATCTCAGCATGATATTTTAAGTTAAGCCTATATATACTCGTGTTTGGCGGCACGGTATTCCCCATGATTAAGAGATAGTATGAACTTCGTGATGTTGTACACAAAACCTTCATTCATTGCATCACCATGTTTGTATATGTATGGCTTGTCGATATATGCACTGTATCTTAGTACCTGTTAACACGAGAATATAAGAGAGCCAATTAAGATTAACGTTATCATTGTAGCAATAGTGGTATTTGTGAGTGTATATAATATAGTCAATAATATATATACGCTTTCAACTTTGAATTTCTATTGAGGGCACACGATATTATTCATTATTCCTCTACACCAAAAAAATTAAGGAATGCTTGCACAATAGTTATATGTTAATTGCTCCATCACCAATATCTGGCAGACTTCTTTATATTATTGTGATGATTGCAATCACTTGTGGTGGATCGTAATAATAATAAACAAATTCAATTTTGCATGCATTCTAAAAATTGAGAGATTGTGATAATCATATTGATCATATTGTTTACGGTTGTTATAAGTGTCTGTGCACATACTCATGCATGTCCAAATTGGAATTGGTGTTCGAGTTAAATGAAATCGGCACATAATTTTAACTAACTGTGATATCAGTCATGTATAGAACTAAATGCATAAGCGATTATATGGCCGTTGGTATCTGATGATCGTTTGAAATACAAAATACTCACTATATAGTAACTAAATTTTAGGTTACAACAAAACTATTTCTATGACAATAATCCGTGCATTTCATGCAAGTTTGCAAAAGTCGCAGTCAACTTCCATTGGATGGAATATTCACATGTCAACAAAATTTGAAGACTGGATAAATTATTATTTATCAACATGCAAATTAAGTGATCTAACAGGACATCATATAAACAATATAATATGTGTATACTCCAGAATGAGATTATTAACTATAATATAGATTGTTGTTGGTATATAGATATTGCTTTAATCATACCTCCTTGTCGACTAAAACCAACTCTATGGAAACAGGTTTATCCCCACCTCTGGGGGTGTAGATGGGCCACTTCTTGAGCACCTTGACAACAACGGCGCAACTGTCTTGATCTAGTGACAGATCCGCCACGGGCTGGATCTTGGTATCGATCCCATTCCTCGTTCTTTGATCTACATTATTTACGAACTCAGTTGTTTCTAAAACTTACGGCGCTAGTGGAGAGGATGCCAACGATATGGGTGATCACAACATACGGCAAACAACATCAGTACATAAGACAACAATAATTGAATGTGCAAATAATTACCTCAGGGGGAAGAGCTATTTGCAAAAAATTAAGGTTGACATATTCATATTGTAGAAGAAAGTCTGAGAATTGTGCTTCTTGTAGATCCATTTTTTTTAATGATTTTTTTCCACATGTAGAGTATAGTAACATATACGTTTTATTGTTCTTTTTTATGGCAGATAGCATTTATGCTGGGTAAACGTTGGCTTCCCTTGCATGACTCAAGATTTCAATAGGTGTAATATTGATCCTTGAAATAAGGAAATTTTTTAATACAATTTATTGCAAATAAACGGATGTTTATTTGCTGTAACGGTTGAAAGAATAAATCACACAATACCAGCTAATTTGAATGATGGCCCAAAGCGTTGTATACCATCCGTTTAAATGCCTTTTATGTTAGATGTAATCAGCTCCGTCCATTTGTCCATACGTGGAGATTAACAGATGAAGTGGCTTGCCACGTATTTTTGATGAGATGTGTGTGGCATTTTCCTATTGGTCCTACGTGGATGGACATGTGGACAACTCCTGATTTAATATAGTTATGATATTTTGGGAAGGAGAGTATTATTGCATTACATGCAATATGATTTAATCATTTAATGAAAATTACTTGATGTTTTTTTTTTCCTACCATCCGCCTCATACTTAACACCAGTAACTAAAATTAACCACAAATCTCTCCTTAGAATGCTATCTATCCACATAATCCTTTAGACCATGTCCATAAACATAGGAAACATCTAAATTTAGCTCCCTTTATCATGCCATACTCCCTAATCTTAAGGTCAAACATCCACCACATCTCTCTCTAATTTCTTACACATCCTCTAAACCCAACACGGTTTTGTAATTTGTAGTACATTTTCTTTGACTCATATAAGGTTTTCCACATTTATTTATTTTTTTTCTTTTTTTTTTCTTTTCCTCATAAATAAATTTTTCCTTATAGATCGGACCAATTTAAATGCTCCGCACAAACTGAGAGAGAGAAAAAAGCACAAAAAAAAAAACAAAAACAACCAACAAAACTAAAAAACAGAACCCAAATTTTCTCTCTCTTCATTCTTCTTCCTCTTCTTCTCTCTCCTTCTTGATCCATGGGAGAGTAACTCGAACCTTCACCTCAAAGCGAACCCAGAAGAAATTAAACTAGATTGATTTTCCTGTATCCAACGATTGAATCGATTGTTCAAAACCCCATTTGATTGAAGACCTCAATGCGGTTTTCTAGAAAAGTTGATAAGAAGAAGAAAAACGAAAACTTTTCCGATCTGAGGAGGACCCAGATTCAAAACCGATCTAAATTAAACTTTCCTTACAGGTTCCGATCAATTGGTGGATCTGAATCTGATGGTGTGCGTTTTGGGGAAATGGGCGTCGTTGTTATCATTTTGGGGTTGCTCTTCTTTTGCTAGGGTTGCTGTGGCGGTGAGGCTGCATATGCGTAAACGACGATGCAGCTTCACTTCTCGCCTAGCATGAGAAGCATCACGATATCGAGCACAAACAATGGGTTTATTGACTTAATGAAGATCAAGGTCGCAGCTCGCCACATTTCTTATCGAACCCTCTTTCATACCATTCTCATTCTCGCTTTTTTGTTACCTTTTGTCTTCATTCTCACTGCTCTTGTTACCCTTGAAGGTGTCAACAAGTGTTCATCCTTTGGTACTACTTTACTCTATTATCGATCCTTTTCTCATCATCTACTATACTATTTACATGCAATTTTTATTGTGTTTTGCTCTTTTTATTTATTTAAAGCTAGATCTTGATTGATTTAAACTTTTGGGTCAAACTTAATATATGATCATGTATAATGTCTTGTCTGTTTATGTTTAAAATTATGCGTTTACTAATGCAATTGCAATTAATTGTAAATGATTTGCTGGGAGGGAAGTTTTTTGTGTTTTGTAGCTACCTGCTAGGTTAGTATTTAATTTATGCCCCTTTATTTTAGGATCTGAAGTGTGATTGGGTGATTTATAGCATGTTTGGTTTAGCTTCGAGCTGATTCTATAGACACTTTAACTTGAAGCTAGAATTTTCATTGAAATTGCTTTGGAAGGTGAGATTTATTGATTGTTTGGATCCGCGTCCAATACCATCAAGCGTCCAATACCATCAAACGTACGGCATACTTGAAGCTCCCAGTTGTAGCTTTTAGCTCAACATGGGAGTTCACCGTGGATGTTGACAAATCCAAACACACTATTAGGGGTTTGTAGTGAAACAAATCTATCCAAACGGGATTCACACGGTTTTGACTGCAGTTGAACTCAAAGTTTAGTGATGAAGATGCTTTGGTTGTACGTATTGATGAAATTTATAAGCTGTTAAGCCTTTCATGAGTAAAATGAATATTTTCTCTGTGCTATTGACTCAAAAACCATTTAATGGGATAACATTTATCAACAAGTAAAAACTTTATGGGGTTGATCTTTGTTGTGTTTAAGATCCATGTTGGAAAAAGCTGGGTTATGTTATGATGTTTCTACTTTTCAATTTGTTGATAAGAAAAGTTTGATTTATCAATTTCTGAAGCACGAGCTGTCTGTAGCTCTTTTAATGTGTTTACTTAGATTTTATAGTTCATTATTTTGCGTCTTTTTTATAGTGTCTCAACTTGTGCCTGTTTTAGATCGCTGATTGATTCCAATTTCCTTGTTTTATGCTCCAGATTGTTTAGGCAGGCGGTTGGGACCAAGGCTTCTTGGTAGGGTTGTGATTCAGGGGTAAATAATTGTTATTTTTAAATGTCTTCATTAGCCAATAAAGTCGTGGTTTAAAAGAATTATATGAACCTTTGTGCTGATGATGACATTAATACTGCTGCAGAGACTGGTTAGAGATTTTTACAAGATCCTTAACGAAGTTAAGACCGGGGAAATGCCAGCTGATCTAAAGCTGCCAGATTCCTTTGAGCAACTTGTTTCTGATATGAAGGATAATCAATATGATGCGAAGACTTTTGCATTCATGTTAAGGGGAATGGTAAGTTGCTTGTTACATTTAACATCAAGTATTATCTGTTTCATGGTTAATTGGTATTTTGTAGGGAAAGTTTGTCTGAAGCTGAATTGTAGTGATCTTTTAAATCTTATGGGATAAGGAAAGTGCATTTTAATGATGCGTCTATCCTTACTAAGATTTGAACATTTAAAGGTCGAGGTTGGGATAGTTAATGCGTTATATAACTGTGAATATCAGCTAAGACAACATATATAACAAGGCACAGTACTCTGTCTTAGACAACTTATATGACAAAGACACAATAATCTGTCTTGTGTTACGATGATTCAGTTCATGACATTTCTAGGGCCCAAATACCTTGCATTGCATACCTACACAACCACCTCACAATATAATCCCGAATCACTCCCCCTCAAGCTGCTATGTTAAAGTGAGTTCTACCCGCACCATCTAAATTAACATGCACCTGGCCATGAGCTGGAGGGATCTACCTGATTTGGGCCTCAACTCCGTGGTTTGCATGCCCAATAGGAAAATACCTCAGCCCTTGAGCATATTGATTCACATATTGCATGGTTATTCTTGAGGGGAAGGTGGGGGCGTACAAAAGATGAATCACACTTCTGCAAATTACGCCACCTTCAAAGAAAGTAGCAAGAGGTGGTTTGGATATTCCTCCAAGCCACTACATAGTCTTTATTCCTTCCAACTTCATGTTCATTTCGACCCAATCTGAGAAACTTTTTGTATTCACCTTTATAACAATCCTTTCGTATCAAATCACATTGTTGATTACTAAGAGTACTTACTAGCTAGATGACTAAATTGCTATTGTTTCACTTTTCTAAAATTTCAAGTTGTTTTGTAATTCAGGAAGGCGAAGGGGTATATTTAGTTTATTTGTAAATAAAAATTCTATCAATCTCGAACTTTATCAGGTAGATAGAAGATAGATGACTAGAATGAATATCTTCAGTTGCAAATGCAATATTCTTTAATCAAGCTGCTCATATTATACTGAAGTCTGAGCTGTTTACCTTCACTCGGTGCTTCTTTATGAAGTAAACACCATGTATTTCGTTTGTTTATTAAGATGAATGGAGAAACTGCAATGAGTTTAATGGTTTAGGAATTCTCTTTAACATAGAGCAAAACACACAGCAGCAAAAAAAGATGAAAACATCAATGGAGAAAAGCTGCCGAATTCCTCAACATATCTGTAGGAACGCCCCCTTAAAAAACCATGTACCTCAGATCACATGGAAGCTGAACACATAATATTACCACAAATCAGTTTTTGTGGAAAGAAACCTCGTTAGAGATAGAGTTATGCTCCACCCATGTCCACCAAAGTGTAGCATAGGTTGCCCATTGTCACAAAAATAACATCTACTTCTAAATCCATCAAATTTGATCATGAAATTTTTTGAAGGATTTTGGCCACAGTTGGGATTTTCAAAAAATGCCAAGCATAGAGTTCCAAAGAGAAACAGAAGCAGATTAATGTAAGAACAAGTGAAGAACTGATTCTGAGCTAGCCCCACACATAACTTTCGGATTAGGGGTCTTATTAGCATTTATCAATAAGTACTTTCCAAATAGATGACTTGATTTTAAGGGAGCATTGAACTTCCTTAGGATTTTGTCAAGATGAAAAGTAGCTCTAAAAATGAAATAATTAGGTTTGTTTTCCTCAACATGTTAGGTTTTATTTTTATTCTCTCCTTTCTTTCTTGTTTAGATGTTTGTTAACTGCTACATTTCAGTTTTGTACAATAGCAGCTATTTAGTCCGAAATGTCTATTTATTTGCAGTTGGCATTATTCTGATGCCTTATTAATATTTTAAGAAATAAATAGCTTGTAATACTCCGTTATCATCATTATTTTCTTCAGTTTACCCGTGAATGATAGCCATGGCCATGGGTTTATGTTGCTCTATTAGGACTTTGGGACATTTTATCAGTATATACAAGATTGACGTGTGAATTTTAGCACCGGTAGTCATATTTGTTGAAATTTTAGGGTTAGTCTTTTTAGATATAGAGGAGGAAAAGGAACACATAAAATTATATTTATATGATGTGAATATGTTATTACAGAAGACAAAACAATTAAGCTATAAACTTCTAATCCTAATTAAATAAGGAAACATATCAGGATATATAAGGAAATATGAAAATCATTCCTAAGAGATAGTGTAAGATACTCTAAATTACTTTAGATACAACAATATGTTATGATATAGATTTCATGTATTATAAAAGTACTTGTAATTTATCTTGCAATAGCTTCGTCACATTTATTTATACTATATTAGTATTACAGTTCTTATATTGAAAGTTGTGGTAAATGATGATTGTATTGATCTTTGTTAAAACGCGGTGCTTCTTGTGACAGATGGAGAAATTTGAGAGGGAAATCAGAGAGTCTAAATTTGCAGAGTTGATGAATAAACACTTTGCAGCAAGTTCTATTCCTAAAGGAATTCATTGTCTGTCTTTGCGTTTGACTGATGAGTATTCGTCGAATGCCCACGCCCGCAAACAACTGCCTCCACCAGAGTTACTTCCTTTACTGTCTGACAACTCTTACCACCATTTTATTCTGTCAACTGATAACATTTTGGCTGCTTCAGTAGTTGTTACTTCCACTGTCCAGTCATCTTTGAAACCTGAGAAGATAGTCTTCCATGTGATCACTGATAAGAAAACTTATGCGGGTATGCACTCATGGTTTGCACTAAATCCAGCCACCCCTGCCGTAGTTGAAATCAAAGGCATTCACCAGTTTGACTGGTTGACTAGAGAAAATGTTCCCGTACTTGAAGCTGTAGAAAATCAAAATGGGATCAGGGATTACTATCACGGGAATCATATCGCGGGAGCCAATCTCAGTGATACTAGTCCACGTAAATTTGCATCTAAGTTGCAGGCTAGAAGCCCAAAGTACATATCTTTGCTCAACCATCTCCGCATATACCTACCAGAGGTAGGTTGGATTCAACTCAACGATGACCACTTTTTGAAAATATAAATCAGTTTGTATTTCATATATATATATGCTAATTATGGATATCTTGTTTGTCAAACAGCTTTTCCCAAACCTTGACAAGGTGGTCTTTTTGGACGATGATCTGGTGATTCAGCGCGACTTGTCTCCACTTTGGGAAATTGACCTGGAAGGGAAAGTAAATGGAGCTGTAGAAACTTGTAGAGGTGAAGATAAATGGGTAATGTCTAAGCATTTTAGTAACTACTTCAATTTTGCACACCCCCTCATTGAAAAGCATTTGGATCCCAATGAGTGTGCATGGGCTTATGGAATGAATATCTTTGATCTTCGCGCATGGAGAAAGACTAATATAAGAGAGACATATCATTCCTGGCTTAAAGAGGTAAAAGTCCACACACTCAAACTAATATTGTTTCAGTTTATCAAAATCTTTCAGAATTTAAAATTATTCTTTGGTTTTCGACTTTTCGTTAATTTGAAATCCAAACATGTTTATAAATTATAAGATAGTACTAGTAACGTTGGACCAAAGAGAATATATTACTGATAGTTTCAATGTGGCAGAATCTGAAGTCAAACTTGACAATGTGGAAGCTAGGAACCCTACCTCCGGCGTTGATTGCATTTAGAGGTCATGTTCATCCAATTGATCCCTCTTGGCACATGCTTGGGTTGGGTTATCAGAACGATACGAATATTGAGAGTGTGAAAAAGGCTGCTGTTATTCACTACAATGGCCAGTCTAAACCATGGTTGCCAATTGGCTTTGAACATCTTCGGCCATTTTGGACAAAGTATGTCAATTATTCAAATGATTTTGTGAAGAACTGTCATATCCAGGAATCATAGTCCCCCGGCCGCAATGAGCTATATATGGTTTTGTTTTGTACAACAGTGAATATGAAAAGGGACCAGTAATACAGGTTTCATCTAAATTTTGCTTCTAAAGATGAATTTGAGAAGGCAAATAGAAATTTGGTTGTTGGGAGGGACCATTCCCTCCCTACATTTTTGCAGACACAGTTACAGTCTCTACATTACTACATGGCCTTGAGAATGAATCATTTGAGTTGTGAGATGGAAACACATCCTCTCTATTTTTTGGTTGGTGAAAAAGAATACTATTATTGTTGGTCTTCTATGGGACAAAAATAGGAAAGATTCCATAGTTGAATATTGGAGAATAAACTGAATGCTTCAGGCCTGTTTCATCAACCTTGTTTGTTGGTGTTGAGAGCAGTACTACTACTAGTAGGACAGTTAATTTGTGAGGTTCCCCTCCACTCCACTCTAGAGAGCATCATTTTTTTTTTAGTTTCTTAATTTCTGTTTTGTACCAAATTTTTACCTTCATCCACTTTGATTTGTTGTCATGATGATGATGATGATGATGGTGAATTCTAGGAGTAAAGTAGTTCACAAGATTGCTTTGTCACATCACAGGTCCATTGAATTGGGGAACTGTTTGTAGGATATATATTGTTATTCATTATGTACGATTACCTGACATTGGAAATGTGCAGAAAATTCTTTTTTCCTCTTTCCATGCCTCCTTAAGTTTTAATCCCTATCTTCATTTTTGTCCTCTTTGCTTTCAAGATGCAACAAGCATATTGCTTTAGTTAATGCTAGTAGCACATCGATTTAGAAATTATGTTGTTAGTAATCTCTGTAGCACCGACACACTTTCGGTTGAAGATGTATCTGGTGTCCGACACATATTGTGTTAGTGTACGTGTGTTGGACATTGACACCGATATTTCAAATTGAAACTAGTGTCTATGTCTTTATACAACACCTTTTGACTTGTGTATGGATCTTCTTAGTTCTTAGGGAGGATAGTTAAATCACTGAACTGTAGTGAGTATGTGCTTTCACATTGAAATTGCATCTTAAGGTGTTTCACCATAAAAGCTATCTCTTGTAGCTTTGACACAATTATAGATGAACGTGGTTTTGAAGTACTTTTCAAAACTATGTTTGGTTAGATGTCAATAATAGTGGCTTATTTTGTCACATGGAGTCTTTAACTTTGTCAACCATTCACATGTTTTCCTTTTTTTTTTTCCATAGGATAACAATCCTTCTAGCCTATGTTTCACTGTTTTCTGTGTATTCCTCTCCTATTCCATCAGAATATTTTGTTCTGACCTTCATTTTCTTGCAATGTTCTTGATTCTCAATAATGAAGAGACTAACTAACTAACCTTAATTAACCATCAAAGAGATTAACTAGCTTTTATTAACATATATGTAGTTCTGATGATTATAAAATATGAATAGAGAAGAATCTCATAGGAGGACTTTGTTAGAGTTGGTGATGACAACGTTTCCAATTAAAACTATTCTGATATTTAGTATTCTTTATAGCATTTTCTCCTTACTGTCATCCCTTCAAAGTGCATTGAAATGGGACCCTTTTGTAGCATTTTCTTTATTCAAGTGTTGTCAATTAATGATCAAATTGTCTGAATATATAAAAGATTTAACAGGTGTCACTTACTACTTGTGTTCCAACATTGAGTAGTCGATTCTTCCAAAATCATATGTCGAGAGCAATATGAAAGGTTCTTTATACTCTGATAAAAAATAATAACAATCAAGTACACACACCCATTATAAAAAACTAAAAGGATTCTAATAAATCAGAACTTAGTAGTAGCATATAAGAGAGGGACCACAACAAGTAGAGTCTATCAATATGATATGAGGAATCTATATGATGATGCTGTGCATTTGTAACTATAGGTCCCACTTGTTGTTGTTCACCTATCAGATAAAATACTATTTCAGCTAAGAGCGGTTTGATGAGAAAAATGATAATAGTCTCTTTCAACTTAATCAGAGTTATGAGAATAAGAAACATATCTTTTCTTAGTAAAAGTTTTTTTTTATCGATTTAGTTCGAATAGGCTTGTTGATCTAGTCTCTAAAGCTACGTGTGAAGATATTTATTTGCATAAAAAACAAGATAAGGACTATTCTCCCAATGGATTTTTTCATGAGTGAGATTTGAAGTATGAACACTGCTGCATCATAACAGTATTGGCTGTTAGTGCTGTTTTTTCTTCACAGTGGACTAATCTTTTGTACACATTCACCTACCTTTATATATGCATAACTATTGTAAAATTTGATGTTAGTACATACGATATACATAATGATCATGCTAAACATGATTATGCTAACTCTCATTACGTGCAAAATTATCCCGATTTGTTTTTTTTTTTTGTCAATAAAAATCCATTTGTTTTTCAGAACATTGTTGATGGGTGATGTGTAAATCTGTAAGTATAAGTAGTACTCCTTCCTTCTCTTTCATGTTGGTTTTCTTTAGTTTTTTCCTTAGCAAAGTTCTAACACTCTAACACATAGAGTAATAAAGAATATACAGACATTTTAATTGCTAAAATATCTTTTAAACTCTTATTTAATGTGAGATGTGAATTTACTAAAAAAATTACATAGCGGGCATAAAAGTTTATTACTAAGGGTATATCTGAGATCAAACTTCAAAGTTTATATCATTTAAGGTGACTTCTAGTTTGAGGAATCAACTTAATCCACACCAATGTACCAGTCTAATTGACTATAATCATATAGTATAAGATTTTATTTATGAATGATTGAGATTTTATCTAGAATTGGACACAATCTCAATCACTCATAATATTTTATGTTATACGATACGATCAATTAAGCTGACATGCGTTAAAAAGATTTAATTGATCCATCACCTGTAACGAACTTATTTAATAAAGCTCATTGATAATAGTAATTTTTGTAATTTATTTTTTAAACTAGAGACCAAAAATGGACACAAAATTTGTCCAAAAAGCAAGTTGAATTTTGATGTAGTTTTCCTAATTTGTCCATTTCCTTATTTCCACAGCCTTGGGAGAGAGGGAGAAGCCAACAAAACAAAGAATGGAGCCATTTGACCATAGATTTGATTTCCATCACTTTGAAAATTCTAAAGCACCCCCTCCTTCCTAGTTTCTATCCTTTTCTTTTTTCTCCATTTTATTTAATTTTAATAATACTATCAATTAATTATTCAATTATTGTTATTGCAATTTGCAAAGCTCAAGCCAACCATAAGAAAATATAAATAAAATAAATAAAGAATAAAATGAACCCACTTTCTCTTCTTCTTCTTCTTCTTCTTTCTTCTTCTTCTTCCATCTAGGTTTCCCTCGTGACCGCAACAAATACCACTCAGATCACTGCCATACATATCCAACTTCGAAACACAACAAATTATTAAAAATATATATTAATTTCAGGTTGCTCAACTCTTTCTTTCGCTTTCTCCAATTTTTATTGTTGTTGACCCAATTTGAATATTTCAGATTTTTCTTCATTTGATCTGTTTTTGCCACTGCTGTTTGAGATTCTCTTTTCTGCTGGTGATAGTGTGTTGAATTATGTTATGATATGATGTTTCCTTATAAGCACTTGTTGGATTTCAATCATATTTGATTCCTTTGATTTATTTTGGGGGTGATTTATCTAGCTTAGTTATTCTGAAATTCTTCATTCTTATTCTCATGATGTTAATTTTTATAAGAACATCTTGAATCTCTCTAAACTTTTCATGATTTATCTTGTTTTCTATGCCAGATTTTGCATGTTATGTGAGAAACTCTTACTGAACCTATTTGTGTTTCTATGTTTTAATTTTTGCAGAACATTGGAATGATAATAGCTTTTAAATGGAATTCTGTTATTAACTAATTGAACTCAATTGAAGCTATTTACAAGGAAAACTTCTTCATAATAGTGTTTACTTTGAGGTACAAGTACAACTGAAGCTGTATTAGATTTGTTTTGTAATTTCTTGAGCTCTTGGATCTCTGAGCATGGCTGGAAATCAAGATCACTTTGAGATAAGGTTTAGGTTAACTGATGGTTCAGATATTGGCCCCAAAAGTTTTCCTGCTGCAACTAGTATTTCAACATTGAAAGAAAGTATTCTTGCTCAATGGCCAAAAGGTTAGTTTTGTTATTATTATTCTTCTCATTTGTGCTTCCTCTTTTTGGTTTTTCTGTTTATAGCTAAATTATCAATGTGAGAACTGAGGTGATGCTTTAGTATAATGAAATGAACTTTGTGCTCTAGATTAAGAGAGGCTGGTGGTTTGGTTGGGTGGATTTGTAAACATGCTAACAGCAGGTGCAAGCTGGATCGTTATGTGGAACCCTCTATAGCACCGACACTTCCAGTTAAAGACGTGTCTTGTGCCTGACACGTATCGTGTTGGACACCGACACTTCACTTGCTTGTATTTTTCAGATTAAAACCAGTGTCTGCGTGTCCGTGTCCATGTTGTGTTCGGTGGAACCTTTTTTTTGGTGATAAAGGAGGTTTGAGTCCTGGTATGGGGAGGGAGAGGCAGGCTAAATTAGATACAACACGGCCTTAGTGGGATTCAATATGACAAAGGAGTCCCTGAAGACTTGTTACTACTTAGCTGAGGCTTTTGGGTTGGATGTATTCATTAGTTTAGAAGACATATATTGGGGTAGAAATATATAAAAAAATTCACGCACATGATGAAATCAGAGAATAAATTGTAATAATTGAAATAATTTTTCATATAATGGGATACTTTTGAATTTTCTATATGCTTCTGCACGGATATGTTGCATGCACCTGTGACCTATGCACAAATGTTTTGTTTGGTTGATTATTTTCAGTTAAGGCAAGTTCTCCTACTTCATCTGAGGGGACTTTGTATTAATGAAATGTTATTTGCTTCAGTGAAAGGCACTCTTTAGGAGTTCATTAATCATGAAAGTATCTGAGGTGATAAGACCTGGGATGGAGCCTTAAACTAAAAATGTGGAAGATACTATGTTTATGTCCCTCATATCGTAGTTTACTTTTTTCTTAAACTCAATTATTCTCCTTATCCGATACTCTCTTGCTTGACTTCTTCAGGATTGATGCATTTTCAGTGTTAGTAACTTGCAAGGAAATATTTATGTCATATGATTTTGTTAAATCTTTAAATGATGCATTTTAAGTTTTATCCTTGTTAAAGTGTTATTTATTATTGCTCATTGTATAGTATTTGACACTTAATATTTATATACTTCCACAAAAGTCCAAGCTTACCAGTTCCCATATTCACCGCAACTTGCTGGCATACATTATACAATGAAAATGACACGTTTCTACTTTCTAGAATAATACAGATGTGTTAAGTTGTATTTGACTATTTGGAAACAGTAACAAGACCAAATAAAATAACAACATTTTAGGTAGACTTTGTTGGGCAGTTGGATTTTTGTCATATTGGTTTGATATATTATGAGCCTCACAGTGAACATTTTGCCATTTAGTGATATATGAGATCTGTAACTATAAGTTTGTTGTTGTTGTTTTGAAGATAAGGAGAATGGCCCAAGGACCATAAAAGATCTGAAGTTAATTAGTGCAGGAAAAATATTGGAGAACAACAGAACAGTTGGGGAATGCCAGAGCCCTTTATGTGATGCCCCTGGAACAGTTACAACGATGCATGTGGTTGTGCAACCACCTACTACAGAGAAAGGTCTAATATTTACTTCCAAGAATGCCAAAAGCTAGTTCTATTTTGTTTTTGTCTTTTGTATAGAGCTTAATAATAAAAGATTCTTTTTCAAAGGTTGAAACTTTATTGACTATTGAAAATTATGCTTTTCTCTTTCTGAATAGTAGAAATAGTTCATGTCCTTTATATCATAAAATAAATAAAAGTTGGTTTTATCACTATGTATGTATGTAACCCTTTATATCAAGAGAATGTTGGATTTGGCTTTGGGAAAATACTTTTACATGAATTTACATTATAAAAGTGTTCTGTAAATATCAAGACCTATCCTTAATGACAGATAAATTAGGATGTACCATCCTATAACTAAGCTGTCATATAAAAAGACATCCCTTATTTTCTTTTTCCCTTAACAGTTATTATCCCGGATTTTACTATCTTAATTGTGATGTAGTCTCCAGTGAACTTTTTCATCTCTTTAGTACTATTTGTTCAAGAATTTAATAATTATACACCAATATTGAAATCAGACAGACATCCAATCATATTTTGCCATTGTGTTGTATCATCATGATCTCTATCTATTATGTGTCTATATATGTATGTATATATATAAAGTTAACTACAGTAGTGATACGTGCCAAAAGCTCATTTATCCGCTCAAAACTGTTATCCTGCTTTTTTTTCCTTTTCATGTGTCATGCACCCATGAATTACACCGTTACACTATAGTGAAATATGATTAGATGTTTTGGTAAAACTAGTTTACACTGTCCGTATATGTTTATTAAACTCTTTGTTCTAATTCAATTTTTCGATTTATTTTGGGTCATAATATCAATAGAGACTATATCCTTCCTTCCCAATATGTTAAACAAACAGTTCTTTCCCAAAATTTCGAGTTTACAATTACTTTCTGAACAAATTTTAGTGGTGTAAACATAAGGATCAAAGAGAAGAAACATAAGGATCAAAGAGTGAGTAGTTGTCATAATTATTAGATATACTTTGTTGAAGAAGACTTGATTTTTCAATTTCCAAGTACTTCTTAGACTTTTCAAAACTTGGAAACAACTTGCATCTAAATAGAAGTTTACTGCTGTTTTGTTTTGACCAAATTTGGTTTTCTTTAGTTTTGGTGCTTTATCTGATATTTGTTCACACGTGGTCTTTTCTTCTTATACAGAGAAGAAAGCTGCAAAGGAAGCAGCACAGCACAAATGTGGTTGTGTTATTTTATAGCATCCAAGATTGAATAGCAAATGGCATCATCATCTTTCTTAGGTGGTTAGTTTCACGTAATCTGTGGCTTTCAAAGATTTCGCGTACACGAAATATTTGGTTGCATGCCTCATTCTCACTACAGGCAAAAAGAGTACTTGACTTGGTGGAGATTGTGATTCTAGTAGTTCTCTGCAGCGGCAAATTTGTTGTACAATTTTCATAGGAGATGTTTTACTTCTGGTCTCTCAGCCCTCATCAGCCACTTAACTACAAGTTTGCTATCTTGTTACTGATGTGTATTTCGTAATTTTTGTCATGCCTGTGCCTTATGCAAAATGCTTCAAGACTTATATTGTGTAACTTGTGTTGAGTATTTGAATGTGCTTTACGTTGCTTATTGTTTTTACTGTTGTATAGTAACTACTACAGCTATATTGTAAAATGGAGGTTTGATGCTTGAATCCCTTTAGCCTTCATTTTGTATTTTAGGGGAAAAAACTGAAGTGTCTTACAATTCAAGTTTTAGTCATATTTTCTGCTTGTAACTTGAAGATTCGATGACTTGTTTGAATTGAAATATAGTTATTTTCTGTTTTTATTTTATATTTTTATCAATGATTATGAAATGCCAATTTTTTTTTTTGTTTTCAAAGTAAAGACAACTTTTTTGTCTTTGTTTTCACTACTTTTGATACCCTTTCCTCAAAGTGCATTTCATGTTATTTTGTTGCCCCTTTCTCGAAGTTGTATTCATATCATTTGATGCCCCTTCCTCAAAGGACTTGGATCTTCTCCTTCTACTTATCATTTCTCTCCATCCCCTCTACCTCTCTTAATTTTACTCTTTATTATTAAAAAATTATAAATAAATTATGAGCGAGAGTGAAACTAATAGAGAGATAGAGAAGGTGGAGGAAGATGTAGCGAGAGTGAAAGATGATCCAAAATCCTTCCTTGAATTATTCCTCTATCTCTCTCTTAATTTTACTCTATTTCATTATTAAAAAATTATAAATAAATTATATGAGAGAGTGAAACTAAGACAGAGATAGAGAAGGTGGAGGAAGATGTAGGAGAGTGGAAGATGATCCAAAATCCTTCCTTGAATTATTCATACAACTCAGAAATAAACTATCATTCTTGACCAAAAAAAAGAAATAAACTATCATATAATTTTTTGTTTAGTTCAAATGGTTAAGAGAAGGAAAATATAACATTGCAGTTTCAAAATGGAGACATAAGGCGCCTTAAGATTTTGTTTTATTTCAGTTAGTTTAATCTTGTAACAAGGGACACTTTGATTGGGTTGGTTAGGTGCAAATATTATTTGGCAGAGGTACAACTAGTAGCACATTTTTAGTTTCTTCTAAATTAGGGTTAGTCGTTTATTGATCGCCAAATTAGCGTTGTTAGCTCGTGGATGGACTTTTCATTTTTAGATGTTTTAAGTTACTTATGTAACTAGGGTTGGGTTGATGATTGAATCGTAAATGCCTATTGCTCACTTTGGGTCGGGTTCGGTTATGGCTGTATTAGTTTTGGATTGGCCCGATTGCTATAAATCAATTCAGCTTGACCGAAAAAAAAACTAGGGTTAGCGTCAAACCGGGAAAGGAAATGTTAGGAGCCTTTGATTATCATGATGGTAATATATAGCCTTGTATTCTTTTGCAACTTTGATTTTGAGGTAGAATTACTCCTTTTGTGAGTTTTAAGAGCTTTGTCTCTTTAGGGTTCTTGGGTAAACCATCTTTGGTTCTTATCAAAGGTATCATTACCTTTGTGGTAAATCCTCACTTGACTTATCACTCTCTAAAAGTGTGGTGTATTCTTCTCTATTTCTATTCTTTACTTGTTCTATTATTTTTATCCATTTGTGCTTGTCTTAAAATTCATTGACTTCTATAATTCTTACAAATCATAAATCAACACAAGGACGATCCATAAAAACAATATGTATCCAACCATGGATCACTTAAAAAACTACATTCTCAATGTCTACAAAATACTTACATTCGTGACAAGTGACAACAATATATTGGTCAAATATATATTGAGGCCCCATTACATAGCATGCATCACCAAAGTACATACCAATCAACACTACAAAAACGCGAATTAGCGGCGGAATTAGCGAGAGAATATTTGTCCTCGAAAAACCGACATTAGCGCGGAATTGTAGGTCCTCGCTAATGTGCCCATTAGCGAGGGAATTAGCGACGGAAATGAGATGTTACGGTGATTGATTCGGTGAGTAGCGCGTTTTTAGGCGATTAATGCGGAACTTTCAAGTCCCTCGCTAATTGACTGACATTTTTGCAGGATTCTGACCCATGGCAGTGGCTTGGGAAACGCGAGGATTAGCGAGGGACAGTCCCTCGCTAATTCCCTCGCAAACTGTCATATATTTAATTATAATAACCGAACCACCTTCTCTCACTCTTCTCTCATTCTTCTCTCATTCTTTCACAATACCCACTCCTCTCCTCTTCCTCTTCCTCTTCCTCTTCCTCTTCCTCTACTCTCTCTCTCTCTCTCTCACCTACAATCTCTAACCCACCACCACCACCACCACTCACAATACCCATTCTTTCACAATACCCACTCATCTTCCTCTTCCTCTTCCTCTACTCTCTCTCTTTCTTCACAAAACCACCACCACCACCACCACCACCACCACCACGCCCCCACCACACCACAACCACTCTCACTCCTCTCTCTCTTCAACCACACAACCACAACCTCTCTCTCTCTCACTCTCTTTCTTCCACACCACAACACCACCACCACCACCACCACACCACCACCACCACCACACCACCACCCTCTTTCTCCCTTACTCTTCTCCTTCTTCTTCTCTCTTTACACCACCACCACCACCACCACCACCACACCACCACCACCACACCACCACCACCACACCACCACACCACCACCACCACCACCACACCACATCCAAACAACAACAACAATAATAATACTAATAATAATAATAATAATAATAATAATAATAACAGTAGTAATAGTAATAATAATAATAATAATAATAATAATAATATAATAATAATAATAATAATAATAATAATAATAATAATAATAATAATAATAATAATAATAATAATAATAATAATAAAATTCAAATTGATAAGCGTGCCAATCAGACTTGGGTTGCGTGCTGTCAGCATTAGCGAGGGAATTAGCGAGGGACTGGTCCCTCGCTAATTAGCGACTGACACAAATTCCCTCGCTAAATGCCACTAGCGAGGAGGGAATTAGCGACCGAACTGGTCCCTCGCTAATTCCCTCGCTAATGGCAATTAACGACGGAATTGGGCATGTTAGCGACCGAAAATTCCCTCGCTAATGACTGTGTTTCTTGTAGTGCAATTATAGATTCATCGCAATCATTTATATTATCATACATTTATGGAATTCATAATTCTATTTCATAATTAATTTCACATTCAAGAAAAACCCCTAATTTGGAAAAAAAATAGGGTTTTATCAATTATGCTTATTCCATTGAAAACCCTCAAATTTGCTTCCATAACTAAAATCAAAATCTCAAATCATTCGTACCATGGAAGGATAGAAAATGTGTGATAACTCTCACCTCTTGTAGAGCTCTCAAAGCTATGAGTGTCCCTACAATGAATCCTAGCGTCAGAAGAAGGATCTCACCTTTGTTCCCATCCAAGACTTGTCCTTCCATGATCACCTTTTGAAGGTTTTTGTTTTCACTTAGCAGCCTATGGAAGAATTATGAGACAAAAAGATTTTACTTGTGTATCTTAATTAGAACTCTCATTTTTGCGTATTTGACTTTATAAAGCCGTATTTCTTTTTGAAATGGCTAAGACTTACATCACTAAGCCTTTTGCTTAGTGATGATCACTAAATCTATAGTGGTGGTGGTTGATTAATTATGGATGTTGTGATGATATGCTTGAGTATGAGAAATGTGATAATGAATTGTTTCCACGTGAGTGTCCCAAAATTTTGTTTCGACATGACTTTGAGTGAACATTTTATTATAAGTTTATAATATCAGACGTTATTCTAGGTTGATTTTGAGATATTTGCTTACCCTTGATAATCTAATCTAATTATTTCAATTTTTTTTTGGGGTGGGGTGAGATGTTAAAATAATATTACCTTTATTTCTTTTTATCTCTCTTGTAAGGTTGTTTTTCACAGACAAATGAAGTAAAAAAAAAAGGTTGTTTTTGATAAAAGTATAAGTTTTTTCCTATTTGTTTATTACACATCACACTTTACTCTTTATATAATATATATAAATAGTTAAGGGTATAATTATAAATATGTAATTAATGTGACTTTGGACTTATCAAAATGCCAAATAAAAAGAAATAAATCTCTTTTAAAAAATTGACAAACAAAAAGGAATAGAGAGTAATTCCCAATTCAACGTAAATTTTAGAATATATATAATAACTAACAGCTAAAATATTATTAAATAGTTTTGTCAAAAAAGTTATTAAATAATATAAAAGTTCTAAAGTCTTAGAGGACAGTCTTTTTTAATTTATGTATCAATTTTAGAAATTTAAATATTATATCATGAGATATTATTTAATATATATATATATATATATATATATATATATATATATATATATATATATATATATATATATATATATATATTCTTAAATAATATAAAAAAATGTTGGTCCCAAAAGTATGATATTTTTAGAACTATCTTTCGATTTAACATTTTTTTATTTAAAAAACATATTAAAAGCATACACTTTTAATAACAACAAACGTAACGAAATTAAATTAATTAAAAAAGATATATTCATAAAAGTCCTCAACCATTCTTTATTTGATCTACGGCCATGATTGGTTCTTCTCACCCTCTCATCATAAAATCCCTCGCAACGTCCCTCGCTAAATGACGTTTTTTTTGTAGTGATATATATCACTACAAAAAACACGGTCATTAGCGAGGGAATTTTCGGTCGCTAACATGCCCAATTCCGTCGCTAATTGCCATTAGCGAGGACGATTCGATCGCTAATTCCTCCTCGCTAATGGAAATTAGCGAGAGAAATGTGTTCGTCGCTAATTAGCGAGGACGGATCCCCGCTAATTCCGCCGCTAATGCCGACAACACGCTTCTGAAAGTCCGATTGACACACTTATCAATCGAATTATTATTATTATTATTATTATTATTATTATTATTATTATTATTATTAGTAGTAGTATTATTCTTTATTATTATTATTATTATTATTATTATTATTATTATTATTATTATTATTGTTGTTGTTGTTGTTGTTGTTATTATTATTATTATTATTATTATTATTATTTGAGAGAGAGAGAGAGTGAGTGGTGGTGTGTGGTGGTGGTGGTGGTGGTGGTGGTGTCAGAAAGAGAGAAGAAGAAGGAGAAGAGTAAGGGAGAAAAAGAGTGAGATGTATGTGGTGGTGGTGGTGGTGGTTGTGTGGTGGTGGTCGTAGAGAGAGAAGGAGTAAGGAAGAAAGAGAGTGGTGGTGGAAGAAAGAGAGTGAGAGAAAGAGGCACGTGGTTGTGGTGGTGTGGTGGTGGTGTGGAAGAAAGAGAGAGAGAGAGAGAGAGGTTGTGGTTGTGTGGTTGAGAGAGAGAGAGAGGTGAGAGTGGTGTGGTGTGGTGGGGCGTGGTGGTGGTGGTGGTGGGTTAGAGTTTGTAGGTGAGATAGAAGAATGAGGGTGTTGTGAGTGAAAAATAAGAGTGAGTGGTGGTGGTGGTGGTGGTGGTGGTTGTGTGGTGGTGGGTTAGAGTTTGTAGGTGAGAGAGAGAGAGAGTACAGGAAGAGGAAGAGGAAGAGGAAGAGGAAGAGGAAGAGGAAGAGAAGAGGAGTGAGGGTTAAAAGTGAAAGAATGAGAGAAGAGTGAGAGAATCAGATATTTGGTAAAAAAATAACTGGACATTAGCGAGGGCGTGCGGTTGGCCGCTAATAAGCTGTCACTCTGGCATAGTCGAGCGATCACAGTGATCAAATCACCGGGACGTTCGGACATTAGCGAGGACTTGAAATTCGCCGCTAATTCCCTCGCTAATGGTCACATTAGCGAGGGACTTGCAGTTCCGTTGCTAATCCTCGTTTTTTACGAGGGACAAAATTTCTCTCGCTAATTCCGTCGCTAATCCTCGTTTTTTTGGTAGTGTGTGTGTGTGTGTATATATATATATATATATATATATATATATATATATATATATATATATATCAAAATTGCATTGTAATTTGTATGGACATATATATAGATTATCAGTTTCTTCCAATACTTGGAGGGGTTTTATTTTTCCTACCCCCCCTCATCATCTATCTCACCCCTATATTTAAAAAATGCCAATAATACCCCTGCGTTTTAAAAAAAAAATTTAAAATTTTCGGAATTACCTCAAAATAAGGTAATTCCGGTTCAAAAAAATTAAAATTCGGAATTACCTCTAAAAAGGTAATTAGGTTCATAATCATGAAAAATTTGAATTACCTCTAAAAAGGTAATTCAAATTTTTAATTTTTTTTTTTTAAAAGTTTATATTTTGGTCTTAAGATTTAAACGCGTTTTATTGGAAATATGATACGAACGATTTACGATTTAATAACAATACGTCAAAATATATAAAATGACCAACATAAAATAGGAGTACAAATACAATTATGGGTCCAAAATGTCTAAAAATGACTGAAAATAAGCACGTGAAGTAGGTGAACGGGCGACATCTAGGGCATCCTGGGCCAATCCAGGACGGGCAGTGTGTATATATACGATTTGTTTTAATTTTTATTACTAAAAGGCTACTAAAAATAGTCAAAACTACTCTAAAAAAATATAAAAACACCACTAAAATTCTAACAAAACCAAAATAAGGCTATACAAATTTTTTTAGATTTTTTGGAGACTATGAAAAATTAAAAAAAATCGTAAAAAATAGTAAACGATGGAATTTGGGATTTTGAGGCCGTAGTCTCGTAAGAAGTCCCTTCTAAGGGAGTCTTGATTCTTGATTTTTTTCGCTTCTAATGGCTGTGGTTTCATTACGATCAGAGTATGTTGTTCGAAAACCGATTTTTTAGCCTAAATTATTCGTTTGAAATAAAAAAATTGTAATTTTAGAATTACCTCGAGAAATAGGTAATTCCGGTTCATTAAATGAATGGAATTACCTCATTTCTGAGGTAATTCCGAAAATCTTTTCGGAATTAGAGGTAATTCCGAAATTCCAATTTTTTTTTTTAACAAACCATGTAATTTTTGGGAAAAAGTAAGGGTATTATTGTCCGTTTGGGTAATTATGGAGGTGGGATAGATGATGAGGGGGGTAGGAAAAATAAAATCCTACTTGGAGTTGGGGGGAGTAAAGCACTAAATTATCGCTAACATATGTTATTACAACCATATAAAGTAAGTTCGAACAATCTATATATATTTTTGGAAACGAATACGTAATCCAACAAGATAATGTCGCAACACAAATTTATATATGGCAAACGAAACTCACACTGATTGTTGCAAAGAAATTTCAACCTCATCATTATACCAATCTCATAATCATAGTAACAAACACCATGCCAAAAGTTCCTCCTATATATATAAACACCGAAAATGAAACATGAGGAAAAAAATAATTAAAACTCAACTCAAATTAAAAATCCTATAACTTTATATATTAATTTCTACATTTGCATATTCTTCATGATGGGAGGAAAATCTATGTGTTTGATTATAGTTTTGGTAGTTTCCATATTTGCATCACATTGCTGCAATTGTCTTCCTCTCTCAAGCAACAAGAGATGGATAGTTGATGAGAGAGGAAAAAGGGTGAAAATGATGTGTGTTAATTGGTCAAGTCACATGAAGGCAATGATAGGTGAAGGTCTTGACATGATACCATTGAATAAATTTGTATCTCAAATAAAGGGTCATGGGTTTAATTGTGTACGTTATACATGGGCAACACATATGTTTACACGTTATGGACATTACAAAGTTGGAGATAACTTAGATTTATTGAGACTTCGTGGTGCTAGGATAGGAGTTAGAGATAATAACCCTTCTTTGGAAAATGTTACTGTAGTTGAAGCTTTTGATGCTGTGATCGATGAGTTTGGTAAACAAGGTATGATGGTTTTGCTTGATAATCATGTTAGTGACCCTAAATGGTGTTGTGACATTGATGATGGAAATGGATTCTTTGGTGATCTACAATTTGATCCTGATGAATGGCTTCAAGGACTTTCTAATGTCACCAATCGCGTCAAAGCAAAACCTCAGGTTCTACATATATACGTACTAAACTTTTTTTATTTGTTCTACCAAATTAGCAATGAAAAATTAGAAATCGAACTAGAAATTTAACCGGTGAAACCTTCAACTCATGGTTTAACTACTATAAATCGCTCAAATTCGTATGAAACCACAGTCGACTCGCTCAAATAACTGAATCAAAGATTGTTAGGTCATGATTTAATCAGTTGAACTGTTTAGCTGGTTCAGTTTTCAAAACATTGTTACTAATTTTTGATTAAAATAATCTCCATCATTTTACTTCTACATATTAAAATAAACAATGTCTTCTATAATTAATAGTTGGATTTTTGAATAGGTGGTGGCAATAGGGTTGAGAAATGAACTTCGAGGTCCACGTGAAAATCAAAATGAATGGCACAGGTACATGAGCCAAGGAGCAACAACAGTTCACAAAACAAATCCAAATGTTCTAGTATTTGTTTCTATCTTAAACTACGACACAAATTTGAGTTTCCTAAAAACAAATCCTCTAACAACTAACTTGGGAAACAAATTAGTGTACGAGGTACATTCCTATGCCTGGTCAACAGGGTCAGAAGATGATTGGACAAAAAAGCCATTGAACCAAAAATGTGCCAGTGTCATGAATAACTTGAATGAGAAAGCAGGGTTTCTTATGAGTGGTCCTAACCCAGTTCCATTGGCAATGACTGAATTTGGCGCAGATATGACAAATATGGATGACAAGAGTACTAGATTCTTGTCTTGTATGCTGGCCTATCTTGCTGGTGTAGACTTGGATTGAGCTTTGTGGGCTGTACAAGGTGGTTACTATGTTAGAGACAAACAAGGTACAACTGTGCCCGAGTCTTATGGCTTATGGATGTATGATTTTAGCTCACTCAGATATGATGAATTTCCTCAAAGGTTTCAACTTGTTCATAAGAAGCTTCTAGGTAAATATGCCTTTAATTAACTTGAACTCTTCTTATATATATGGATTGATGCGACTCGTGGGGTTCAATGAAATTTCTAAAATAATGAGAGTTTAGATGAAAAAAATAGCACTAATTAAACAAAAAAATAATCTAAGACTAGAATGTATTCATTAGATTAAAAGATATTAATTACTTATGAGTGTATGTTTTCTTAATTAAATGCAGAACCAAGCTCAAATTCTAGCAAGTCCTACATAATATACCACCCACTAAGTGGGCAATGTGTGAATGTGAACAAGAACCAAGAACTTGAACTGGGTGCTTGTGAGGGGCAAAATAGGTGGAGCCAAGAAGGACAACAAATCAAATTGGTGGGCAAAAGTACATGCATTGAAGCAAATGGTGATGGATCTCCAGTGAGACTCTCTAATGATTGCAAGAGCAAGCAGAGTTTTTGGAAAACATTATCAGTGTCCAATCTTCATTTGGGTACCTTAGATGGACAAGGACAAAACTTATGTTTGGAAAGGGAATCTCCCACTTCACCTAAGATTGTCACAAAAAAATGCATATGTGTGGGTGAAGATCCTACTTGTTTGGCTGATCCTCAAAGTCAGTGGTTTCAGCTTGTTAACACAAATGTGTAATAAGTTTAACTAAACTTATTTTTCTATCTGCATGTGATCGATACCTACCTATTAAAGAAAGTTGTCTATTTTTGTTTAAAAAAATGAGAAAATTGTCTATGTAAATGAGATATTGTGTTCACTCTAACAATATTATAACACTAGAACGTATTATCGTTTGATGCACCAGATGATTGATATCCCTTCCTCGAAGGTGATTATTCCTACAACTCATAAATAAACTATCATATTGGTATAGTTCAAATGGTTAATAGGAGAAGGAAAATAGAACGTTGATGTTTTGAAATTACATTCTCAATATCCACACAACACTTACATTTGTGATAACAATTTATCGGTCATACCAAGACCCCGTTACATAGCATGCATCCATGGCCGACCCGACCATACAGTAGCCCCAAGCCCTCGCTTTAGGTCTCAAGAAAAAATATTGGTTTTGTAGATAAAAAAAGGTCGCGAAATGAAGTAGAATATATTAAAAAGAAGGCCACCAACCCATATCTATACATGACGCTACTGGCTTAACCATGTCAGCCCAACATTAGGGTTAAGGGAGCGATTTTTATGATGAGCTTAAATATCATTTTTTCCTGCAGAATATCACCATAATCCATTTACCCACTTGTAAAATAAAAAGTTTTAAGATGCCACTTTGAAAATATAATCATTTACTGTTACCCCTACAAGATTTATATTTTGCGAGGGTAGAATCGTAAAACTGCTTATACCCATTATACACTTAACAATCACAATATAATTTAACAAACAGATGGGTAATCGTAAGCAGTTTTTATTTGCAAGGGACATTTTAAAACATTTTATTTTACAGGGGGTAAATGGATTATGGTGATATTTGCAGAGGGTAAATGATATTTAAGCCTTCCTATGAAGCTTACATTGCAAATTTTTTTATGGATGACCATATTAAAATAAAATAAAAAAATTGAAGAAAACGGCCTGTCTGCATCAACTTAAAATAGACAAAAATTCACATAAGTAAAATATATAAACCAACACACATATATTTATTAATAATTTATATTCCATTTTACACTTTAAATTTTAAAAAATCATAAATATTATCCATATGAAATTCTATTTATTTTTTAAATTTTATAAGACTATTAGTTTTTATAGTTAACACTTAATTCCATTTCTTTAATGTAAATGAGATTTAGTGCACTTCTATAGTCCCCAATCAATACAATTTTGTTTATCTAAAAAAACTCTAGTATTTGTCACTTTTATATAATGCTCCCTTGAAAAGGCCCTACTAGAGGTTGAGCCGGCCCTGCATGCATCATCAAGTACATATCAATCAATTATAAACTTATCACAATCATTCATGTTATTACACATTAACTAGTTACTATAATAAAGTCATGCATGATGTTAATGGTTAAATTAGATTCCTTTTTCGTGTGTATATATATATATATATATATATATATATATATATATATATATATATATATATATATATATATATATATATGGATTTGTTTTCAAATATCTTTATAAATATAGATGTGTGTTTTAGGTTTTATGCATTTTTTTGGATACTTATGCATTTATGTTTTTTTGACGCATATGCATTTATGTTTATAAGCACTATTTTTAAAAATAGGAAGTATTAAAATTTTGATGCGGCTATCGTGAAGTAAAAATAAGTTATACTCATTAGTCTGTACGTAAAAATTAATTTATAATGATACATCTAAAAAAAATTCTAATAGTTACAAAAAATAAATACTACCAAAGACGGTAAAAAATGTTGAACGCAATTTCTATTTATATATTAATAAAAATTTGAAACATCAACCAATAGTAACATTAAAGAGACATAAACAAACAAACCCAGACTCAATAGAAACTCGAATATTTATAAAAAGCTTTGCCTATCTTAATTATACTATGTTAAAAAAGATGGAAAATGTCATCGGAAAACATCAACATTTATAGAAGCTATGAATAGAAATCCAAAATTAAAACAGAATAATAATTACCGTATCAAGAGATATAACGGTGCAGTTAGCAGCAGTGTGTTGTATTATAAAAGAGTGGTGCGAATAGCAGAGTCCAGTTAACGTTTTTTGATTTCGGGTTGTTGGGCCACTGGCCTGCGAAACAAAAGGCTTATGGACAGGGGGTGGACACTATTAACTAAGGGGGGTGTAAGTAGTAAACTGATTTTAAAAATTAAAATATAAATATAAAATAAAATGTATAAAGACTTTATAGTATATAAACCTATGAAGCCCCGATACTTCAAAATAGGTCACGTACCCGTATCCGATACGTATCCGATACCGATACGTATCAGATACTTCCGGATACGTATCCTGAGAGTATCCTAGAATTTATATTTATTTTTAAATAAAAAAAACAGATACTTACAGGATACTTGTCGGATACTTACCGGATACGTATCCTGGAAGTATCATAGATTTTATATTTATTTTTCAATCAAAAAACAATAAGATATTTACTCTTTTATTCATTATTTGAAGAGAAATAAAATGGATCCAAAAAGGGCACAAGTTATGTGCATACTAATCTTCGTCTTTTTTTTAGAAAAGATGAATGATATGGCAAAGGAGAGACAAATATGTGGGACGTTAGTGGAGATGCACATGATCCACTTGATGGTGTTGGAATTGAATTAGCAGAGATATCTCTTGATGAACCAGAGAGTTGGAAGCTATGTTATTTTTTGATGATGGATATGGAGGAGGGGGAATGACACAATTAGTGTTAAGTAGTTAATAGTAGGCAATTCTATAAAGCTTAAACTTCTTTTGGATATGACTTATGGTGTTGTTTTTTGCTATATTCTAATAGTAAATTGTATATCTTTTTGTGACATGTTCGTAGGAGGAAAAATATATTTTAAAATGGGTGGGGAAAAAACATTTAACTATGCTTACTTATTTTGATCACAAGTATCTTTATGTTTTATATTTTTAAATTTTAATTAAATTTTTTATTGAAGTATCCCTGCCGTATCGTATCTTGATTTTCAAAATTTTCCCGTATCCACGTATCGTGTCGTATCGTATCCCGTATCGTATCCCGTATCCGGGCTTCATAGATATAAACTCATTTATAGAAAACCCTAATTCATTCTATTCTCTAGCGCCGCTTCAACTATTTCAGAAGAGAGAGAAAACGAAAATTCTGGAGAGAGAGAAAGCGGGAGTGATTTTCAGAGAGAGAAAATGAGAGAGAAGAAAGAGAGAGAAAGACGGAAAGAAAGAGAGAGAGAAAGAGAGAGATGATTTCGTAGAGAGGTGGAAGAGTGAGAGGACACGATGGCGAGGTGGAAAACGACGTTGTGGAGGAGAAGGGCAGCCACGCCTGACGTCGATGACCAGCCGGTGGTGGCGGTCAGAATCTGAGAGCGTTTTTTTTGTATTGTTTTTACGGATCCTGTCTTCTTCCTCTTCTAATTTCTGATCTCTCTTTCTTTTTTACTCTTGGTAATATGTTCTTAATCTAAGGATGTTGCAACGAAGAAAAAGGCATATATAAGGGAAGTGAATTTTTACAGCATTTTCATTCCCCATTTTTCAGAGACGGTTGGATTACTTGTAACTTGGACACATCAAGAGACGCAAACTTTATTTGGACGATGGGGATAAATAGTAGTAGTCTTTAATTTACAAAAACACGTGGCCAACACATAGAAAATACAGAGTTTAATTCATTTGAAGACTAAAAGACCCACACAAATGACACGTCAAAAAGAAAAAGAAAAAGTAGCAAAGAAGGGAAGTTTTTTGGCAATGTTGATGAAGGAAAAACTGTAAGTTCCCACCTAAGTGACAAGCCGATTAGTTTTTTATAGATGGTAATCATAATACTATTTCAATTTTAAGGTTGTTTTTCACAAAGAAATAAAATAAAAAAACTGTTGTTTTTGATAAAATTACAAGTTTTTTCCCATTAACTCTTAATTGTTTGTTACACGTCACACTTTTTTCTCTTTATATCATAATTAAATAGTTAAGGATATAATTGATAAACAAGTGATTAATGTGACTTTGGAACTATCGAAATGAAAATAAAAAAAGTAAATCTCTTTTAAGAAAAGGATAATTAAAAAGGAGCAGAGAGAGTAATTCTCAATTCAACGGTATATTTTAGAATATAACTAGTAGGATACCTGTGCATACGCACGGGTGCTACCATATTCTTTTCATGAACGAACTTAGACATAATTTAAATAGTCTGGACAACACCACGTGAAAAGAAGATAAATTTAAAGTAGTTAAAAAAGAGTCTCAAATAAAAAATTAGACAAATATTAAAATCTAAAAATATAAAAGTATCATTTAAAAATAATCTATGCATTTATCCCGTGTTCTTTTATATATTAGTGTCAGTGTTGTTATCCCGTGTTTTTTTATATATCAGTGCAGCTATCTCGTGTTTTTACATACATCATTGCAATTATCCCGTGTTTTTTATATTTCAATAAAGTTATCACGTGTTTTTTAATATATCTGTGAAGTTATCTCATAGTTTCAATTGATTATTTTTAGTTGATTAATAGATTATAGTAGACAGTAACGAATAGATAGTAGATTATCAAATATTTCAGTGAAGTGTTTTTTATATATCAGTGCAGTTATCCCGTGTTTTTATACATATCATTGCAGTTATCTCGTGTGTTTTTTTTACATATTAGTATAGTTATCCCATGTTTTTTATATATCAGTGCAATTATCTCATAGTTTCAATTGATTATTTTAGTTGATTATTAAATTATAGTAGATAGTAAAAGATAGATTATCAAATATATCAGTGCAGTTATCCCGTATTTTTTTAATATATCAGTATAGTTATCCCGTGTTATTTATATATCAGTACAGTTATCCCGTATTTTAAATATTAATCGGTAGTTGAAATAGTCATTAAGTTTTCCTTTTTTTATATATTAATATCGTGTTTTTTAAATATCAGTGAAGTTATCCTGTGTTTTTATATATTAGTGAAGTTATCCTGTGTTTTTATATATTAGTGAAGTTATCTCGTAGTTTAGATTGATTATTTTAGTTTATTAGTAGATTTGATTTTATTTGAATTTCGAAATTTTTTTAAAAAAAGAAAGAGGGATGTGATAGTAAATTACAATGTTGCCCTTAGTTAGATGAGTTATCAAACAAATAGGGAAACTTGTTTGAGTAATTTAAGTATGGTTTGTTTGTATAAATAGATATTAGATTAGTAGATAGTGGGTAAAGAAAGTTGGAGAGTTTGATTTGAATTTTGAATTTTGAAAAAAAAAATAGTAAGAGAAAGTAGGAAAATAGTGGGAATGAGAAGAAAATGAATTGAGAGAAGAAATATGATAAAAATATGATATATAGTAAATTACAAAGTTGTCTTTAGTCAGATGAATTGTCAAGTAAATAGCGAGGCTTGTTTAAGTAATTTAAATGTGGTTTGTTTGTATAAATAGATTAAGTGTGGTTTGTTTGTATAAATAGATAAATAGATATTAGGTTAGATAGTAAATAAGAGTAAATTGTAGATTATTTAATATTAATTTAATTTTATTAGATTATATAGTAGATTAAAAAATTGGGAAAAGAAATATTTTGAAATAAAGTGTGTGGGGGCCACTAATAATAGATGTGTAAAAAGTAAAAAATATTTGGAAATGTGAGATTGAAAGAGAGTGAGTGAGAAATGAAGAGAAAGTAGAATTAAAAAATGATAAATAAAACAAAAGTGGTGATGTGTCAAAAAAAGAAAGATGTCTAAAATTGTAATTTGGTAAGTTGTTTGTTTGTAAATCTATTATATATACAAATGAAAATGAAACAAATGGCTTTAAATCTGATTTGTCACTCAACTAGGCTATCCACCTAGGATTTGCGAAAAATAAGGCCACCTAATCAGATTTTTAATTATATGTCATGTACACATGTGTCATGTCATTCAATTTTATTAGGTGTTAATTACAAAAACACAATTAAAGCTATTTATTAGTTATTTCCTATTTTGAGAACAATCTTACACGGGAAGTAATTAGAGTAAAATGCATTTATTTGTATCACCATCAAAACTAAAACAAAAATTCAAACACTATGTGCTGTCAAAAAAACTCAAACACCATGTGAGTTGCAGACACAAATACGAAAAAAACTACAAATCTGTTATACACCTCTATTTATTCAAATAATTGAATAATTAATACAAGAAAAAATAAATAAAAATTCAAGTTGCATACACCGAATTACATGAGCTCATCACCGTATAATATTCAAATATCTATTATATATACAAATGAAATCTATTATATATACAAATGAAAATGAAACAAATGGCTTTAAATATGATTTGTCACTCAACTAGGCTATCCACCTAGGATTTGCGAAAAATAAGGCCACCTAATCAGATTTTTAATTACATGTCATGTACACATGTGTCATGTCATTCAATTTTATTAGGTGTTAATTACAAAAACACAATTAAAGCTATTTATTAGTCATTTCCTATTTTGAGAACAATCTTACACGGGAAGTAATTAGAGTAAAATGCATTTATTTGTATCACCATCAAAACAAAAACAAAAATTCAAACACTATGTGCTGTCAAAAAAAACTCAAACACCATGTGAGTTGCAGACACAAATACGAAAAAAACTACAAATCTGTTATACACCTCTATTTATTCAAATAATTGAATAATTACTACAAGAAAAAATAAATAAAAATTCAAGTTGCATACACCGAATTACATGAGCTCATCACCGTATAATATTCAAATATAAAACACAAATCATTATTCCTTTTCAAAATGAATACAATTATTAAATTTAAATACTAAACCTATTGTAAACAATTAAATATCATTGATTAATTTTTTCTATGTTTTTTTTCACCACCAGATAAAAATTCCATAAAACAATATTCAATGTCAAAATTCACATATAAAAACATGACAAAATTCACCACTAGATAAAAATTCACCACTAGATAAAAATTCCATTAAACCTTTTGTTATTTTATAAATCAGACTGGTATTTTATTCAATTAAGTTTTGTCACTAGGTATACAATTTCGCAATGAATCTTATATTCTTGGTCACTTTGTGAGTATTTTTGAAGTTGTTTTCTCTCAAATGTTGTCGTGTGGATGGGATGGATCCTTTTTTTGACTCAACCCAAAAGCAGGATCATATATCAAATGGAAAAATAGGTTTGGTTCTTTTGAACCAAGATTTCCACACAACACAAACAAACACAATACATTATTTCATTCACTTTTCTTTATTTCTTCTCTGCTTTGCGAGAGACAATAGGTGTTGGATGAAGCTTGATGAGACTCGCCACAAGGGACACAATGATAGAGAGCCATTAGGGAAAGTTGTGTATAATATATTTTACTACCAAATTTTCTTCTGAATAGTTGGTTAGGATTACTTATGTCAATTGTTTAATAGTTAGGTAGTTAATTTTCAATCATGATAATAGCATTGTATAACTAGGAGGAAACTAAACAAATTATCTAAAGATTTGTTGGTTAGAACTAGACTAGAGTGTTGAGTTTTGCTAAGTATATCAAAGATTGTTTAATTTAGTTTGTAGTGAAAAGAGAGTTGTAATTCAGTATTGTATGCTCTATTTTATATGTTTGTTCTTGAGTTTTAAATGAGATGATTTTTATGCATAAATATGTGTGACTGTTAACACCTCTTTGGCGCACCTTTGAATACTTTGTGTGACTATTATTCTTCTATCGATAGTTTTCATTGCAATTTCCAACTAATTATAGTTTAAATGTTGTTCTACTTAATTTGCTGTCAAACTGTTTATTTTTATGTATCTTATGATTTTTTTCTCACAATCACAAAACAATTTCACAAGAAAATCAAGTTATTTCATTATACCAACTCATTTGTTAACTACCATACTAGTGTAGCGCAAAACAAAAGTAATTTGCTATATTTAAATTATGAAAGATACATAGTGTTTTAAATTATAATTCATCACAACCAACTGTCATCTATTGTCAAAAAACATTAAAAATAAATAGTTACAAGTTGCAATATAATTATTTTAATTTTTTGTCGTTAAATTACCGTATTAAATCACTGGTATGACATTAGGAATAGTCTACAAAAACATTAACAAGCTATAAAAAATCGGTATTAATATTGATTTTTTGGCTTACAACATAAACAACAAACCATATTTTAAAATCATTATTTCATACAATATTTAACAATTTACATATAATTAATATTACATTTTTCATTCGGCCATCTATTTATTTTCTCTAGATTTTTTGTTTAATTTTGGTATTTTAAAGCGAATTTGTTCCCCGTGTATCGCACGGGTTACATACTAGTAGATATAGATATTAGATTAGATAACTAACCACTAAAATATTATTATTAAATAGTATAAAAGCCCTAAAGTCTTACAAAACTGTCTTTTTTAATTTTTGTATCAATGTTTTTTTTGACGCATCATGAGGTATTATTTAAAAAACATACTCTAATTAAATTCTATAAGAAAATTACATTGGTCCCAAAATTAAGAAAATTTTTAGAACTATTTTTCGATTCAATTAATTTTTTATTCTAAAAAATATTAAAGACATGCACGTCTAATAATTAACCAAAAACGTAACAAAATTAAATTAATTGAAAAGATATACTCAAGTCTAAAAATATATAATTCCATTTGGACGTAGTACATGGAGTTGGGAGCAAAGCTCTAAATTATTGCTAACATATCCTGTTACAACAAGTTTACAACCTTATAAGTTCGAACCAATCAATATTTTTGGTAACGAATACGTAATCCAACAAGATAATGTCGCAACACAATTTTATATATGGCAAATGAAACTCATTGATTGCTGCAAAACAAATTTATACTAAAATTAAAAAAAAATCTCAACCTTATCATTATATTATAATCATAGTAACAAACACCATGCCCAAAATTCCTATATAAACACAGAAAATGAAACAATAGGAAAAATAATTAAAACCCAATTCAAAATAAATTTCTACATTTGAATATTCATGATGGAAGGAAAATCTATGTGTTTGATTATACTTTTGGTAGTTTCCATATTTGTATCACATTGCAATTGTCTTCCTCTCTCAAGCAACAATAGATGGATAGTTGATGAGACAGGAAAAAGGGTGAAAATGATGTGTGTTAATTGGTCAAGTCACATGAAGGCAATGGTAGCTGAAGGTCTTGACATTGTACCATTGAATAAATTTGTATCTCAAATAAAGGATCATGGGTTTAATTGTGTACGTTATACATGGGCAACACATATGTTCACACGTTATGGACATTACAAAGTTGGAGATAACTTAGATTTATTGAGACTTCCTGGTGTTAGGATAGGATTTAGAGATAATAATCCTTCTTTGGAAAATGTTACTGTAGTTGAAGCTTTTGATGCTGTGATTGATGAATTTGGTAAACAAGGTATGATGGTTTTGCTTGATAATCATATTAGTGACCCTAAATGGTGTTGTGATAATGATGATGGAGATGGATTCTTTGATGACAAAAACTTTAATCCTCGTGAATGGCTTCAAGGACTTTCTAATGTCTCCAAACGCGTCAAAGCAAAACCTCAGGTTTATATACTAAACCTTTTAAATTTACCTCCTCTACAAAATTAACGATTAACGATGGAAATTCATCGTTAATTATGAGGTCACAAAATATAGTGACGTAATTAGAGAAATAAATTTTTCTTTTTTAATAACTAATTTTCCTCTTCAAATTTTACTTTTGTTAGTATAGTCAAAATAAAATATGAGCCCATATATATGCTATGACTTATTTTGAAGAATAACTACTTTTTTATTTTAAATAATCTATTTTTAAAAGTTTCTCATTTGTTTGTTACAACTTTTTAAAAAACAAAAATCTAAAAAGTGTTTCAAATGAGAATCTATTTTGAAGTAATTTTCTCATAAAAATCATTTTTCTAAGAATGATTTTTTTTAAAAAGCGATTTTTCAAGATGTTACACAAACACAAAACAACTTCTCATTTTCTTAAAAACTAATCCCTAAATTATTAACAACAAAATCACTTATTTTTTAATCCGTAATAAACAAGCCCTATATGTGCAATCATATTTTACCAAATTCTTGTGTGTGTGTGTGTGTGTATACTATCTCCATTACTTTTCTTGTACATATTCAAATATCTCTCCTATATATAATTAACTAATGGTTGGAGTTTTGAAAAGGTGGTGGCAATAGGGTTGAGAAATGAACTACGAGGTGGACGTCAAAATGAAAGCACATGGTACAAGTACATGGGACAAGGAGCAAAAACAGTTCACAAAACAAATCCAAATGTTTTAGTATTTGTTTCAGGCTTAAACTTCGACACAGATTTGAGCTTCCTTAAAAAAAAGCCTCTAAAAACTAAAGTAGGGAACAAACTAGTGTACGAGGTACATTCCTATGCATGGTCAACAGGGTCACAAGATGATTGGATAAATAAGCCATTGAACCAAAAATGTGCGAATGTGATGAATAATTTGAATGAGAAGGCAGGGTTTCTTATGAGTGGTCCTAACCTGGGCCCATTAAGAATGATGGCCCGAATTTAGCTTACGGTATGTCAAATATTGAAGACAAACATACTAGATTCTTGTCTTGTATGTTGGCCTATCTTGCTGGTGTTGACTTGGATTGGGCTTTATGGGCTGTACAAGGTGGTTACTATGTTAGAGACCAAGGTACAATTGTGCCTGAGTCTTATGGCTTATGGATGTATGATTTTAACTCACTCAGATATGATGAATTTCCTCAAAGGTTTCAACTTGTTCAAAAGAAGCTTCTAGGTACGCTTTTAATAAGCTTTTATGTATTACTCATAAGTTTGTCAAGGTAGTTTTTGAAAAAAACATTTTATGGAGATACAACTTTTGTTAACGATAACTTATGAATTAACATAAACTTTTATTTTTCTCCATAAGCTGTGTTTTTCATAAGTTCAAAAATAATCTCTTCCAAATAGTGCCTAAAATATCCAAATTACTTATGAGTGTGGATGTTTTCTTAAATGCAGAACCAAGTTCAAATTCTAGCAAGTCCTACATAATATACCACCCACTAAGTGGGCAATGTGTGAAAGTGAACAATAACCAAGAGCTTGAGCTAGGTGATTGTAAGGGGGAAAATAGATGGAGCCAAGAAGGGCAACAAATTAAGTTGGTGGGAAAAGGAACATGCATTGAAGCAATTGGTGATGGATCTCCAGTGAGACTTTCCATTGATTGTAAGAGCAAGCAAAGTTTTTGGAAAACATTATCAGTGTCCAATCTTCATTTGGGTACTTTAGATGGACAAGGACAAAACTTATGTTTGGAAAGGGAATCTCCCACTTCACCTAAGATCGTCACAAAAAAATGCATATGTGTAGGTGAAGATCCTACTTGTTTGGCTGATCCTCAAAGTCAGTGGTTTCAGCTTGTTAGCACAAATGTCTAATAGGTGTATGTGACATATGCCTGTTAAATTAAGTTGATGTATTACTTTTTTTTTATGCTATTACTTTTTCCTCTACGTCTCTCTTAATCTCTCTACATAAGCTATCATATTTAAGCTATAAAAAAATATCGGATTTATGCTATTACTTTTTTTTCTTTCTTTATAAGTGTAGGGTGGTGTATTTCGAGGAAAATAAATTTGTCTATGTTGAGTGTTTGGTACATTTAGTGTATTTTGACAGAGAGAATGATAATTAAAATAATAATATGTAACGAGAGTGAATGATAAGTCAAGAAAGAGATAGTGAGAGAAAAGACACCAAAAATATCAAATGCTCAAAGTAGAGAATCTTTCCGATTGAGCCTCTCTTTATTTTTGATGGACGGTGAGGATTAAATTATTACTACTCTGTTATACGATATAAATAAAAACTGGTCAATAAAAATTGATGTACGTAGTCCATCCATCTAAAGAAAGAGAGGCCACGTGGGTAGCGTAGGCGCATTCTGAATTGTCGAGATGCTTCACGAACTTCCCAGAATGCTCCACACTACACTACTAGTAGTAGTAATACTCACTCTGAGAGATGAGATGAAAATTCATTGTTTGTTTTGTTGGTTACACCATTCTTTACTTTACTCGCTAGCCACGCCATTCCTTGCACCATTCTTTCTCTATTCATTCAACGCCAACCAATACATTTTCTTTGAGCGTCGTTGATGGCTTCTACGACGTCGTTTACTCTTTCCCACGTGGTTCCTATCTCCTGCCACAGAAACCCTGCTCGCTTTTCTCACCACTCCCACCAAGTCTCCCTCCCCTTCTCCGCCAAACCTATTTCCCTCAAATCGCTTCCCTTTCTTGCAAATGGATTTCACAGAATTCAATCCAAGTCCAAACGTTTCTTTGTTCGCTGTGAAGCTTCAAGTGGAAGGGTAACACATTCATAACTCAATCTCCTTCAATTTTCTTCTCTTTTTATCCCCCTTTCCTTTCTCAAATTTGCAATTACCCCTAATTAGACTAGAATTAGAAGCTAATTAGTCCACCAATTTCTATTACTGCAAATTCAATTCATGTGTGAGTCAACTTGGTTAAAATTTAGTTGAGCGATCAAGTGTTATTAAACTCATTGCCTTCAGTTTTTTTGGTCAAAATATGTGGTGTTAAGTTCATTATCTATAACTTAGTTAGACCCATTGATAGGTTGATAGAAATCTTCTCTTTTAGAAAACATGGTAGAGAGAGAGAGAGAGTTGAGAGAGAAGTTAAATTGATTGAATAGAGAAAAGTGATTACAGTGGAACCATAAAGGGACTTAGTATGAGTTGAAAAGTAAAAATCAATAATATTCTATTCTATCTACCTAAGCACCAATTAACAAACTCAACCATTTTATAACTACATCTGGTACTTTTCTCAGCTTATTTGCAACCTGGAGTTTGGGTTGTATCTTGTGAGGTACATTGGTTGATGTTGCGGTTTTGATGCAATGGCAGATTACACAGCAAGAGTTCACAGAGATGGCATGGCAGGCGATAGTTTCGTCGCCGGAGGTGGCCAAAGAGAACAAGCATCAGATTGTGGAGACAGAGCACTTGATGAAGGCTTTGTTGGAGCAGAAGAATGGCCTCGCCCGCAGGATCTTTTCCAAAGTTGGGGTAGATAACACTAGGCTTCTAGAAGCTACTGATAAGTACATTCAACGGCAACCCAAGGTGATTATGCACTAGTTTTATCAAGTTTGAATTGAAATATGAGCACTTGTAGTCTTGTGTTTTGTTGGTTGGTTAAGTTTAACTTTGGCTACTACTCATGAGTTGATAGATATATGTTCTAAGGTTCCTTATTCTGTACCCACGAAACTCAGATTTTTAACTAATTTACGATTATGTTAGGTTCTAGGGGAATCAGCTGGTTCAATGTTGGGGCGCGATTTGGAGGCATTGATTCAGAGAGCCAGGGACTGCAAGAAAGAATATGGGGATTCTTTCGTTTCAGTTGAGCACTTGGTTCTTGGTTTTATCCAGGATCAACGATTCGGGAAGCAGCTCTTTAGAGATTTTCAAATATCTCTACAGGCTCTGAAATCTGCAATAGAGTCCATTAGAGGACGCCAGTCAGTAATTGACCAAGGTAATGGCATTTTCCATTTGTCTACTTTTTTTTTTTCTTCTTTCAAATTCAATATATGACATAGACATATAGCTGTGTCAGTGTGTGCTGTCTTCTATTATCTTCTTGTCGTGTCTTGTGTTTTGCGAGAGGTAGTTTGATTTGAGTGTTAACTTTGTTTGATTTGAGTGTTAACTATGTCCTATCGAAGACTAACGTATCTTTGGGAGAATTGTGAACCAGTGGATTTATGTTATCCCATCACATTGTAGATGATTGTCAACATTTAGAATTGATCAAGACTCATTTTAAGTTTGTTACAGATCCTGAAGGGAAGTATGAAGCCTTGGAAAAATATGGAAAAGATTTGACAGCAATGGCTAAAGCAGGAAAACTTGACCCAGTCATAGGAAGAGATGATGAAATACGCAGGTGCATCCAAATTCTCTCCAGGAGAACAAAGAACAACCCTGTGCTGATTGGTGAGCCTGGTGTCGGAAAGACTGCAATTTCTGAAGGGTATGTGCTAGTTCTTTCCCCTACCTGTTGCCTGGGATGGGATTGTTTTTCCACTTGTTGTTGAGCACCTTTGCTGCTATATTTTATATGACGGAACCAGTATTGGTGGGCCTTAATCTCATTGTCTGACTCTAGTTTGCTAAATAAATACTAGCAAATAGCAATGGCACCTGTGTCATGGGTTAAAAAATAATACTAATTTTATTTAAACACGTCATGGTACACACTTTTTAAAAAAGTAAAAAACTTCATTAAAAGTATACAATACATGTAAATTTAGTCTTCAAAGATGGTGTATTAAAAAGATGAATGTGGTTTAAGAGTTGGATTAAGTGATAAATTTGATTAGACAACTTCACTACTCTGATTATCTTGACAGTTGACATGATAGCTTATTCCTCTCTTTTCAATTATACTACAAACTAAAATACAGGGAGAATTTGATACTTTGTAAGGTAGTATAAACTAGAATAAAGGAAATAATATGATCAGTTATACGCTCAGTGTGGACGTAGGTGATTAGGTGCCTGTGAAAGATGTGTTTAACCAAGTTTCATGGTTTTCTCACAATTTCATTGAAAAAAAAAAGGTTAAATAATTATGTTGTTTTTGTTGGTATTCCTTGCAGTGTTATTAGGGATATTGATCTATTTTTTTCCATTGAAACAGACTCGCTCAGAGAATTGTGCAAGGAGATGTTCCTCAAGCTTTGATGAACCGTAGGGTATGTGCTTTATACAATTGTTTAGATTATTCTTGATAGAATTGACATGGATGGAGAAGGAGGCTAAAGTGGACCATAGAATAGAAATAATTAGTTGCTAAGTTTCAATTACCATTTTCAAATTTTGCTATAATGATCCCTACTATTTCCTTATCTAGTTTTAACTTCAATTTTTAGTGAAAATCATAAAATTTTATTATTTTATCCTCGGAAGTTTGTATATTTGTCTGGGCTTGTAAAACTGATCTTATACACTGGTCTCTTTTCAGCTTATATCCCTTGATATGGGTGCACTTATTGCTGGAGCAAAATATCGGGGAGAATTCGAGGATAGGCTGAAAGCTGTCCTTAAAGAAGTAACAGAATCTGATGGTCAGACTATCCTTTTCATTGATGAGATTCATACAGTTGTTGGGGCAGGTAATAAGCTTCAAAGATTTTTATTTTCAGATGCCTGAGTTTTAGGGGTTCTAAAATCTGCTCAAAGGGTATCTACTACTTGATGCAAGTTAGTCTATATACCAAAAACTCTTCATAGATCAATGGGGATTCTGATCATATTTGATACATTATGACTTTTGTATGTAACTGGTGCCAAATCAATTTTAAAAATTAAGATGTGGATGTTGGATTTGATTGGAATTATAATTTTTCATGTTAGGTGCCACAAATGGTGCTATGGATGCTGGTAATCTCTTAAAGCCTATGCTAGGTAGGGGGGAGCTGCGATGTATTGGTGCAACCACACTAGATGAGTACCGGAAGTATATCGAGAAGGACCCAGCACTAGAGCGCCGTTTCCAGCAAGTTTATGTTGACCAACCTACAGTTCAAGATACCATTTCAATACTAAGGGGACTGCGGGAAAGGTATGAGCTACACCATGGAGTCCGGATTTCTGACAGTGCACTTGTGGAAGCTGCAATTCTCTCAGATCGATATATCAGCGGGAGATTTTTGCCTGACAAAGGTAAAAATTACCTGTTTAAATTTGCCAAAGGACTGACAAATTTTAGGATCAATAACTTGTTAAATTGACACATGACACCTTACAAATTTGGATATTAATGATAATTGAACTCAGGATTAAAACATTTAAGCATGCATGTGAGTTCAGTTGTGGGTTTATGGAAAACAGATAAGTTACAGATGTTTGTTAGAGCACAATGAGAATTCTTTTGCATTTGTTCTTAAACCACTGAAATGTCAATGCTTAGAGAATAGTTCGGCTGCTTCAAGGGATAAATGATATAACTTATAAGTCATTATTTTAAATCATTTTTTAAAGATCTTTAAAATTGTAGCTACCTGGCTTCTGTTAGGAAGTAACAGGTGGAGCCTACTCGTTTTGGAAAGATTGGTTATGACTGATCAAAATATGGTTCTGACTTGATCTCTTTTAATTCCTTTTGCAAGTTTATTAGTTAGTTTTTTCCTGCACTGCAATCAATGATGTTCATAAGTCACTAAATTCTATCTCCTTCCAAATTTCAGCTATTGATTTGGTTGATGAGGCAGCAGCCAAACTGAAAATGGAAATCACTTCGAAACCTACCGCACTTGATGAGATCAATCGGTCAGTCCTGAAACTCGAGATGGAGAGACTCTCTCTCATGAATGATACAGACAAGGCTTCTAAAGATAGGCTGAATCGTCTTGAGGCAGAGCTCTCTCTTTTAAAAGAGAAGCAGACTGAGCTGAACGAACAGTGGGAGCAAGAAAAGTCTGTGATGACTCGTATTCAATCAATCAAAGAAGAGGTGTGTTGTTATATACTTCTTTTTTCCTTTTTGTTGGAGGCTTCTTTTTTTTCATTTTAATTAAGCAGTTGTTTAAAAGATGGATAGGAAAAATATTATGACATGAAGTAGTATTTCCATCATAAACAAGTGCAAGTATTTGGGTGTAGCTGGTAATTATAAATGAAGTTAGAAATTTAGTTACGTAGAAGCGGATTTCATATTAATTTATGATCAACACCTAATGTCTTCTGTATTAATGTATCAGATAGACAGGGTGAATCTTGAGATCCAACAGGCTGAGCGGGAGTATGATCTGAATCGTGCTGCTGAATTAAAGTATGGCAGCCTAAACTCTTTGCAACAACAACTTGAGGGTGCAGAGAAGGAGTTAGATGAATATATGAACTCTGGGAAATCTATGTTGAGAGAGGAAGTTACAGGAAATGACATTGCTGAAATCGTAAGCAAGTGGACTGGTATTCCCGTTTCAAAACTTCAACAATCAGAGAGGGAGAAGTTGTTATATTTAGAGGAAGTGCTCCACAAGCGTGTGATAGGTCAAGACCCTGCTGTCACGGCAGTAGCCGAGGCTATCCAACGTTCAAGAGCAGGTCTTTCAGATCCCCACCGTCCAATTGCTAGCTTTATGTTTATGGGACCTACAGGTGTAGGAAAGACAGAGCTGGCTAAGGCACTGGCTTCCTACATGTTCAACACAGAAGAAGCACTTGTACGAATTGATATGAGCGAGTACATGGAAAAGCATGCAGTTTCAAGATTGATTGGGGCACCACCCGGATATGTTGGCTATGAAGAGGGAGGGCAGCTTACTGAGACAGTTCGCCGCAGACCGTATGCTGTTATTTTGTTTGATGAGATTGAGAAGGCACACTCAGATGTCTTCAATGTGTTCTTGCAAATTTTAGATGATGGGAGAGTAACTGACTCACAGGGTCGCACAGTGAGTTTTACCAACACTGTTATCATCATGACTTCAAATGTAGGATCTCAGTACATTCTCAACACAGATGATGACACTGGGCCCAAAGAGTTGGCTTATGAAACCATAAAGCAGCGCGTAATGGATGCTGCAAGATCAATCTTTCGCCCCGAATTCATGAATAGAGTTGATGAGTATATTGTTTTCCAGCCTCTAGACCGCGAACAAATCAGTAGCATTGTTAGGTTACAGGTAATTTCACTCCTCCAACCCCTGCTTTTTCCAAAATTTGCTAGGTTCCTTATCCATATTGATTGATAATAGTATTTCATATCTCTAATGTGTTTCTTTTTCATGTTTTATTGCAGTTGGAGCGTGTGCAAAAGAGAATAGCAGATCGCAAGATGAAAATCAATGTGACAGAGGCTGCTATCCAACTTCTTGGTAGTTTGGGGTATGATCCCAACTATGGGGCTAGGCCAGTGAAGAGAGTGATTCAGCAAAATGTCGAGAATGAACTTGCGAAGGGTATTCTAAGAGGAGAATTTAAGGATGAGGATACAATTTTAGTAGACACAGAACTCACAGCATTTGGCAACAGTCAACTTCCCCAGCAAAAGCTTGTTTTTAGGAAGCTTGTAGCTGATTCACAATCTACCCCTCAAGACAGCCTGGAACCCTCTCCACAGGCTCCCTGAATCAATGCCTATTCGAATGCTCCTTATTTCTAAGGATACTGAGAGGTTTCACATACAAGTATACATGGGTTCCTTATACCAAGTGAACAATGATCTCGGTTCTAGTTTCATATAATTTATGATTATGCTTTCTATTAAATCAATCAGTATAAATATCATACACGACAATGTATCACATTTATCACTCGAAAGCAGTGTAAATATATTTATTTATTTTTACTTGTAAATGAGTTGCATCCTTCAGAAACGGCTAAACGTACCCAATCATAGTGTTGCTAGTGACGCAAATGAAAAAAAGGCTGAACTTAATTCATTTTAGGGTACTGAATTCCAGCTTCATTAAGAATTGAAGTTTGGATTTGAGAAGCTTGGCTTCAATCAGAAGAAAGGATAACAAATGTATTCAACTAGTGCGCTTTACCCGTGCGCTGCACGGGTCTAAATTATCTTTTAAATAACTATAAGTTATTAACATATTATGTATAAAAATGTGTTTGTATAATTTTGGTCTATACTTTTGTCAAAAAAATAAAACCCGCCATTACGAATAGACGTAGTATAATTCTAAAATTGTTGTCTATCGAGAGTGTTCAAATTTTGTTATGTAAAATTAATATCCGCTAGTTCTTAGGATCAAATTATGCACTGGCAAACTCCAAGCTTGGGTGTAAATTGTTAATGCATTCCATCTAAAGGGGTGGAATCGGGTTCAATCCCCAGGTGGAACAAATTGAAACAAGACTTTACTTACCTTTTAACCGAACTCCGGATTATTCGGGGCCCCTTTCCCCTGGACACCGGAGCGGGGTCAAAGACCCCTAGACCAAAAAAATTATATACTGGTCAACACCGAGTTTGTTCACTGTGGGAATCGAACATGGGAGCACCGAATCGACCCACGTGTCCTGGGGTAGATTAAAGCAGCGGCCAACGATCTTTTTTACGAATCGACCCATTGCACAAATTGATTTGGTACATTTTCCAGCCATTCTTGTAGCGGGCAAAATGATATTTATTAGTTTCATGTCTATACCGGGTGAAATAAGGTATTTTATCAACTACCACTCTATGCATCTGTCACCAATAAACTTGTTTATCATGTTTGTTTTAGGTTTATTTTAATGTATAGAAGAACATAACAATATTATATGTTATCCGAATATAAATATGTAATTTAGTTATATACACCTCAATTTTGTTTGATATAATAATGATTTTTAGTGAATGATTCGTAATAATAAAAAACACATAAGAGTCATATAACAAACATTATTCTAGGGACATTAAATCATAAAGCTGCCAGTTAGAAACTACAAATTGTCAAATAGTTCTCGATATACGACTTTCTTAGTGTTCGTGCATAGTATTTTTCCACGGGCCTAGGAAAGTAGATTACAACATGCGATAGAGGTTGACATCCCTGACTTTTGTTTATTGTCATTGTGAAGCATAACGAGAAAGGGTATTGTCATCTCTTAAATTTAAATGGTATACCAGGACCACTAGGAACCAAATTCATTCGTGGAAGGCTTAAATATATGTTACCCCCTGCAAATATACCAATTATCCATTTACCCTCCTGTAAAAATAAAACTTTTAAAAAAGACCTTGCAAATATAAATTATTTCTAGTTACCCCCCTGTTGTTAGATTTTGTTATGACGTTAAGTGTAAATATCTCATTACCCCCACGCAAATATGTTCATTATCCATTTACCCCCTGCGTAAATATATGTTACCCCCTGCAAAAATTCTCATTATCCATTTACCCCCTGCAAATACGCTCATTATCTATTTACCACCCTGCAAATAATAAGTGTTTCAACATACACCTAACGTTGTTAACAAAATCTAACAGCAGGGGGGTAACTAGAAATAATTTATATTTGCAAGGTCTTTTTTAAAAGTTTTATTTTTACAGGTGGTAAATGGATAATGAGTATATTTGCAGGGGGATAAAATATATTTAAGCCTTCGTGGAATATATACTGGTTCACCTATATTTTTTCGTGTGAGGACGGTTGCACCTATTACGTTATTCCCCAAAAGATGTTACCATTAGTCATATACCATTGCATAGGCAGGCAGATTGGTCAATATTCCTCACGAGCATTACAGGGACACCAGTCTTAAGCCACAACTTATTATTTGGGATACTGTATCACTTTATTTTGTTTAGAAATTCAGTAGTAAACCACTCACTTGGAACGTCGTTGTCTGATAAATCCATATCACATGCTTGTTTTGAATGTTAAAAACTGTGTTTTGAAGGAAGATTTTAATGAAAACCAGTAAAGTTTGAGCAGAATTTGTGAATATTTGAATCTTGTTTTTTTTTTGTAGTGTTATGTGGGTTTCTTTATGTTTATGTGTTCAGGAACTAGATCAAATTGAAGAACAATTTGTGCAAACAAGAAGTGAAGTTGGAGCGATTTAGGAAGAGTTAAGCAAAGAACAAGTTTACGGCGAAGACAAGACAAAGACACCGGCGGTCTCATTTGTACTAAACGTCCATTGGTGGAGTTAGTCACACGCAAGATTGCAAAACTTTTCCAGTAACTGTTGCGCGTAAGTTGGCGTAAGCGCCAGCCACACGCAAGTCTGCAGTGGTATTCCAGTAGCTTTGCGCGTATCTTGCGCGTACGCGCACCTGAACAGAGCTGTTGCGCGAAATCATTTAAATAGCGACTTGGAACTCGAAAAAAACAGTTTTTTACACTCTTGGAAACCCTAGAACTAAAAGGCACTCAATCCATCTCATCTCTATTGAAGATTCAAGGCTTAGGAACAAGATTTGGAGCTTCAAATGAGTTCATCTTCTTCATTCAAGTGTAATTTCTGTTTTTCCTCTTCTTCCTCTATGCGTAGCTAAATCTCTTTTTGTTAGGGATGAATGAATATTGAGAAAACACTATTGTAGTTGGTTTAGATCTATTTTTATGTTATATTCTCTCTTGCTTTGTGTATTGAATCGTCGGAGCTCTGGTACTATTCGATCTTGAACTCGGAAGTATACCTTGTTTGAAGAGTAGAATGGATTCCGCTTCCCCAGAGCTTGTCTCTGGTTCTCGGAACTGGGGAGAGATCTTTGATCGTCCGAGTGCGCTTGCGGCACACGTCGGGTGGGGGTGTACCTGCAGACACTCCGATGTCTAAGTCAGTGAGATAATAGGCGAGAGTTGCAAGAATGAGAGCGCACCTGGATTGAGAGCCATGCACCTCTATTTATAGACGTGGGCGCTCGGTCTTGGTCGTTGGATTCGATCGTGCGATCTTGGACGTCGGCCCCGTGTGCCCGAGCGGGGTATGTTGTGCTAGGTGCTCTTGGCGTAATTGGGCCATGCTTGCGCGAAGATATTGGGCCTGGCCCAAAGTCCAAATGGGGCCTCTTGGCCCAGATCGGAACGTCCCTCGCTAATTCCCTGTTTTTTTGTAGTGGCAAGGAGTCGGTGTTCAATTCGAGAATCTTCGTGCCGAAGTCGGATGCCAATTTTAGTCCAGGTATGCAGGCCTCATACTCGGCTTGGTTGTTAGAGGTGCTGAATGTAAAACTCAAAGAGACTTCAATCATCAGGCCTTCAGAGTTTTCTAGTATTAAGCCAGCCCCGCTTCCTTTAGAATTCGAGGAACCGTCCACGTGGAGAGTCCATAAAAGCCTCTCTACCGCGAGTGGTGTGGGGGTCATTTCCGCCACGAAGTCGGCGAGCACTTGTGCCTTCAGGGAGGCGCGTGCCTCGTATTTTATCCCGAACTCTGATAATTCCACCGCCCATTTGATGATTCTGCCTGCCAGGTCTGGGCGATGCAAGAGTTGACGAATCGGCTGGTCAGTTTGTACTACGATTTGATGCGCCACGAAGTATGGCCTTAATCTCCTGGTGGCGACAACTAGGGCGAGGGCTACTTTTTCTATTCTTTGGTACCTGGACTCGGCGCCTTGCAACACCTTGCTCACGAAATACACGGGGTGCTGCCCGTCTTGGGTTTCCCTAATTAGGACTGCGCTGACAGTTTCCTCGGCTACGGCGAGGTTGAGATAAAGGGTTTCTCCTTCCTCGGGCCTCAAGAGGATTGGTGGCTCGGACAGAATTTTCTTCAGGTCTGATAAGGCGTTTTCGCATTCCGGAGTCCTCTGGAACTCTATTCCCTTTTTGAGGACCTTGAAGAAAGGCAAGGACCTATTGGCCGCCTTTCGAGGCGAACCTAGAGAGGGTTGCGATCATACCGATCGACTTTTGTACTTCCTTTTTCAGTGGTGGTGGGCGCATGTTGGTCACTGCTCGGCATTTGTCCGGGTTGGCTTCGATACCTCTCTCGGTTAGGCAGAAACCGAGGAATTTTCCCGCTCTGACCCCGAAAGTGCACTTCTCGGGGTTAAACCTGAGGTTATTCTTTCTTGCCTCTACGAAGATTTCTTCGAGGTCGGCGACGTGGACCTCGTCGGCTTTGCTCTTCACAATCATGTCGTCTAGGTATACTTGCACCACTCGCCCGAGTTGGTCTCGGAACACTTTGTTCATCATGCACTGATAGGTGGCACCCGCATTTTTCAAACCAAAAGGCATTACCCGATAACAAAAATTGCCCCGATCAGTCATGAACGTCGTCTTCTCCTGATCGGGAGGGTTCATTGCTATTTGGTTGTAAGCGAGTAGGCATCCAAGAAGGAAAGTAGCACGTAACAGCGTTGTCTACTAGCCTATTGATGCTCGGCAGACCGAAAGCGTCCCCGGGCACGCTTTGTTTAGATCGGTGTAATCCACACACATCCTCCACTTTCCATTGACCTTTTTTAACAGGACCACGTTGGATAACCAGGTGGTGTATTTGACCTCTCCGATGAAACCCGCCGAGAGCAGATCATCCACCGCCGAGAGTCGCCGGCTTTCTCTTCGCTCAACCCGCCGTCGTCATTGGGCGCGTGCTTGGCATTTGGATTTACGGCCAAATGGTGACAGACGACTTCAAGGGGAATCCCGGGAATTTCTGAGGCGGACCACGCAAAAAGGTCGGCGGCGCGCGCGCGCGACAGCGATCGTGGCTTCCTCATCTAGGGATCAAGGTCGGATCCTATTTTGACCGGTCCTTCCGGGTCGTCGTCGCCGCAGGAATTTCGAACGCCCCGAGACTCGGGCGCTTGTTCTTTTTCTTGAGTTCCCTAGCGAGCTCGTCGTCGGACTCCTCGGCTGGGCTATCTGGATCGTACCTAGCGTCCACGTCGGCGAGAATTTACTCCCATGGCAGCCTCCGAAGGGAGTGGTAACCCGTGTGGTTGGCGACGCAGACCGTGGAAAGAGAGCGCGTGGCAACGCTTCGCTGCTTCCAAGTCAGCAGGTATAGTTATGACATCGCCGTCGAGAGAATGGAATTTCATGGAGAGGTGAATTGTTGACGCGACGGCCCCAGCTTCGCTAAAGTCGGTCTTCCAATAATGCAATGATATGGTCAGAGCACAGGGATTACCACGAAGGTAGTTTTTATGGCCCGGGCAAGCCTCCCTTCGCCGTAGGTGACGAAAGTCTTGAAATAGCCGAGAGGACTTACCACCTTCTCCCCGAGGACTGTAAGGCTGGGTCCCAAGTAAGGAATGAGGCCCTCGGGCGAAAGGCCGAACGCCGGGAGGAGGTCTTGGAACATGATGTCAGTTGTGTTACTCTGATCGATGGGAATGCGCTCTATCTTCACCCCAGCAATCGTAGCAGCAATAATCAGGGGAATGCCCTCGTTGGGTTCTCCGAGTAAGAAATCATCGTCGGAGAATGAGATCGGCACCTTCGGGAAGGGTCTTCGTGGTGCAGAAACGACAGTTGCTCGGGCGATCTCGCGCCACTTGCACTTGACCGCGCGCCTGGACGTGCTCGGCGACAGGGAGAATCCCGTGGTGGATTCAATGAAGTTGTCCGAGGAAGTGGACCGAGTGACAGGCAAAGAAACCTCCCACTGTGGTCGCCAATGTTCGATCTTGAACTCGAAAGTATACCTTGTTCGAAGAGTAGAATGGATTCCTCTTCCCCGGAGCTTGTCTCTGGTTCTCAGAATTGGGGAGAGATATTCGGTCGTCCGAGTGCGCTTGCGGCCCACGTCGGGTGGGGGTGTACCCGTAGACACTCTGATGCCTAAGTTAGTGAGAGAATAGGCGAGAGTTGTAAGAATGAGAGCGTACCTGGATTGAGAGCCATGCACCTCTATTTATAGACGTGGGCGCTCGGTCTTGGCCGTTGGATTCGATCGTGTGATCTTGGTTGTCGGCCCCGTGTGGCCGAGCGGGGTATATTGTGCTAGGTGCTCTTGGCGTAATTGGGCCATGCTTGCGCGAAGATATTGGGCCTGGCCCAAAGTCCAAATGGGGCTTCTTGGCCCAGACCGGAACAAGTACCAATTGTAAACTCTAACTGTATTAACATAAATTGTAAATTATGGAATTAATTCTCTTTGCATTCATTTGAGTGTATTTCTGCAGTAATCAGTTACAAGAAAGTCAACTGGGCAAGTAACTGAGCTAACACTAGCTTGGGCTTATAACACTTGGACAGACCCAATTAACAAACTAAAGAATACACTACTATTATTATAGATACACCTCCTACTAACATATACTAACAACTTACGGTGCAAGGTTGCTGAAACGCCTCTGTATTGTTATAGCTTAACAGATGAAACGCCTGGCGTATTGTTATAGCTTAACAAAATAATGGATTATCTCAAGTTGCAAAGCTTTCCCTATTAGAGGAGTTTGATATATCCATAAGTAACTTCAATAGCTATCAAAGAAGTCGTCGCTAGAAACAATTGGCAGAGGTTGCCTTGAGTTGAAATCTATTAAATTCAAGGAAGTGCATAAATTCATATGTCTAATAGTTATAAATATAAAATATTATTTATTTTGTATATTACTTAATTTTTTTAATTTCTTGTGGGGGTCATGCCCCCGCCCGCCCCTTTAAAAGCTCTGCCCTTACTTGGTTGGTAACATAGAAAAATAGAGATGAGAGGGACAACCGCCCGCCCCTTTAAAAGCTCTGCACTTACTTGGTAGGTAACATAGAAAAATAGAGATGAGAGGGACAAATAGAGAAGAAGAGAAGGTAAGGGTAAAATTGAAAAATAAATCTAAGTTAGTAATTTAAAATAAAATAAAATAACAAAATGGTATTTTTTTAAAAAAAATTATTTTGCAGGGACTTTTTTAAAAGTTAAATATGTCAACATGGAGATTCGTTAACCATGTCAGTAAAGTTACTTGACAGAAGGGTATGTTTTAAAAAAAGTTATTTTACAGGGACTTTTTTATTAATTTTTTTATATAGGGTCTTATTTAAAAAATAGCTATATTTGCAGGGGGCAAAAAACATATTTAAACTAATAAAAAAATGACATTCCATATCCCGCATTACACGAATCACACATTTATTTTAATATAGAATCGAAGGTAGTGAGAATAGAAAGAAAATAGATACTAATCAAGTTAACGAGGGAGAAGAGGTGACCGAATAATGTTTTATAGGGTAGAGCGACTTTGTTATCATGTATGAGTATCACATGATAATCGTTTTTTTCTATCAAACAACACTATTGTGTTTTCCGTGTAAAATTTGTTAGTAGGTGTCATGTAAACATGCAATTCTATTTGCAAAAAAACATGCAACTCTAATGTGGCATTTTTAAAGAAAAATAAACAAATGAAAACATGAGGTGACTTGTATAGCATTTTCACTAATATGTAATCTGTTTACCTTTTTTAATTTTACTAGCCTATACATTGATGAGTACTCTTAAAAAAAGTACATTGATAAGTCAATTTTTTAATACCAGAATCTTATTATGTTATAGGAAACTTAACACTGAATTGCATATTCTTATGCATTTTGATGCTCTCACTGCCTTAAGACACAGTCGATCCTAGGATTTTGGTTATCCTAGACGAACCAATAAAATGATGCTCTTTGTATTTATTTGAATAATATTATCATTGCATTTTTGTTGAAAATCATTAATAATTCGTTCATAATTAAAAAAAATTTAAGAATTATTTTCAATAGAAACTAAAGTGAGACTACTTAATCTAATTTGTGACACTATAGGCTGCAAATTAGTTTTTAACAATTTCAATTTAGAAAAATATTTTTTGTAACCGGAATAGTTAATATCTTGCTATATATTTGCAACCATTAGGAAACAATTAATTGTCTTTAAAGAATTCAACATTATTTTGGTGCCCCAAACAAAATAGGGCTCTGAGCGGTTGCCCATCTCGCCTATGCTCAGGGCCACCCCTCTAAATATAAAGTATTTCTTTTGAAGTTGAAATTTTTGCATGAAAGACAACCAATAAATCTAAAACATACAAGTGAATGCTGATGATACTGAACGGGTATGATAGTGCGCAAGCACATCTGTTACCCAGGCAGAGATACCACAATACAAAAAATGCATGGTATATCACATAGTACATACTGACAGCCTTTTGTATGACGATTCAGATGAAAAATTGGTAATATTTCGAGCGTGTAAGACCTTTATGTCATGGTTCAATTGGTTCAACCACAATTAAATCAAATGATTAAAGTAAACAAATAAACAATCGAATTTAGTGGAAACTCTATACAAAAGCAAAAACGAAAATCATTCAAAATGGTTGAACTCAATTTGGTTAGCGGTTCAAATAGAGTTGAACCAACCACTAAACTGGTCGGACCCCGATTCAACCACTTGATCGACCGGTTCAGTTTTCAACCATTGTGTCGCGTTGTATGCCTTCAGAATACTGGACTGTAGGCAGGCTTAATGTCATTTAGATACATGAATAAGAGTACTAAATTTGCTTTGGAAATAATCAGAATACTATAAACACATCAGATATATTAGAAATAACCACAAATATCAAATACAAATAAGTTAATACAATAATAACACCTATGTCAAGGGATTATGCTACATATACATCATTTTTTCAATTAATCTAAAAAGTTATTTATTACTTATATACGAGTCCGAAGGAAGTAGCTACTACTCCAGCTCAGGAGCCTGTGCTTCTTCAGAATCAGACAATGGTAATAAGGTACAAATCCCAATCAAGTGACCATTAAGGCACACATAATACTCAATACGATCATCATAACAACCCAACCTACAATTAGCACTTTGAGGGATCATTTTAGCTTGCAACATACTCCACAACTTAGCCTTACAATAAGGGCAACATTCTGTTGGATGAAGCTTAGCACCTTTACTAATTAGTATCTTTGTAACCATTGAAGTTCCAAATGACTTAAAAACTCCACGGAAGAATCCTATATCTCCTTCTTCACTTTGGTAATGATGCTCACAAGGATCAGACACATATAAAACATCAGTTCTACATTGCGGTAAAAGAAAGCTCTTCCCCGATGTTCTCGAAAATCGAGTCTGGTTTACAAAGTGACCAGGGATCTGAATACTAGTATTGAACATGTCACCTTTTGAGCATCCTGAACAGTATGTAAGTAGCTTCCCTAGAGCCCTCCAGTTCCCGTCGACGATGTGGCTTCCGTTAGATTGCAGATCGCGTAACATCTTTGGAGCTCTTGTTTGACAGAACTCTTTCCATAGAACTCGTTTCGCGAAATCATCAAACCATTTGCACACACATGACAGAGTAGCAATCAACTTGGGATTCCAACTTAGTTTATGAAACACTAAGAAAACCACATCTTCACTTAAATGGCCTTTAGTACATTGACAGCTAGCTGAGTGTATGCATCGGTATTGCTTTGAGATAATCATTTTTTCCACCTAGCAAATCTAAATGAAAAATCATCAGTTTATAAATTCTCTTTGTTGGCAAACTAACTTAAGGGGTATAAGAGAAGTTGACAAAATCCAAAAATTTTAATCAAATTTAGCACCACCGACGACACCTGAGGTTGAAGACGTGTCTGGTGTTCGACACGTGTCGTGTCAGTGTCACCGACACTTTAACTACTTTCACTTTTTTTCAAATTAAAACTGATGTAAACGATACTGAAGTGTACAAATAACAGTTTAATGATTATAGATCTGAAACAGAGAATATATAATAAAGAATTCACCTAAAAGGTTAGGTTACAATCCACTAAATATCATCTCTATCATATCATCTCCAAGCTGAAAATGAAGGCTACAAATTGAGAGTGTGTGTGCTACTTTTATGTTCTGATATTTCATATTCAGTTGATGTATATTCATCATCATCATCATCATCATAATTATAAATACCAACTTGTTTTTATCTGCTCATGTATTTGTTTCCAAACAGGGTCTTACACATACATCTGATGTAGAATATGAAGTTAGAAAATTAAAGTAAATTGTTCAATCAATTTGGCTTCAACTCATTCATTCCCAGTTTCGCATCTGAGACAAAACAACAAATAAAATACACAGCAACTTAACACTATTTCCTCGTGCAAAGAGACAAATTCCTCCTGAATCACAGCAACAAGAGAGAGAGAGAGAGAGAGAGAGAGAGAGATTTTACCTTATCTCCTCCGCTTCTTTAACCAGCAGCTTTCGAAATAACCTGAAAAAACCTACCTCTGGGAGCAAATGGAAAAACAAACATAGAGAACAACAAAAGCACGATAGAAAAACAAACACGTGGTAACAAACAAACAAACAAACACGTGGTTAGGTAATTTCACGTCTATCTCGGGGCAATATGGTGGGTCAATAAACAAAAGGAGTAGAAGTGAGTGTGAGACAAGACAAGACAATCATTGGATTCATAAGGTTGGGGACACCTGTCTGTCAGCATTACTGAGCTGGCTGACGTGGCGTTATTATTATTAGGATAATGGAAGGTATTTTCATTTCTTGTCATTCATTATTTTAACAAACTAAATTTGGAATTAACCAATTCATTCTATCCATTTCAAAGTCTGGTTGCATCCGCAATTTCAACATGTAGAGAGAGAGACGCTTTCAAACTCAAGTGTGACCGTATAATAAATAATGTGAGTGGTTTTATTTGTTATTTCATCTAATCAGACGACGAAACAAATTCGATCCATTTTAAAATGGTTCACTGCTTTAAGGTTCTAAGCATTTATGTAAACAAAAATATTCACCAGCATTATCACTGTTTTATTCAAAACATAAAAAATCAATCACATTAGGCACTAATTTCAAAGACAGAATAGTAATAGTATGTTCACTCAAGTACAACTATATATCTGCCTTTCAACTTTCAAGACAAGCAAAAAATCTATCTATACTTTCTACAGAATCATCAGCTGGTTGACTCAATTCTACTACCCCAATCTTCCCTTGGATATATTTCCCTATCATTTCTTTACAAAAAGTAAATGAAATACTAGAAAAATATCAATTCACAGTATTTGCTGCATAAACTTTTTTCCCATGAAGAGATATTAAAGTTTCAAATGCATCAACCAAAGCTTTAACCTTGTTCTTCTGAATTTCAACCACTTTACTTGCTCTTTCCTCAATCACATTGTTCAACAATACTTGTCCATCTTTCTTTCCATCCATATCTTGATGTCTCAAAACAACCTTCTCTGCAACACTGTTGTCACTAACCTCCAAAACTTTTCCGCTCTTAAATGTAAGCTTCTTTGATTTACTTTCCTCAATTTCACTTTCTTCTAATTTCTCCTTTAACTTCTCACAGTCCTTGTCTTCAAAATATACTATAACCCCATCATCTTTTTCAGGCTTGCCTTTCTCCTCAACTTCAAAAGTCTCCACTTTTTCTTTGTATTCTTCTTTTGCTGATAAAGAATCCTCCTCAAATTCACTGGTGCCATATTCTGATTCCTCTTGTGATGAGAATTGAGAAATTGAAGAGGATGACAATGAATGAGATGGAGACAATTCAATATCCTGGGTTGCATTTTGATCAGATTGAAAAGTTTCCTTTGCATTTTCTACCATGATGACATACAAAGTCTTCTCCTCCACCTCATTGTTTTGTTCCTCTGGTTCAACTTTTCTAGCCTTTGATTGATTCATAACATGAGACTCAGTTTTAGATGACATTGAAGCTCTTGAAGATGAAGACAACTTCAATGAAGTTTGCGTCTTTTTCGAAGTAGACTTTGATGAAGTTTTGACCACCTTGGAAGTTGATTTTGGATAAGTTTTCACCCACTCAGAAGTTGATTTCAGTTGATCAGGTTCCTCCTTCTTAGAAGTTGATATTGATGAAGCTCTCACCCTCTTGGAAGTTGGTTTAGAACTAGTATCCAACTCAAAACTTGATGAAACTTTTTGCCAACTTGTTTTTGGGGTAAAGGAAATATTGGATTTTGATGCTGGTTTTCCCCTAATCAATGATGTTCTGTTCTTGTTCACCAGAACTTCAGATACTTTTGTAGCCTTTTCCTGCTCAATTGTGTCAAGGGCATCAGAATCAATTGATGTTGTAAGTTTGGTAACTGATGTAGTTATTTCACAAGTAATCACTTCTGAGCTTTTCTGAAGTGCTTTTCTTTCAGCTCTTTTAGGTATGGAACTTTTCTTCTTTGCTTCCAATGCAAGTTTCCTTCCATATTTACAGAAATCATGACAAGAGCCAGTAGAAGCTCTGAGATAGTGAGGAGCAACTTTTTCTTCATTGTTTTCAGAACTTGCTTTTACAGAAGAGTGCCTTCTTAATCCAGCAACACGTGGCATAGTTACTTCAGTGACCATTGGTACATCAACACATTTCTCAGCCATTGGATTGCAGAAGATTTATGACTACAAGATTGAGGGAAATAATCCTGAAATAATAAAAGAAAGTTAGTTTCAAACAAAGCAAAGAAGATTACAAGTTTGTAGTGACTGATAAAAACAGAAAATGCAATACAAAGGCCTATTCAAATTCAAATTTATAGCATATGACAACATCAGAATTACTTGTTTCACATCTGGTTCCTATCATTATCATAATTATACAAATAAGATACGCGAAACAATAAATGCTATAAGAATCGGATATAAAAGTGAGTTCAAATCCTCTCCATTTCTTAAAAGAAATAGAATGCTCCAGGATCAAGGTTTTTGGTGTATAAATACACATAAAAAACCTAAGATATACAACTCATTCTAAAAATGAGTGTCTTATACACCCAAGACTATAGCATGGGCTTGTTTTGCTGCAAAATTTGTTTTATTTTCTATCTCAATTTTAATTCCTGAACTGCTGCAATTTCATTTTCACTTTGTTTCCTTTTTTCAAAGATTTGTACGAAAAATCACTATTTCCTCAAAAATCTATGAAAACAAGGTGATAGATTTGTAATTAAAGGTGAAAACAGAAAATGATGACAAAAACATTGTCTCAATGTTAATCTGGAGTCTAATAAACAAATCTACTGCATGCATAGGTGTCTCAATTGTACATCTCTAATCTTTAACTAACCCTAATTTTTTTTTTAAAAAAAAGCTTTTATCAAACAAATCAACAAGTTAACCAAATCATCTATGGAAATCAACAAAGAGGGAGGAAAATAACAGCTTTAATCTGAATTCTGAAGAATCATATTACAAGCAGGGAAATTTGGTCATTATCATCATAAACCTACAAGTGAGGAATAATCAAGCGCACAAATATATAAATTTGGTCATTGATTTCACGCTAACATAATAACACAAAGCAATTGTAAATTAACATTCAAAATATTGAGAAAAAAACATCACCTTATAGAGTTATACTGAAAGCAGATGAAGACAAGGCAACAGAGATACTCTGCAAACCCTATTTAATAACCAATCAAAATCACATTTTTCATCAAACCCACTTTCTCTATAGAGAAAATGAGCAAAACCCATATTATAGTTTTTCGAAGTAGCGTACCTTTGTTTTATACCGCAGCAGCACCAGCACAGTTAGAGAGAGAGTGAAAAACGGAAGTGATGAAAGAGAAAGCGATGAAATAGGAACAGAACGTAACGGGAAGTGAAGAGTGAACCAATCCTTTTGATTTAGATGAGAACGTAGCTTCAAGAAAGTAACAGTTTTTTGTTCATTCACTGCGCGTTTTTGTTATAAACAAGAGAGAGAAACGTAACGTTTGTTTTTGGCGGGTACAAACTTTTTCTAATTTTAATTTTACTATATATATATTAATTTCTTTTTTGGTCAAAAAATATATATTAGTTTCTTTTACACCTTTTCACTTTTATTTATTTTTGGTTTAAACACCTTTTCACTTTTATTGATATTTATTGGTATAAAATGAAATGTAGAGAGATAAAGATAAAGAATAAAAAATAGTTTGACCAAAAAAAAAAGAATAAAAAATAGAGATATCAGATATGATTTATGAAAAAAAAAATCAAAATAATTTCGGAAAGTTGTTATTTTTGAACTTTTTGGAGGTCTCTGAAATAGGGAATTTATGAATTTAAAATCTGAATTTTGATGCACCAGCTAAATACGTCTTGGAATATTTTATTCAAAATAACTTAACGTTTTGGGCAGTTTTGTCCAAAATAGGAAGATATTTTTCTAAATTTTCTGGAATAATATTTTTTAAATTTTTTTGATATGAAATTCAATTTTGGATTTTCTTTTTGAAGCAAGAAATTCAATTTTGGATTACGAATTTATTTCCAGGTGTTTGAATTTCAAAATTAAAAGTTATCAGAAATTTCAATTTTGAATTCTTGTTAAGAAAATTTGAAATTCTTATCAGATAAATAACGAGGGATAAATCGGTTTTTTAATTTTCCTCACAAAAATTTAATTAAAAAAAACTGAAATTTGAAGACCTATCTAATATTTGTAATATACAGGGAACGTGGTGTTCTGACCACAGGTGTTCTGAAAACTCAGCTTTTGAAAACCACGATACTTATGATTTTGCAGCTCCGGTTGGTGGTGGTGGAGGCACAATGGTTGTGGAGGGGGAACGTGGTGGCGCGAAGGTGTTTCAGGTGGGGCAGCCATCGATGGTGATGAAGTGGTGGAGGGTGGTTATGCTTTGAGAGGGGTGAGGCTACTTATATATGTGGGAGGTAGGGCCGGCCCAAGGCCCAAGCTACTAAAGCAAGGGCTTTGGGCCTCAAAATTTTCCATTGAAAAAGGGCCTCAAAATTTAACTTTTATATAAGGGTTTTTTTTTTGGACCCCCACCCATTCCCTTAAAACCCCCCACCCACCATATGAAAAGACCAAAATACCCCTGTGTTTTTACAAAATCACCATCTCTTCACATAATTGGTCATACCTACGTTTGACCACCTTCAATCGCATATACGCCACAGAGACGTATATACGATCAGCCCAGAAATCCACCACTCGCATATACCCCACCACAAGCCTATATACGACGAGCAAGTTTTTACTCACCGTATATACCCCTTTTCATGCGTATATACGATTAGCCAGAATTCACCACTCGCATATACGCCTAGAAGACCCTATATACGACGAACAAACCAGTAAGCATCGTATATACACCTTTTTTGATGTAAATACGACGAGCAATTTAATTTTTTTTTTACTAATTTTTTTTTCCTTTGCTTGCAGTGTCCGGTAGGCATAGAGGGAGACGTGAGGTATCTCCTATCAGAGAGAGAGGGGAGTCATCTTCTGTTGCACCGAGCACCATGACGAGGAGGCATAATCAGCTGCATGCTTCCGCTAGGAGACAGAGACAGGCTGACCCAGCTGAGTATTTTAGGATGATGGGCGATTATATCTTGGGGATTATCTGCGCATGAGACTCAGCGGGAGGATTGGCATAGAGGGAGGCCGGTTCCTCAGTATCATCCTCAGTCTCCTCCTCAGTACCATCCAAAGTATCCTCAGTACGATCCTCAACCTCTTCATTACCATCCCCCACCTCCCGAGTATCAGCAGCAGTGAGCCCAGTCGATACTTATTACTCGCACCGATCCATGTCCGAGTATCATGAGAGCCTCAGCGATGATCGGGAGGAGCCTCGGGAGGAGCCTCGACCCTCTTTTCACCGACTTGGCGGATCATGTCTGTGATTCTATACTCACGACCTTGTAAGTTTTGCATTTTTGCTTAAATAATTTATTTAAGTCACATAGTCCGATTTTTGCTTACATTATTTATTTATTTTTTCCAGAGTATCGTGTTGTCAAAGTATGGGCTCATGGCAACAAAGTCCATACTAGACTCCATTTTCATTACCCACCCTACTACTTGCGCGCACCAATCGTGGTCAGGGACTCTAGATTGGCCCCACTTCTCTCCGCATCGCCACACCAAAGTAGACCATGAGTTGCTGTCGGCTTTTATCGAGAGATGGCACTCAGACACTTCGTCATTTCACTTGCCATTTGGTGAAATGACGATCACTCTGGATGACATCTCCTGTCTGCTGCACTACTCGGGTTGCTCAGCGGCCGGATCAGACTGTACGTAGGTACTTAGAGTGGTACGTCCGGGCTTCTATCCACCATCACCAAGAGCTCAGGCCTGGACACCCTCCCCTGAGCTACGCTACGACGATCCTGACTGGATGAGGGAGGTTGTGACCGCTTGTAGAGAGGGGATTCGTGATGGCGAGATCACGCATGGCAGTCGGGCGTATCAGACACTCCATAGGCTGGTGGGGATGGCAGCACCGGATGACATTGCTGGGGAGCTTAGACGACGGGGACGAGGACGAGGGCCACGACGTTAGGGATTTTTTATTTGTTTTTTGATGTATTTGATATTGACACTTTATTATTAACTTTTTTCGGATGTTTTATTTTACGAGTTTCCATGAATTTTTGATTTCATTGATTCAATAAAATAAAGTTACACAAGCGATACAACATAAACAACTAGAATAAAAATAGACAGATAAAATGAAAATACAATAGAAACTATTGAAAGTGGTGGAGTTAATCGACGAAGGATCTCGTGACGGTCTTCCGGTTTCGACGTCTGAGATGAATGTAACTCTTCCATTTAAACATAATATGATTGGACATCATCAGCCGCCGGAGGTCATCCTCGGTGTTGACATCCACGGCGAGAAAAGTGAAGACCTCCATCATCCATTCAGGTTTTTCGATAAACGATACGAATTATCTCATGCTCGTCGTTCTCTGGTTGAACCATCGCAGATAGTTTCGCTAAGAGCGAAGAAATGATATATCGTGTTTTAACCTACACGATACAACATCTCTCCCATCGAAACTTATACCATCATCTTTCAAGATGATGCCCTGATGATCAGTAAACCAAATATTAGAATGAACGAGAGTGAGGGAAGAAGGCTCGTAGTATGACATTAGCGAAGCCTGCATCATCTTCACTTGTGATGTGTGAGAGAATGAGGAAGTTGAATTTTTGGTGTGAAAATAGTGATGGTGGGAGTGAGTATTTATAGATGAGGTAAAAGATTATCAACCATTGATTTTGTCGTGCAATCTACACCGTTGATCAACTTTGAAAGTGAAATCATGACCGTTAAAAAAAAATAAAAAATTAAGGCTCATCGTATATATATCATTTGGGACATATATATGATGTGTAGTATTAACACATCGTATATATGCCCTGAAGAAGTATATACGATTGGCCGTTACACCAAATTGGATAATCCCAAAATGCCCCTTTGAAAAATAATTTTTTTTTTAAAAAATAAATAAATCGTATATATGTTTTGAGTACGTATATACGATGGCTATTTTATGTCTAATCGTATATACGTACTCAAAACGTATATACGATGGGTTTTTTTTTTGTTTTTTTAATGATTTATTTTAATTTTTATTACTAAAAGACTACTAAAAATTTGTTAAATAGTCAAAACTACTCTAAAAAATTATAAAAACACCACTAAAAATCTAACAAAACCAAAATAAGGCAATGCAAATTTTTTTAGATTTTTTGGAGATTATGAAAAATTAAAAAAATCGTAAAAAATAGTAAACGATGAAATTTGGGATTTTGAGGTCGTAGTCCCGTAAGAAGTTTCTTCTACAGGAGTCTTGATTCTTGATTTTTTTTCGGATTTAATGGCTGTGGTTTCATTACGATCGGAGTATGTTGCCCGAAAACCGATTTTTTAGCCTAAATTATTCGTTCGACGTATAACATCGTCACGTTTTTAACGAACTACACACTAAACCTATTTATGTTATTATAATTGGGTAAAATAAATACATTTTTAAATTAACAATTTTTTACATGAATAATTAAAAGGTAAAATTTCTTAAAGAGAATGTTATGTTGATACATTCACTACACATAATCGACTCAACCCCAAACTTGGTCTAAAAAGACTCCTTCAAACAAGACTTATCAGCATTTACCCTAATAATTAAATTTTTGTGGCAACTTTATTCAACCCTCGAAGATTCCCCATACTCAGGTTTTCGCTCGCTACACTAACATATATTCAATAAAGACAGAGAACATTTTCCATGTCTGTGTATGTCATCTTCAAGTTTGAGAGTTCCATACTAATCACATAATTTTTGACAAAAGTAGGTCAACAATAACAGATATTAGCCACTCCTTAAAGGTATTCATCTCTCACAATACCACAGATGATTATTGATACAAGTGTTGGTACAATCTCAAGAAGAAATGAAAATTGCTAATAAATAGGGTATGTGCTATTAAATTCGAAGGGTGTTTTTAGTATTTCACTTTATAATAAACTAAGGAATGAGCGTGCCCCTAGTCCCTAAATTGTTGGGCCACTATAAGAGTAGTATGAAAATTTCTCCCACACCACCCCATCTCATGGCTACACTCACACCCCAATCCTCTAATTTTTTTTTTTTTTTTTTTTTTGAAAAATCCCAACTACCACTAACACTTAACTCTACTTTCATCTTCTCTTTTCACACTACACTCTCAACACTTCTTCACCTCAACTTTTTTTAGCAAATAAAGGTAGAAAACTCGTTAAAATATGTTGATGCAAACTTTCTTTAGGAAAATCAAGGAAAAATCAACTCAATTTAAAATACACATCTGTCAATTGAGTTGCCAAACATGTTGAAATCACGAATACATATTCGGCAATTCAAATTCCGAATTTGTATTTGTACTTTCAACATATCTAGCAGTTGGTAGAGGTGTATTTTAACTTTTTATTAAAACAAAAACATGTTCCAATAATTGAGTTACGTACCAGAGGTGTATTTTTACTTTCAACACAACTCAATATTGTCGAAAACTATATATATCTTAAAAAGGGTTCTACGCAATTTAGTCTTTTACATATATAATTCTAGTAGGTTCTAGATACTATTGCTTTACCTTATTTTTCTGATTATACGTGTCTTGAAATATTATCTACTATTCTATGAATGTATGAGTGAATTCCTTTAGGCCACACCTTTACATGTATGATTGAATGTATAGTATGTGGCATGATATATAACAAGAGGAATAATAGAGTTCTATGTTTGATAAGAAGAATGTGGTTTTGAAGTTTATGATTACAACATAAATGAATGAGGCCATGAGAGAATTAAAGTAGCCTTATGTGACCATGAAGAGTTAAAAAAACAGCTGGAACTATGATTATGGACCACTTGTACTAAATCTAGAACACTAAAAAAAATAGCCTTAATTATATGCATGGACCAGCTTTGATTGGGGACCAAAATCCAAAATGAGGTTGGATATATAATGCTTCCGTCTGAAAACATATATTTGAGGTTAAATAGCTTGATATATTACTCATGGTCAGTTAGGATTCCTGTGTAGATTATTCATCGACATGGTCGGTGGAAACTGCACACCAAAAACATGGTAACTAAAAAAAATAGCTTGGTATATGAAATATGGATTTGTACGTTATAGTCATACCCGTAGTTAGCAATTTAGACCATTCGATTGAGATCGGATGGTTCACACACAATCACACAGTTTCTACCTGTTGAGAATTAGACTGTTACTGTTGTTGCTTAGACAATGCAACAGTAACCTTATCAGTATATGAACTGATAAACCAGCAATGAACCCGAAAATAACAGAGTTCAAATACGATCTTGATAACGCGTGAAATTGATTAATTCTTGAAGAACAAGATGCGCAACAAATTTATACAACTTATTCGAATGACAATTAAACTTGAATTTGCAGAATTAACACCGATTAAGAAAATACCCAATTGAACCCTAGAAATTGGGAATAACCAAATTGCGCGAATTGAAACACAAACACACAGAATTGTTGACGCAGTTCAGCATCCAGATTGGATACCTACATCTGCGGGATCATACAAATCGTATTGATCCATTTTCATTGATTCTTGAAAGAGTTATGAAGATACAACAATGGTGACCCAAATGTGTTTCCCCCTCACTTCCCTTTACCCTTGAATCCCAGTGTTTATCACTCCACACAAGCCCAGAAATGATTAACCTTTCTAATCCTAGCTCTAGGTACTATTTATTTGCTGTTACAATCAATTACATGAAGTTTACACATAGTAACCGAATATAACTAACTTTCCCGCCCAAAGCTTAGCTTTTGAATTCTTTCACTTGTAGAAGCATGCCACGTAGGATAAGGTAGAAGCTTAGTCACACTAATGAGTTGCCGCATAATCAACAATCTCCACCTTGGCAACTCAAGCAAAAAACCAATGTCAATGAACCAATATTTAACCCGATCTGCATAACCCAAACCTCCTTGACTAACCTTGATCCACATTGAGCAAATTCAAGCAATGCTTGAACTTTGACAATGGTACCACTTTAGTAATAAAGTCTGCAGGATTCTGAGAGGTATGCACCTTGTGAACTTGCACCTTGCCATCAGCAATTACATCTTTGATCCAATGCAATCTTATGTCAATATGCTTTGTCCTTTCGTGAAATGAGTTGTTTTTACATAAGTGGATTGCACTTTGGTTGTCACAATACACCTTCACACTCTCTTGCTCCACACCAAGCTCATTTACCAACTCTTTCAACCATAGAGCTTCCTTGAAGGCCTCTGTTATGCCAATGTATTCTGCCTCAGTGGTTGAAAGTGCCACTACATGTTGGAGTGAAGCTTTCCAACTTATAGTGTTACCAAACAAGGTAAAGACATAACCGCTAGGATCTTCTCTTGTCCCTATCACCGCAAAATCGAATCTACATATCCCACAACTCCACCGAATCATGGCCTCTTCTTTGTATCTCAAACCCAATTTTGCGCCCCATTTAAATATCTCAGAATCTGTTTCACAGCACTCCAATGTTGTTTTCCAGGATTAGACAAGTATCTGCTAACCAAGCTTAAAGCATAAGCTAGGTCAGGCCTAGTGCACACCATTGAGTACATCAAACTACCAACAGCACTAGCATAGGGTATGTTATCCATTTCCTTCTTTTCTTCATCTGTTGTAGGACAATCAGTAGCAGACAGTTTAAACTGAGCACCTATAGGTATCTTAGTAGGTTTTGCAGAATTCATATTAAACCTGCTAAGTACCTTCATAGCATAACCTTCTTGATTGACTACCAATTCAGATGAATCCCCTTTCCTCTTTATCTCCATTCCCAGGATTTTTCTAGCTTGTCCCAAGTCTTTCATTTCAAATTCCTTTTAGAGAAGAGCTTTGAGTTTTGAAATTTCCTGCTTATCTTTGCTTGCAATAAGCATATCATCAACATACAGAAGTAAGTAGACAAAACTTCCTTTCTTTAATTCTTTGTAATACACACAACTATCACATGAACTCCTTTTGAATTTGATGTTGATCATGTAGCTGTCAAATCGTTTGTACCACTGTCTAGGAGATTGTTTCAATCCATACAGTGATCTTTGCAGCAAACACACATGGTCCTTTTGTTCTTGCTCCTCAAATCCCTTAGGTTGTGTCATGTAGATCTTTTCTTCCAGAACACCATGAAGAAAAGCTGTCTTAACATCCATCTGTTCAAGACATAAGTCAAATTTTGAAACAAGTGCTAAGAGCACTCTAATTGAAGTGTGTTTCACAACCGGTGAGAATATTTCATTGAAATCCACACCTTCCCTCTGTGTGTAGCCTTTTGCTACGAGCCTAGCTTTGAACCTAGGTGGATCACTATCTGTGTTCCCTTCTTTCACTTTGTAGATCCACTTGCAACCTACTAGTTTTACTCCAGCAGGCTTTTTCACAAGTTTCCAGGTATGGTTCTTCTGCAGAGAAGACATCTCTTCTTTCATAGCTTGATCCCATTTACTTTGATCCTTGCTACTCATTGCTTGATCATATGTTAGAGGTTCTTCATAGATCACACTTGCAGATGTATTTAAGGCATATGCAGTCATAGATTCATAGCCAAATCTATCTGGTGGTTTGCTTACCCTTCTTTCTCTGTCTCTGCATAATAGGTAGTCAGGTTCATTCTCCTCAACTTCACTTTCTGAGTCTGTACCATCAACCACACCTTGTTCATTTCCTTGGTCTATTTCATTATCTCCAGTTTGATTCTCATGTTGCTTTCCCTCAAGCTCCACCTCAATCTGAGTGTCCTTGTTAGGCAATTTCTCATCAAGAGTTTCACTGTCTTGACTGAGATCAATCAACTTGGATTCATTAAAAGTAACATCTCTACTAATGATACATTTCTTTTCATTGATAGACCCGATTCTGTACCCTTTAACTCCATCAGGATATCCCATGAAGTAACCTTTCTTTGCCCTTGGTTCAAGCTTTCCTTCACTCACATGGAAGTAAGCTGGGCAACCAAATACTTTCAAATTGCGCATCGAGGTTTACCATGCCACATCTCGAGAGGAGTTTTAAATTCAAGAGTCGTGGAGGACTCCTATTAATCAAATAGCATGCAAGTATGTACCGCCTCTCCCGTAAAGTTTTTGGCAATCTAAGACAAGACAAAGATACATCTAACCTTTTCCAACAAGGTTCTATTTAATCTTTCACCAAACCATTCTCATTGAGGGTACCTCTCACACAAAGTTTTCGAAAATTCCATGATCTTTACAAGATTTGTTGAACTCTTCATTACAAAACTCTAAGCCATTATCGATTCTTAGAGCTTTGACATGAAGACAGATTTGAGTTTCAACTTTCTTTTTCCATTCTACAAAGGTTTTGAAAGCCTCATCTTTTGATTTTAACAAATAAATCCAAACCTTTCTACTATAATCATCAAGAAAAGTAATGAAATATTTGTTACCTCCATGTGTTGGAGTTCGGATGGCCCCCAAAGATCCGAATGCACATATCCAAGTTTCTCTTCGTCTCAGGCTTACCCAAGAGCAAATTTCACTCGAGTCCTGTTTGCCTACAACACAATGTTCACGTAAATCAAGCTTGTGAATTTTGTCTCCACATAGCACTCCTTGTTTCTCAAGCTCTTTCAGCACCTCTCTCACTCATATGGCCAAGTCTTTGATGCCATAGAGTGATTTATCGCTAGATTTCTCAAAGAATGAAGCTTCATCTTTGCAACTCCTCCTTGAAGAATGTAAAGACAATTACCTTGCCTTGTTCCCTTCATCACCACCCCGATCCCTTCATAACCTTTAAAGTAGAATTTTCTCCTTTGAAATCGAAACCACTCTTCTCTAACATTCCTAGAGAAATCGGAGGTCTTTTGAGACCTATCACATGCCTTACATTTGTAAGCTTCTTCAATGTTCCATCGCCTAGTCTTAACATCACAAAGATTCAATGCCAATCACCTTACACTTACCATTATTTCCCATAGTCACTTGCCCACACCGAATAGGCTTTATACTCAATGAACCAATCTCTCCAAGGGCACATATGATAGGAACATGCAGAGTCCATAGCCCAATCATCTCTCTACACGCCTTATTATCCTTATCAGTCACTTCCTCACATTCACTTGCAGAAGCAACTAATACTTCACAACTATCATATCCATCTGATGCAACAGAAGCATCACCATTATCATTTGAACCATTGGTTTTCTTATTTTTCCTATCGTGACCAGTCTTTCTTATAGTGGCTGTGTTTATGATGAGATATAACATTTATACTTTGTTTTTGATTTAGATCTAGCCCTACCTTTTCCTTTCTCATCTCTGTTATTGTTTCTTCCCCTAGCTACAAGACTTTCTGTAACACCCCCTTCTATTTAATCTATTATTTTAAATAATTCGAACAATCAGAGTCTACGAAAAACCTTTAGTGCGACCACTAGAGGGTGCCACATTCAAACAACCACATAAAACCCCAAATAGTAATTAAAATAACTCCAAAAGGTGATACATAGCACCATAAACCGCATTTGAGGAATAGAAATCGTAGAGCAATGGAAATAACAACCAAAATACTTCAGAATACAGCTTATCCAAGGAAATTTAAGCATAATATAACATAAATGACAAATCTATCTATCCTCCCCTGCTACGTGACGAGCCGACTCGACAAATACTAGCGGAAGGTGCTCGCGCCACCTTGGGCCATCACACCGCGTTGCTGCACGTAGAGCAACATTCCAAGCAGAAAGTGGTGAGTTTCATTTCATAGAAATAGTAAATAAAACATGCAACACAATCGATAAGCATTAGCACACAAACACCGTGAAAGACTCAAGCAATTTCATCAATGGTCATACACACCCAAACAAACACCAAGACATATGCAAGTGCATGAGAATGCAGCCCAACGCCAAGTGGCATATGCATGTGGATCCATCACCAAAAAGGCCCGAAGGCATTCACCAATCACCAAAAGCCCAAGGCATTCACCAAAAATATTTTATGAGGCCGAGGCCTATTCACCAAAAATAATGCACATGCCTATGCGACGCATGACTATGCAACACCACACCAAAAAACAACAACGATAATAGCACACCGAATATTCACCAAAAATTTTATTTGCACCTGGGCCGCCAATAGGGTCATAGACCCTTAATCACCCAAATAAACTCACCGTTAATCCCATCACCATTAGAAACAACCACCATAGCTAATGCCCCACCAAAAGGACCAATTCACATCATAATAATTATTTTTGGCACCTAGGGACTAATTTCACACCATAGTATTTATTTTAGCACCTAGGGATTAATTTAGCACCATAATATTTATTTTAGCACACGGTTTTGAAAGATCCCCACCTGAGGCGCACACACCGGGCGCGTTAGAGAGAAAGAGGCGCGCAGACGGCGCGCGGATAGTCGCTTCTAACTCTCAAAGTTTTCGTTCTTCGTGAGAGGTGCGCGACGAGGTTACGCTAAGCAGGGACGCGCGCGCAAGATGGGCGCGCAAGTCACGATGTCACATACCCAGCGCCATTTCCAGGAATCGCGCCTCGCTCGCTACACCAAAGACACACAATATCCCACCAAGCAAAGACTCAGCGCCATTTTCAAAGTGGAATTTGGCGCCTCCCTCCGCCCACCCGCACAAACCCACACCGACACGCCCAACTCACTCACCAGCGCCATTTCGTGGGAAATTGGCGCTCTCTCTCACCGCTGCGCAAAACACGCGCAAACATACACAATACACACATTGTGGCGCCATTTCAGGGATTTTGGCGCTCTTTCACTGGCTCGCAAAGCACACGCACACACACACAATACACACCTGTGGCGCCATTTTGGGGGATTTTTGGCGCCCCTTGTCTATCTATGTATTTTTATTCCTTAAACACCAACAACAACTTATATATATTTTCTAGCGCCAACCAAATGACGATAGTACTTTTTTAAACCTGCATAAAGAACATATATACAAAGTGGTAAACGCACAAACAAAGACACATATATGTTTTATACAACTTGACAAAGAACTTATACACAAGTGGTAAACGCAAGAACAAAGACACATATATATTTTATACAACTTGACAAAGAACTTATACACAAAGTGGTAAAATGCAAAAACAAAGACACATATATATTTTATACAACTTGACAAAGAATTATACGCTTTATGAAACAGGACAAAGAAGATGTATGGATGGTCAAGCAAAGAAAAACAAAGAATACATGCTTTTATGGAACACAAACAAAGAATCATATGGCTCGTGACACACATTTCAACCAAAGAAAGATATACAATTTATAATACAAAGAATAAATTTCCTATATATATTCGTAAAACACCCAATTCAATCCTCTCTATATCCCAATACTCCATCCTATGGTCCCATGTTTTTAGACTATTGGCTATAAAAGGAAACTCCCTTACCCGAAAAGCTTGCAACTTCGAACCCAACACCAAGCACCAAACGCAGCAGCCTCCTCCCCTTCCTTCGTAAGATCAACGCCTTATGGAGTGAGGAAACAACGGTGGAAGGAATGAGAGGATTGAAAAGGAACCAAACGTAACAAGAAAGGAAAAGGAAGGAAGGAGGATTGAAACTTACTAATTGAACGCTGAGAAGAATCCTTCTTCTCCTTCGCCTCTTGCTTGCCGTCGCACACACACACACACGCTTTTCGCTTTCTTTTGCTCAATTCCGTGGATTGGAACGCTCCATCATGGGGTTTAGGTATTAGAATGGGCTTGGGTCAATTAATTGACTTCGGGGCCCTAGTTGCACTTCTAGATTATTTGATTCACCTCCAAATCAAAAGGACACTCCAATTTAATTATTTTATTAATCCAAATATAGTAATCCTCAATAACTTAATTAAATAAATAATTAAATTATTTTTAGGCTGTTATAATCCTCCCCACTTAAAGAATTTCGCCCTCGAAATTACCCGAGTCAAACAGATTAGGACACGCTTCCTTCATCTTACTTTCCAATTCCCACGCCATGCTCGCCCGCCACGGCTCCCAACCAAACCACTTTCACAAGATTGATCTCTTTGCCTCTTAACACTTTTACCTCACGGCCTTCAATTCTAACCTAAGATAGTCTCTACGGTGAGGTTCTCCTCACCTCCACATCGTCCGTCCGAACCACGTGGGATGGATCGGGAACATACTTCCTCGGTTGAGATACATGAAATACGCCATGTAAATTTGAAAGATGGGTGGCAAGGCTACTCAGAAGCAACCTTCCCTACTCTCTCCAAAGATTCGACACGGACCGATAAAACGAGGAGTCAACTTCTTAGACTTCAGAGCACGCCCGACACCACCGTGGGAGTGACTCTCAAGAATACGTGGTCACCAAACTTGAAATTCCAAATCCTTCCTCCTCTTATCGTGATAACTCTTCCGCCTACTCGCTAAGCTTTCATTTTCTCCCTGATCATTTTAACCTTCTCTCAGTAGTTTCACTGACTATTTCAGACCAAGTACCACACTCTCTCCCGATTCATACCAACACAGAGGAGTCCCCGCACCTCCTACCATACAATGCCTCGAACTGCCATCCCAATACTCGAATGATGATCATGTTGTTATAAGTAAACTCGACCAAAGGTAGATGAGAATCCCACGAACCTCCTCGCTTCAAGAACACACGCTCAAAGAAATCTTCAAGCGATCGATTAGTTCTCTCGTCGCCCATCTGTCTGCGGGTGGTACGCCGAACTCAACCTCAATTTAGAACCTGTGGCTTCAGAAACTCTTCCAAAATTCGAAGTGAATCGGGATCTCTATCGACACAATGCTCATGGGAACACCGTGCGCCTTCACAATCGTCTTCACATAAATTTCCGCCAACTTCGAACCGGATAGTGATATCAATAGGCAAGAAGTGAGCGATTTCGCGCCCATCCACAATTACCCAAATAGCGTCAAATCCTCTTGCGGTGCTTGGCAACCCCGCTACAAAATCCATGGAAATGTCATCCCACTTCCATTCCGGACCTCCAACGGCCGTGATCAACCCCGCAGCTTCGATGCTCCACTTTTGACTTCTCGACAAGTTGGGTGCATAAACAAACCGAGCCACCTCACGCTCATACTGTGCCACCAAAACAACTTCTTTAAGTCTTGATACATCTTCGTAGCTCGGGTGAATACTCAACTTACTCCTATGGCCCTCTTCGAGAATTGCCTTTTAATCTCTTCATTATCGTGTATACAAATCCTCCCACGGCACTCAATACACCTCATGATCGATCTCATAGTCTTTATCATCGAATTATCAATCCCACCGCGACCTCCACCACCTTAATATCCCCGCTTTCGAGCTCTCTAATAACATCCAAGAATTCATTATGGATCTTCAAAGATACCCAACTCGACGCCTTAGGTGTCACCACAAATCGACTCATATCCCTAAACCGCTCCACTAATTCGAGCTCCTTAACCATCATTGCCGACACGCAAGGCCTTCCGACTCAAGGCATCCGCCACCACATTAGCTTTACCCGATGATAATTTAAGCCGAAATCGTAATCCTTCAACAACTCTAACCATCTCCTTTGCCTCATGTTCAACTCCTTCGATCGAATAGATATTGCAACCCCTTATGATCACTAAACACTTCAAACCTCGAACCGCATGTAATGTTGCCAAATCTTCAATGCAAACACAATTGCCGCTAGCTCTAAATCATGAGTGGGGTAATTTTTCTCATGGACTCTCAATTGCCTAGATGCGTAGGCCACTACCTTACCATTTTGCATAAGGACACCTCCTAGTCCCATCTTAGAAGCGCCACAATACACCACGAAAGGCTCTCCCGATCTTGGTAACGCCAACACACAGCGAAGTGGTCAACCTCCTCTTCAATTCCTTGAAACTTTCCTCACAAATGAGAATCCCAAACGAATGCCTTCCCTTTACAAGTCACCGAGTTAAGCGGAAGTGCCAACTTCGAGAACCCTTCAATGAACCGCCTATAGTAAACTGGCTAGCCCTGCAAAAGCTTCTAATCTCAAGAATCGACTTAGAGCCTCCCACCCGCATTACCGCATCAACTTTGGATGGATCTACCGCTATACCGCCCTCGTAAATGATATGCCCAAGGAAACTTACTTCCTTCAACCAAAAATCACATTTAGATAGTTTAGCATACAACTTCCTATCCTCAAGATTTCCAACATCGACCTCAAATGCTCGACATGCTCTTCCCTGACTTGGAATAAATCGTAATGTCGTCGATAAAGACCACTACTTAAAACGATCCAGATATTCATGAAAATGCGATTCATGTACTCCATGAATACCCCCGAGCATTTGTAACTCCAAATGGCATCACCGAATACTCGTAGTGCCCATACCGAGTCCTAAATGCCGCTTTCTAATATCTTCATCCTTAACTTTTATCCGTGATATCCCGACCTCAAATCTATCTTATCAATACACGAGCACCCACCACCGATCCATTAAGTCATCGATCCTTGGGAGCGGATACTTATTCTTGATTGTAACCTTGTTCAATCGCCGATAGTCTATGCAAAGCCTCATACTCCCGCTCTTTCTTCTTTACCAAAGAACATCGGGCTCCCTACTGAGATACACTCTGGCCTTATGAATTTCTTCTAGCAAATCTTCAAGCCGCTTCTTCAATTCCGACAATTGCGCAGACATCCTATACGGTGCCATAGACACGGGCCCAGTGCCGCACCAAGTCAATACCAAATTCCACCTCCTCTCCGGTGGCACATCGTGATTTCATCCGGAAATACTTTAAAAGTCCCGCACCATCGCAACTCGTCGATCTTAGTCCGGCTCTCAAGAGACAAATGACGCCATCAAGGAAAACAACTTAACTTCGCCCTCATTATCTTATGCAATCGCCAAGCAGTAACAAAGCGCATTCTCCTTCGACCGAGGCGTAAATCCACGCATTTATTAAAACAGCTTGATGTGGACATGGTTGTTCACTAACCACCCATACCTAATATGATATCGAGCCTCCTAGTGGCAAGCAAATTAAATCCACAAGAAACTCTCTATCGAAAAACCAATAGAGGACACTTAACACACACGAGAGAGGTAGTCACCAACCCTTATTTGGAGTGTCGATGACCATCTCTCTTTTCATGACAGATAATTCTAGGTTCAACTTATCAAAGACATGCAAAGCAGTAAACAAATGAATGTGTGGCACCGTGATCAACTATAGCAAGCAATCGAGTACCCTTAATGAAACACGCACTTAATCTCATTAGCGATCTCTCAACTCGCGAGAGCAAACACTTTCCCACTCGCCCGCTCCTTCTTTGGCTTGGAACACTTAGTACTAATATGCCCCTGCCTCCCGCAGCTTTGTAACATACGACATCCTTCTTATCACACTGGGAGATATGTGCCCCGCTTTCCCACACCGATAACACCTCTTCTCATCCTTGCTGGGCGCCTGACTCTTATGACCGGTTTCCCACACGTAGCAAGTAATACCTACAGCAGAGCATCTCCCCACTTCGCTTAGACCCACCAACAAACTTCCTTGCCCTTACCAAGCAGCACCTCATACTACTTTACTCCGACCCGAGAAGTTCTTGTGTTTCTCTTCATAACTCGAGTGAGCATCATTGCCCTCCTCAAAAATCCCGCAGCCTATTAACCAACACTGAGAACACGCGAATCGTTGATACCCTATGAATTTCTTTATGTCAAGACGTAACCCGCTTCTCAAACTTGATGCATTTAGAGAACTCAAAGATTCGCCCATCATAGTGCGGATAGAACTTGACAACTCTGTAAATTTGGCAAAGATATTCAATACGGACATATTACCCGCTCGAGCCTCGTAAACTCAACTTCTTTCTTTCCACTGACATCCTCCGGATAGTACTTCCTCCGAACTCTCTCGAACATGTACCTGTGTGATCTCTTCATTGTCCGCCATCAACTCTCGCCTAATACCATCCACTACCATCGCCTCTTTCTTCAAAGATGTGCGTGTTATAACGAACTTTCTCGAGCATCAAGATACCCATCACGCGGAATATTCGCCTCCAACTCTCCCACCACTCAAGGGCACCATCGTGGTTGTACCCGCTTCGAAAGTAGGAGGGTTCTCCCACCGGAAGGTAGCCAAACCGCGCTCCAGGTCCACAACACCACGCAGATCACCCACAACCCCAGCCATAGCCCGCAGCAATGCAAGCAGTGCGCTGGCTGCCCGGCCCGCCATCCTAGTATCGCAACAAAAATGTAATTCTAATCGATGAATAAAACTTAAGTGCTACATAACTTGACGACTCAACCACCTACGGACAGATCGAATCGCTCGATACCAATTGTAACACCCCCTTCTATTTAATCTATTATTTTAAATAATTCGAACAATCGTAGTCTACGAAAAACCTTTAGTGCGACCACCAGAGGGTGCCACATTCAAACAACCACATAAAACCCCAAATAGTAATTAAAATAACTCCAAAAGGTGATACATAGCACCATAAACCGCATTTGAGGAATAGAAATCGTAGTAAAATGAAATAACAACCAAAATACTGTGAATACAGCTTATCCAAGGAAATTTAAGCATAATATAACATAAATGACAAATCTATCTATCCCTCCCTGCTACGTGACGTGAGCCGACTGACAAATACTAGCTAAGGTGCTCGCACACCTTCACCATCACACTGCACACTGCAGCTGCACACGTAGAGCAACATTCCAAGCAGAAAGTGGTGAGTTTCATTTCATAGAAATAGTAAATAAAACATGCAACACAATCGATAAGCATTAGCACACAAACACCGTGAAAGACTCAAGCAATTTCATCAATGGTCATACACACCCAAACAAACACCAAGACATATGCAAGTGCATGAGAATGCAGCCCAACGCCAAGTGGCATATGCATGTGGATCCATCACCAAAAAGGCCCGGAAGGCATTCACCAATCACCAAAAAGCCCGAAGGCATTCACCAAAAATATTTTATGAGGCCGAGGCCTATTCACCAAAAATAATGCACATGCCTATGCGACGCATGACTATGCAACACCACACCAAAACAACAACGATAATAGCACACCGAATATTCACCAAAAATTTTATTTGCACCCAAATACCACCAATAGGGGTCATATACCCTTAATCACCCAAATAAACTCACCGTTAATCCCATCACCATTAGAAACAACCACCATAGCTAATGCCCCACCAAAAGGACCAATTCACATCATAATAATTATTTTTGGCACCTAGGGACTAATTTCACACCATAGTATTTATTTTAGCACCTAGTGGATTAATTTAGCACCATAATATTTATTTTAGCACACGGTGGCTTTGAAAGATCCCCACCTGAGGCGCACACACGGGCGCGCAGAAGAGGGGCGCGCAGATTCGCGCGCGGATAGTCGCCTAACTCTCAAAGTTTCGTCCTTCAGGAGAGGTGTGCGCACGAGGTTACGCTGGCAGGACGCGCGCGCAAGACGGCGCGCAAGCAAGTCACGATGTCACATACCCAGCGCCATTTCAGGAATCGCGCGCTCGCTCGCTGCACCAAAGACACACAATATCCCACCAGCAAAGACTCAGCGCCATTTTCAAGTGGAATTTGGCGCCTCCTCCGCCCACCCGCACAAACCCACACCGACACGCTCCAACTCACTCACCAGCGCCATTTCGTGGGAAATTGGCGCCTCTCGGCCTCCGCTCGCAAAACACGCGCAAACATACGCAATACACACATTGTGGCGCCATTTCAGGATTTTGGCGCTCTTTCACTGCTCTCAGCAGCACACACGACACACACACAATACACACCTGTGGCGCCATTTTGGGGGATTTTTGGCGCCCCTTGTCTATCTATGTATTTTTATTCCTTAAACACCAACAACAACTTATATATATTTTCTAGCGCCAACCAACGATGATGTGTACTTTTTAAACCTGCATAAAGAACATATATACTTTGGTTTAAACAAAGACACATATATGTTTTATACAATATATACAAGTGGTAAAACGCAAAAACAAAGACACATATATATTTTATACAACTTGACAAAGAACTTATACACATAGTGGTAAAATGCAAAAACAAAGACACATATATATTTTATACAACTTGACAAAGAATTATACGCTTTTATGAAACAGTGGACAAGAAGATGTATGGATGGTCAGCAAAGAAAACAAAGAATACATGCTTTTATGGAACACAACAAAGAATCATATGGCTCGTGACACAAACCTCAACCAAAGAAAGATATACAATTTATAATACAAAGAATAACTCTATATATATTCGTAAAACACCCAATTCAATCCCTCTCTATATCCCAATACTCCATCCTATGGTCCCATGTTTTAGACTATTGGCTATAAAAGGAAACTCCCTTACCCGAAAAGCTTGCAACTTCGAACCCAACACCAAGCACCAAACGCAGCAGCCTCCTCCCCTTCCTTCGTCGAAGATCGAACGCCTCTTATGGAGTGAGGAAACAACGGTGGAAGGAATGAGAGGATTGAAAAGGAACCAAACGTAAACAAGAAAGGAAAAGGAAGGAAGGAGGATTGAAACTTACTAATGGAACGCTGAGAAGAATCCTTCTTCTCCTTCGCTTCTTGCTTGCTTGCCGCACACACACACACACACACACGCTTTTCGCTTTTCTTTGCTTCAATTCCGTGGATTGGAACGCTCCATCATGGGGTTTAGGTATTAGAATGGGCTCGGGTCAATTAATTGACTTGGGCCCTAGTTGCACTTCTAGATTATTTGATTCACCTCCCCAAATCAAAAGGACACTCCAATTTAATTATTTTATTAATCCAAATATAGTAATCCTCAATAACTTAATTAAATAAATAATTAAATTATTTTAGGCGTTATAATCGATCACGTTAAGTTTTTCAAAGGAGATAGGTAATAGTGATAGTGAACTCTTTGAATAAATTTTACCTGTGTGTTTCGCCTTCTTTGTAACTCCTGACCGAGAGTTGATCACGTTAATTCCTTCAAAGAAGATCGTGAACGTGATAGTGAAATTTTTATGTCTATTTTACCAAGTGTTTCAACTTGGTTCAAACTCTGACTTGAGAGTTGATCATGTTATGTTCTTCAAGCGGAGATTAATGAACGTGTTAGTGAAATCTTTGAGTCCGGTTTAACAAGTTTTTCGACTTGGTTCTAACTAAGGCTAGAGAGTTGATCACGCCAATTTCTTCAAGCGGAGATCGGTGAATGTGATAGTGAACTATTTGAGTCGGGTTTACCAAGTGTTATATCTTCATTTTAAATAGAACGGAGATTTGATCACGTTAGTTTCTTTAATGGAGTTCGATGAATGTGATAGAGAACATTTTGAGTCCGGTTTACTATGTGTTTCGCCTTCGCTCTAACTTAAACAAGTGGATCCGATCACGCTAAGTTTTTCAAAGGAGATAGGTAATAGTGATAGTGAACTCTTTGAATAAATTTTACCAAGTGTTTCGCCTTCTTTGTAAGCTCTGACCGAGAGTTGATCACGTTAATTCCTTCAAAGAAGATCGTGAACGTGATAGTGAAATTTTTATGTCTATTTTACCAATTGTTTCAACTTGGTTAAAACTCTGACAAGAGAGTTGATCATGTTATGTTCTTCAAGGGAGATTAATGAACGTGTTAGTGAAATCTTTGAGTCCGTTTAACAAGTTTTTCGACTTGGTTCTAACTAAGGCTAGAGAGTTGATCACGCCAATTTCTTCAAAGGAGATCGTGAATGTAATAGTGAACTATTTGAGTCGGGTTTACCAAGTGTTATATCTTCATTTTAAATAGAACGGAGATTTGATCACATTAGTTTCTTTGGCGGAGTTCGATGAATGTGATAGAGAACATTTTGAGTCCGGCTTTCCATGTGTTTCGCCTTCGCTTCTAACTTAAACAAGTGGATCCGATCACGCTAAGTTTTTCAAAGGAGATAGGTAATAGTGATAGTGAATTCTTTGAATAAAGTTTACCAAGTGTTTCGCCTTCTTTGTAACTCTGATCGAGAGTTGATCACGTTAATTCCTTCAAAGAAGATCGTGAACGTGATAGTGAAATTTTTATGTCTATTTTACCAAGTGTTTCAACTTGGTTCAAACTCTGACTTGAGAGTTGATCATGTTATGTTCTTCATGGGAGATTAATGAACGTGTTAGTGAAATCTTTGAGTCCGGTTTAACAAGTTTTTCGACTTGGTTCTAACTAAGGCTAGAGAGTTGATCACGCCAATTTCTTCGGCGGAGATCGTGAATGTGATAGTGAACTATTTGAGTCGGGTTTACCAAGTGTTATATCTTCATTTTAAATAGAACGGAGATTTGATCACGTTAGTTTCTTTAAGCGGAGTTCGATGAATGTGATAGAGAACATTTCGAGTCCCGTTTATCGTGTGTTTCGCCTTCGCTCTAACTTAAACAAGTGGATCCGATCACGCTAAGTTTTTCAAAGGAGATAGGTAATAAAGTGATAGTGAACTCTTTGAATAAATTTTACCAAGTGTTTCGCCTTCTTTGTAACTCTGACCGAGAGTTGATCACGTTAATTCCTTCAAAGAAGATCGTGAACGTGATAGTGAAATTTTTATGTCTATTTTACCAAGTGTTTCAACTTGGTTCAAACTCTGACTTGAGAGTTGATCATGTTATGTTCTTCATGGAGATTAATGAACGTGTTAGTGAAATCTTTGAGTCCGTTTAACAAGTTTTTCGACTTGGTTCTAACTAAGGCTAGAGAGTTGATCACGCCAATTTCTTCGGCGGAGATCGTGAATGTGATAGTGAACTATTTGAGTCGGGTTTACCAAGTGTTATATCTTCATTTTAAATAGAACGAGATTTGATCACGTTAGTTTCTTTAATGGAGTTCGATGAATGTGATAGAGAACATTTTGAGTCCGGTTTACTATGTGTTTCGCTCTTCGCTCTAACTTAAACAAGTGGATCCGATCACGCTAAGTTTTTCAAAGGAGATAGGTAATAGTGATAGTGAACTCTTTGAATAAATTTTACCAAGTGTTTCGCCTTCTTTGTAACTCTGATCGAGAGTTGATCACGTTAATTCCTTCAAAGAAGATCGGTGAACGTGATAGTGAAATTTTTATGTCTATTTTACCAATTGTTTCAACTTGGTTCAAACTCTGACTTGAGAGTTGATCATGTTATGTTCTTCAAGGGAGATTAATGAACGTGTTAGTGAAATCTTTGAGTCCGGCTTAACAAGTTTTTCGACTTGGTTCTAACTAAGGCTAGAGAGTTGATCACGCCAATTTCTTCAAGCGGAGATCGTGAATGTGATAGTGAACTATTTGAGTCGGGTTTACCAAGTGTTATATCTTCATTTTAAATAGAACGAGATTTGATCACGTTAGTTTCTTTGGCGGAGTTCGATGAATGTGATAGAGAACATTTTGAGTCCTGGCTTATCATGTGTTTCGCCTTCGCTCTAACTTAAACAAGTGGATCCGATCACGCTAAGTTTTTCAAAGGAGATAGGTAATAGTGATAGTGAACTCTTTGAATAAATTTTACCAAGTGTTTCGCCTTCTTTGTAACTCTGACCGAGAGTTGATCACGTTAATTCCTTCAAAGAAGATCGTGAACGTGATAGTGAAATTTTTATGTCTATTTTACCAAGTGTTTCAACTTGGTTCAAACTCTGACTTGAGAGTTGATCATGTTATGTTCTTCAAGCGGAGATTAATGAACGTGTTAGTGAAATCTTTGAGTCCGGCTTAACAAGTTTTTCGACTTGGTTCTAACTAAGGCTGAGAGTTGATCACGCCAATTTCTTCGGCGGAGATCGTGAATGTGATAGTGAACTATTTGAGTCGGGTTTACCAAGTGTTATATCTTCATTTTAAATAGAACGAGATTTGATCACGTTAGTTTCTTTAATGGAGTTCGATGAATGTGATAGAGAACATTTTGAGTCCTGGCTTACTCATGTGTTTCGCCTTCGCTCTAACTTAAACAAGTGGATCCGATCACGCTAAGTTTTTCAAAGGAGATAGGTAATAAGTGATAGTGAACTCTTTGAATAAATTTTACCAAGTGTTTCGCCTTCTTTGTAACTCTGATCGAGAGTTGATCACGTTAATTCCTTCAAAGAAGATCGGTGAACGTGATAGTGAAATTTTTATGTCTATTTTACCAAGTGTTTCAACTTGGTTCAAACTCTGACTTGAGAGTTGATCATGTTATGTTCTTCAAGCGGAGATTAATGAACGTGTTAGTGAAATCTTTGAGTCCGGTTTAACAAGTTTTTCGACTTGGTTCTAACTAAGGCTAGAGAGTTGATCACGCCAATTTCTTCAAGCGGAGATCGTGAATGTGATAGTGAACTATTTGAGTCGGGTTTACCAAGTGTTATATCTTCATTTTAAATAGAACGAGATTTGATCACGTTAGTTTCTTTAAGCGGAGTTCGATGAATGTGATAGAGAACATTTTGAGTCCGGTTTACTCATGTGTTTCGCTTTCTTCGCTCTAACTTAAACAAGGGATCCGATCACGCTAAGTTTTTCAAAGGAGATAGGTAATAGTGATAGTGAATTCTTTGAATAAAGTTTACCAAGTGTTTCGCCTTCTTTGTAACTCTGACCGAGAGTTGATCACGTTAATTCCTTCAAAGAAGATCGTGAACGTGATAGTGAAATTTTTATGTCTATTTTACCAAGTGTTTCAACTTGGTTCAAACTCTGACTTGAGAGTTGATCATGTTATGTTCTTCAAGCGGAGATTAATGAACGTGTTAGTGAAATCTTTGAGTCCCGCTTAACAAGTTTTTCGACTTGGTTCTAACTAAGGCCAGAGAGTTGATCACGCCAATTTCTTCAAGCGGAGATCGTGAATGTGATAGTGAACTATTTGAGTCGGGTTTACCAAGTGTTATATCTTCATTTTAAATAGAACGAGATTTGATCACGTTAGTTTCTTTAATGGAGTTCGATGAATGTGATAGAGAACATTTTGAGTCCGGCTTATCATGTGTTTCGCCTTCGCTCTAACTTAAACAAGTGGATCCGATCACGCTAAGTTTTTCAAAGGAGATAGGTAATAGTGATAGTGAACTCTTTGAATAAATTTTACCAAGTGTTTCGCCTTCTTTGTAACTCTGATCGAGAGTTGATCACGTTAATTCCTTCAAAGAAGATCGTGAACGTGATAGTGAAATTTTTATGTCTATTTTACCAAGTGTTTCAACTTGGTTCAAACTCTGACTTGAGAGTTGATCATGTTATGTTCTTCAAGCGGAGATTAATGAACGTGTTAGTGAAATCTTTGAGTCCGGTTTAACAAGTTTTTCGACTTGGTTCTAACTAAGGCTAGAGAGTTGATCACGCCAATTTCTTCAAGCGGAGATCGGTGAATGTGATAGTGAACTATTTGAGTCGGGTTTACCAAGTGTTATATCTTCATTTTAAATAGAACGAGATTTGATCACGTTAGTTTCTTTTTGGCGGAGTTCGATGAATGTGATAGAGAACATTTTGAGTCCGGCTTACTCATGTGTTTCGCCTTCGCTCTAACTTAAACAAGTGGATCCGATCACGCTAAGTTTTTCAAAGGAGATAGGTAATAAGTGATAGTGAACTCTTTGAATAAATTTTACCAAGTGTTTCGCCTTCTTTGTAACTCTGATCGAGAGTTGATCACGTTAATTCCTTCAAAGAAGATCGGTGAACGTGATAGTGAAATTTTTATGTCTATTTTACCAAGTGTTTCAACTTGGTTCAAACTCTGACTTGAGAGTTGATCATGTTATGTTCTTCAAGGGAGATTAATGAACGTGTTAGTGAAATCTTTGAGTCCGGCTTAACAAGTTTTTCGACTTGGTTCTAACTAAGGCTAGAGAGTTGATCACGCCAATTTCTTCGGGCGGAGATCGTGAATGTGATAGTGAACTATTTGAGTCGGGTTTACCAAGTGTTATATCTTCATTTTAAATAGAACGAGATTTGATCACGTTAGTTTCTTTTGGCGGAGTTCGATGAATGTGATAGAGAACATTTTGAGTCCTGGTTTACTCATGTGTTTCGCCTTCGCTCTAACTTAAACAAGGGATCCGATCACGTTAAGTTTTTCAAAGGAGATAGGTAATAGTGATAGTGAACTCTTTGAATAAATTTTACCAAGTGTTTCGCCTTCTTTGTAACTCTGATCGAGAGTTGATCACGTTAATTCCTTCAAAGAAGATCGTGAACGTGATAGTGAAATTTTTATGTCTATTTTACCAAGTGTTTCAACTTGGTTCAAACTCTGACTTGAGAGTTGATCATGTTATGTTCTTCAAGGGAGATTAATGAACGTGTTAGTGAAATCTTTGAGTCCGGTTTAACAAGTTTTTCGACTTGGTTCTAACTAAGGCTAGAGAGTTGATCACGCCAATTTCTTCGGCGGAGATCGTGAATGTGATAGTGAACTATTTGAGTCGGGTTTACCAAGTGTTATATCTTCATTTTAAATAGAACGAGATTTGATCACGTTAGTTTCTTTAAGGGAGTTCATGAATGTGATAGAGAACATTTTGAGTCCGGTTTACCATGTGTTTCGCCTTCGCTCTAACTTAAACAAGGGATCCGATCACGCTAAGTTTTTCAAAGGAGATAGGTAATAAAGTGATAGTGAACTCTTTGAATAAATTTTACCAAGTGTTTCGCCTTCTTTGTAACTCTGATCGAGAGTTGATCACGTTAATTCCTTCAAAGAAGATCGTGAACGTGATAGTGAAATTTTTATGTCTATTTTACCAAGTGTTTCAACTTGGTTCAAACTCTGACTTGAGAGTTGATCATGTTATGTTCTTCAAGCGGAGATTAATGAACGTGTTAGTGAAATCTTTGAGTCCTGGTTTAACAAGTTTTTCGACTTGGTTCTAACTAAGGCTAGAGAGTTGATCACGCCAATTTCTTCGGCGGAGATCGGTGAATGTGATAGTGAACTATTTGAGTCGGGTTTACCAAGTGTTATATCTTCATTTTAAATAGAACGAGATTTGATCACGTTAGTTTTTTAAGGGAGTTCGATGAATGTGATAGAGAACATTTTGAGTCCGGTTTACCATGTGTTTCGCTCTTCGCTCTAACTTAAACAAGTGGATCCGATCACGTTAAGTTTTTCAAAGGAGATAGGTAATAGTGATAGTGAACTCTTTGAATAAATTTTACCAAGTGTTTCGCCTTCTTTGTAACTCTGATCGAGAGTTGATCACGTTAATTCCTTCAAAGAAGATCGTGAACGTGATAGTGAAATTTTTATGTCTATTTTACCAAGTGTTTCAACTTGGTTCAAACTCTGACTTGAGAGTTGATCATGTTATGTTCTTCAATGGAGATTAATGAACGTGTTAGTGAAATCTTTGAGTCCGGTTTAACAAGTTTTTCGACTTGGTTCTAACTAAGGCTAGAGAGTTGATCACGCCAATTTCTTCAAGCGGAGATCGTGAATGTGATAGTGAACTATTTGAGTCGGGTTTACCAAGTGTTATATCTTCATTTTAAATAGAACGGAGATTTGATCACGTTAGTTTCTTTGGCGGAGTTCGATGAATGTGATAGAGAACATTTTGAGTCCTGGCTTACTCATGTGTTTCGCCTTCGCTCTAACTTAAACAAGTGGATCCGATCACGCTAAGTTTTTCAAAGGAGATAGGTAATAGTGATAGTGAACTCTTTGAATAAATTTTACCAAGTGTTTCGCCTTCTTTGTAACTCTGATCGAGAGTTGATCACGTTAATTCCTTCAAAGAAGATCGGTGAACGTGATAGTGAAATTTTTATGTCTATTTTACCAAGTGTTTCAACTTGGTTCAAACTCTGACTTGAGAGTTGATCATGTTATGTTCTTCATGGGAGATTAATGAACGTGTTAGTGAAATCTTTGAGTCCCGTTTAACAAGTTTTTCGACTTGGTTCTAACTAAGGCTAGAGAGTTGATCACGCCAATTTCTTCAAGCGGAGATCGTGAATGTGATAGTGAACTATTTGAGTCGGGTTTACCAAGTGTTATATCTTCATTTTAAATAGAACGAGATTTGATCACGTTAGTTTCTTTGGCGGAGTTCGATGAATGTGATAGAGAACATTTTGAGTCCTGGCTTACTCATGTGTTTCGCCTTCGCTCTAACTTAAACAAGTGGATCCGATCACGCTAAGTTTTTCAAAGGAGATAGGTAATAGTGATAGTGAACTCTTTGAATAAATTTTACCAAGTGTTTCGCCTTCTTTGTAACTCTGATCGAGAGTTGATCACGTTAATTCCTTCAAAGAAGATCGTGAACGTGATAGTGAAATTTTTATGTCTATTTTACCAAGTGTTTCAACTTGGTTCAAACTCTGACTGAGAGTTGATCATGTTATGTTCTTCAAGCGGAGATTAATGAACGTGTTAGTGAAATCTTGAGTCCGGTTTAACAAGTTTTTCGACTTGGTTCTAACTAAGGCTAGAGAGTTGATCACGCCAATTTCTTCAAGCGGAGATCGTGAATGTGATAGTGAACTATTTGAGTCGGGTTTACCAAGTGTTATATCTTCATTTTAAATAGAACGAGATTTGATCACGTTAGTTTCTTTAATGGAGTTCGATGAATGTGATAGAGAACATTTTGAGTCCGGCTTATCATGTGTTTCGCTCTTCGCTCTAACTTAAACAAGTGGATCCGATCACGTTAAGTTTTTCAAAGGAGATAGGTAATAGTGATAGTGAACTCTTTGAATAAATTTTACCAAGTGTTTCGCCTTCTTTGTAACTCTGATCGAGAGTTGATCACGTTAATTCCTTCAAAGAAGATCGTGAACGTGATAGTGAAATTTTTATGTCTATTTTACCAATTGTTTCAACTTGGTTAAAACTCTGACTTGAGAGTTGATCATGTTATGTTCTTCAAGCGGATATTAATGAACGTGTTAGTGAAATCTTTGAGTCCGGTTTAACAAGTTTTTCGACTTGGTTCTAACTAAGGCTAGAGAGTTGATCACGCCAATTTCTTCGGCGGAGATCGTGAATGTGATAGTGAACTATTTTGAGTCGGGTTTACCAAGTGTTATATCTTCATTTTAAATAGAACGGGAGATTTGATCACATTAGTTTTTTTGGCGGAGTTCGATGAATGTGATAGAGAACATTTTGAGTCCGCTTTACCATGTGTTTGCCTTCGCTCTAACTTAAACAAGTGGATCCGATCACGTTAAGTTTTTCAAAGGAGATAGGTAATAAAGTGATAGTGAACTCTTTGAATAAATTTTACCAAGTGTTTCGCCTTCTTTGTAACTCTGATCGAGAGTTGATCACGTTAATTCCTTCAAAGAAGATCGTGAACGTGATAGTGAAATTTTTATGTCTATTTTACCAAGTGTTTCAACTTGGTTCAAACTCTGACTTGAGAGTTGATCATGTTATGTTCTTCAAGCGGAGATTAATGAACGTGTTAGTGAAATCTTTGAGTCCGGTTTAACAAGTTTTTCGACTTGGTTCTAACTAAGGCTAGAGAGTTGATCACGCCAATTTCTTCAAGCGGAGATCGTGAATGTGAAAGTGAACTATTTGAGTCGGGTTTACCAAGTGTTATATCTTCATTTTAAATAGAACGAGATTTGATCACGTTAGTTTCTTTAAATGGAGTTCGATGAATGTGATAGAGAACATTTTGAGTCCCGCTTACCATGTGTTTCGCCTTCGCTCTAACTTAAACAAGGGATCCGATCACGCTAAGTTTTTCAAAGGAGATAGGTAATAGTGATAGTGAACTCTTTGAATAAATTTTACCAAGTGTTTCGCCTTCTTTGTAACTCTGATCGAGAGTTGATCACGTTAATTCCTTCAAAGAAGATCGTGAACGTGATAGTGAAATTTTTATGTCTATTTTACCAAGTGTTTCAACTTGGTTCAAACTCTGACTTGAGAGTTGATCATGTTATGTTCTTCAAGGGAGATTAATGAACGTGTTAGTGAAATCTTTGAGTCCGGTTTAACAAGTTTTTCGACTTGGTTCTAACTAAGGCTAGAGAGTTGATCACGCCAATTTCTTCGGCGGAGATCGTGAATGTGATAGTGAACTATTTGAGTCGGGTTTACCAAGTGTTATATCTTCATTTTAAATAGAACGAGATTTGATCACGTTAGTTTCTTTAATGGAGTTCGATGAATGGATAGAGAACATTTTGAGTCCGGTTTACTATGTGTTTCGCCTTCGCTTCTAACTTAAACAAGTGGATCCGATCACGCTAAGTTTTTCAAAGGAGATAGGTAATAGTGATAGTGAACTCTTTGAATAAATTTTACCAAGTGTTTCGCCTTCTTTGTAACTCTGATCGAGAGTTGATCACGTTAATTCCTTCAAAGAAGATCGTGAACGTGATAGTGAAATTTTTATGTCTATTTTACCAAGTGTTTCAACTTGGTTCAAACTCTGACTTGAGAGTTGATCATGTTATGTTCTTCAAGCGGAGATTAATGAACGTGTTAGTGAAATCTTTGAGTCCGGTTTAACAAGTTTTTCGACTTGGTTCTAACTAAGGCTAGAGAGTTGATCACGCCAATTTCTTCGGCGGAGATCGGTGAATGTGATAGTGAACTATTTGAGTCGGGTTTACCAAGTGTTATATCTTCATTTTAAATAGAACGAGATTTGATCACGTTAGTTTCTTTAATGGAGTTCGATGAATGTGATAGAGAACATTTTGAGTCCTGGCTTATCATGTGTTTCGCCTTCGCTCTAACTTAAACAAGTGGATCCGATCACGCTAAGTTTTTCAAAGGAGATAGGTAATAGTGATAGTGAATTCTTTGAATAAAGTTTACCAAGTGTTTCGCCTTCTTTGTAACTCTGATCGAGAGTTGATCACGTTAATTCCTTCAAAGAAGATCGGTGAACGTGATAGTGAAATTTTTATGTCTATTTTACCAAGTGTTTCAACTTGGTTCAAACTCTGACTTGAGAGTTGATCATGTTATGTTCTTCAAGCGGAGATTAATGAACGTGTTAGTGAAATCTTTGAGTCCGTTTAACAAGTTTTTCGACTTGGTTCTAACTAAGGCAGAGAGTTGATCACGCCAATTTCTTCAAGCGGAGATCGTGAATGTGATAGTGAACTATTTGAGTCGGGTTTACCAAGTGTTATATCTTCATTTTAAATAGAACGAGATTTGATCACGTTAGTTTCTTTAAGGGAGTTCGATGAATGTGATAGAGAACATTTTGAGTCCCGTTTATCATGTGTTTCGCCTTCGCTCTAACTTAAACAAGGGATCCGATCACGCTAAGTTTTTCAAAGGAGATAGGTAATAAGTGATAGTGAACTCTTTGAATAAATTTTACCAAGTGTTTCGCCTTCTTTGTAACTCTGATCGAGAGTTGATCACGTTAATTCCTTCAAAGAAGATCGTGAACGTGATAGTGAAATTTTTATGTCTATTTTACCAAGTGTTTCAACTTGGTTCAAACTCTGACTTGAGAGTTGATCATGTTATGTTCTTCAATGGAGATTAATGAACGTGTTAGTGAAATCTTTGAGTCCGGTTTAACAAGTTTTTCGACTTGGTTCTAACTAAGGCTAGAGAGTTGATCACGCCAATTTCTTCAAGCGGAGATCGTGAATGTGATAGTGAACTATTTGAGTCGGGTTTACCAAGTGTTATATCTTCATTTTAAATAGAACGGAGATTTGATCACGTTAGTTTCTTTAAGTGGAGTTCGATGAATGTGATAGAGAACATTTTGAGTCCGGCTTACTCATGTGTTTCGCCTTCGCTCTAACTTAAACAAGTGGATCCGATCACGCTAAGTTTTTCAAAGGAGATAGGTAATAGTGATAGTGAACTCTTTGAATAAATTTTACCAAGTGTTTCGCCTTCTTTGTAACTCTGATCGAGAGTTGATCACGTTAATTCCTTCAAAGAAGATCGTGAACGTGATAGTGAAATTTTTATGTCTATTTTACCAAGTGTTTCAACTTGGTTCAAACTCTGACTTGAGAGTTGATCATGTTATGTTCTTCAAGGGAGATTAATGAACGTGTTAGTGAAATCTTTGAGTCCGGCTTAACAAGTTTTTCGACTTGGTTCTAACTAAGGCTAGAGAGTTGATCACGCCAATTTCTTCAAGGAGATCGTGAATGTGATAGTGAACTATTTGAGTCGGGTTTACCAAGTGTTATATCTTCATTTTAAATAGAACGGAGATTTGATCACGTTAGTTTTTTTAAGGAGTTCGATGAATGTGATAGAGAACATTTTGAGTCCGGTTTATCATGTGTTTCGCCTTCGCTCTAACTTAAACAAGGGATCCGATCACGCTAAGTTTTTCAAAGGAGATAGGTAATATAGTGATAGTGAACTCTTTGAATAAATTTTACCAAGTGTTTCGCCTTCTTTGTAACTCCTGATCGAGAGTTGATCACGTTAATTCCTTCAAAGAAGATCTATGTGAACGTGATAGTGAAATTTTTATGTCTATTTTACCAAGTGTTTCAACTTGGTTCAAACTCTGACTTGAGAGTTGATCATGTTATGTTCTTCAAGGGAGATTAATGAACGTGTTAGTGAAATCTTTGAGTCCGGCTTAACAAGTTTTTCGACTTGGTTCTAACTAAGGCTAGAGAGTTGATCACGCCAATTTCTTCAAGCGGAGATCGTGAATGTGATAGTGAACTATTTGAGTCGGGTTTACCAAGTGTTATATCTTCATTTTAAATAGAACGAGATTTGATCACGTTAGTTTCTTTAATGGAGTTCGATGAATGTGATAGAGAACATTTTGAGTCCTGGCTTTTACTATGTGTTTCGCCTTCGCTCTAACTTAAACAAGTGGATCCGATCACGCTAAGTTTTTCAAAGGAGATAGGTAATAGTGATAGTGAACTCTTTGAATAAATTTTACCAAGTGTTTCGCCTTCTTTGTAACTCTGATCGAGAGTTGATCACGTTAATTCCTTCAAAGAAGATCGGTGAACGTGATAGTGAAATTTTTATGTCTATTTTACCAAGTGTTTCAACTTGGTTCAAACTCTGACTTGAGAGTTGATCATGTTATGTTCTTCAAGCGGATATTAATGAACGTGTTAGTGAAATCTTTGAGTCCTGGTTTAACAAGTTTTTCGACTTGGTTCTAACTAAGGCTAGAGAGTTGATCACGCCAATTTCTTCAAGCGGAGATCGTGAATGTGATAGTGAACTATTTGAGTCGGGTTTACCAAGTGTTATATCTTCATTTTAAATAGAACGGGAGATTTGATCACGTTAGTTTCTTTGGCGGAGTTCGATGAATGTGATAGAGAACATTTTGAGTCCGGTTTACCATGTGTTTCGCCTTCGCTCTAACTTAAACAAGGATCCGATCACGTTAAGTTTTTCAAAGGAGATAGGTAATAGTGATAGTGAACTCTTTGAATAAATTTTACCAAGTGTTTCGCCTTCTTTGTAACTCTGATCGAGAGTTGATCACGTTAATTCCTTCAAAGAAGATCGGTGAACGTGATAGTGAAATTTTTATGTCTATTTTACCAAGTGTTTCAACTTGGTTCAAACTCTGACTTGAGAGTTGATCATGTTATGTTCTTCATGGGAGATTAATGAACGTGTTAGTGAAATCTTTGAGTCCTGGCTTAACAAGTTTTTCGACTTGGTTCTAACTAAGGCTAGAGAGTTGATCACGCCAATTTCTTCGGCGGAGATCGTGAATGTGATAGTGAACTATTTGAGTCGGGTTTACCAAGTGTTATATCTTCATTTTAAATAGAACGAGATTTGATCACGTTAGTTTCTTTAATGGAGTTCGATGAATGTGATAGAGAACATTTTGAGTCCGGTTTACCATGTGTTTCGCCTTCGCTCTAACTTAAACAAGTGGATCCGATCACGTTAAGTTTTTCAAAGGAGATAGGTAATAGTGATAGTGAACTCTTTGAATAAATTTTACCAAGTGTTTCGTCTTCTTTGTAACTCGGACTGGAGAGTTGATCACGTTAATTCCTTCAAAGAAGATCGGTGAACGTGATAGTGAAATTTTTATGTCTATTTTACCAATTGTTTCAACTTGGTTAAAACTCGGACTTGAGAGTTGATCATGTTATGTTCTTCAAGGGATATTAATGAACGTGTTAGTGAAATCTTTGAGTCCGGTTTAACAAGTTTTTCGACTTGGTTCTAACTAAGGCTAGAGAGTTGATCACGTCAATTTCTTCGGCGGAGATCGTGAATGTAATAGTGAACTATTTGAGTCGGGTTTACCAAGTGTTATATCTTCATTTTAAATAGAACGGAGATTTGATCACATTAGTTTCTTTGGCGGAGTTCGATGAATGTGATAGAGAACATTTTGAGTCCGGTTTACCATGTGTTTCGCCTTCGCTCTAACTTAAACAAGTGGATCCGATCACGCTAAGTTTTTCAAAGGAGATAGGTAATAGTGATAGTGAACTCTTTGAATAAATTTTACCAAGTGTTTCGCCTTCTTTGTAACTCCTGGACCGAGAGTTGATCACGTTAATTCCTTCAAAGAAGATCGTGAACATGATAGTGAAATTTTTATGTCTATTTTACCAAGTGTTTCAACTTGGTTCAAACTCTGACTTGAGAGTTGATCATGTTATGTTCTTCATGGGAGATTAATGAACGTGTTAGTGAAATCTTGAGTCCCGGTTTAACAAGTTTTTCGACTTGGTTCTAACTAAGGCTAGAGAGTTGATCACGCCAATTTCTTCGGGCGGAGATCGTGAATGTGATAGTGAACTATTTGAGTCGGGTTTACCAAGTGTTATATCTTCATTTTAAATAGAACGGAGATTTGATCACGTTAGTTTCTTTAATGGAGTTCGATGAATGTGATAGAGAACATTTTGAGTCCTGGCTTACCATGTGTTTCGCTCTTCGCTCTAACTTAAACAAGTGGATCCGATCACGTTAAGTTTTTCAAAGGAGATAGGTAAAGTGATAGTGAACTCTTTGAATAAATTTTACCAAGTGTTTCGCTCTTCTTTGTAACTCTGATCGAGAGTTGATCACGTTAATTCCTTCAAAGAAGATCGGTGAACGTGATAGTGAAATTTTTATGTCTATTTTACCAAGTGTTTCAACTTGGTTCAAACTCTGACTTGAGAGTTGATCATGTTATGTTCTTCATGCGGAGATTAATGAACGTGTTAGTGAAATCTTTGAGTCCGGTTTAACAAGTTTTTCGACTTGGTTCTAACTAAGGCTAGAGAGTTGATCACGCCAATTTCTTCGGCGGAGATCGTGAATGTGATAGTGAACTATTTGAGTCGGGTTTACCAAGTGTTATATCTTCATTTTAAATAGAACGGAGATTTGATCACGTTAGTTTCTTTAATGGAGTTCGATGAATGTGATAGAGAACATTTTGAGTCTGGTTTACCATGTGTTTCGCCTTCGCTCTAACTTAAACAAGTGGATCCGATCACGCTAAGTTTTTCAAAGGAGATAGGTAATAAAGTGATAGTGAACTCTTTGAATAAATTTTACCAAGTGTTTCGCCTTCTTTGTAACTCTGATCGAGAGTTGATCACGTTAATTCCTTCAAAGAAGATCGGTGAACGTGATAGTGAAATTTTTATGTCTATTTTACCAATTGTTTCAACTTGGTTAAAACTCTGACTTGAGAGTTGATCATGTTATGTTCTTCAAGCGGATATTAATGAACGTGTTAGTGAAATCTTTGAGTCCGGTTTAACAAGTTTTTCGACTTGGTTCTAACTAAGGCTAGAGAGTTGATCACGCCAATTTCTTCGGCGGAGATCGTGAATGTAATAGTGAACTATTTGAGTCGGGTTTACCAAGTGTTATATCTTCATTTTAAATAGAACGAGATTTGATCACATTAGTTTCTTTAAGCGGAGTTCGATGAATGTGATAGAGAACATTTTGAGTCCTGGCTTTCCATGTGTTTCGCTCTTCGCTCTAACTTAAACAAGTGGATCCGATCACGCTAAGTTTTTCAAAGGAGATAGGTAATAGTGATAGTGAAATCTTTGAATAAAGTTTACCAAGTGTTTCGCTCTTCTTTGTAACTCTGACCGAGAGTTGATCACGTTAATTCCTTCAAAGAAGATCGTGAACGTGATAGTGAAATTTTTATGTCTATTTTACCAAGTGTTTCAACTTGGTTCAAACTCTGACTTGAGAGTTGATCATGTTATGTTCTTCATGGGAGATTAATGAACGTGTTAGTGAAATCTTTGAGTCCTGGTTTAACAAGTTTTTCGACTTGGTTCTAACTAAGGCTAGAGAGTTGATCACGCCAATTTCTTCAAGGAGATCGTGAATGTGATAGTGAACTATTTGAGTCGGGTTTACCAAGTGTTATATCTTCATTTTAAATAGAACGGGAGATTTGATCACGTTAGTTTCTTTAATGGAGTTCGATGAATGTGATAGAGAACATTTTGAGTCCGGTTTACCATGTGTTTCGCTTCGCTCTAACTTAAACAAGGGATCCGATCACGCTAAGTTTTTCAAAGGAGATAGGTAATAGTGATAGTGAACTCTTTGAATAAATTTTACCAAGTGTTTCGCCTTTCTTTGTAACTCTGATCGAGAGTTGATCACGTTAATTCCTTCAAAGAAGATCGGTGAACGTGATAGTGAAATTTTTATGTCTATTTTACCAAGTGTTTCAACTTGGTTCAAACTCGGACTTGAGAGTTGATCATGTTATGTTCTTCATGGGAGATTAATGAACGTGTTAGTGAAATCTTTGAGTCCGGTTTAACAAGTTTTTCGACTTGGTTCTAACTAAGGCTAGAGAGTTGATCACGTCAATTTCTTCAAGGGAGATCGGTGAATGTGATAGTGAACTATTTGAGTCGGGTTTACCAAGTGTTATATCTTCATTTTAAATAGAACTGAGATTTGATCACGTTAGTTTCTTTAATGGAGTTCGATGAATGTGATAGAGAACATTTTGAGTCCGGTTTACCATGTGTTTCGCCTTCGCTCTAACTTAAACAAGTGGATCCGATCACGTTAAGTTTTTCAAAGGAGATAGGTGTCATACCCCAATTTTGTCCCCATTTAGGTCAAAACCCTAATTTTCCCAAAAATAAATAAATAAAAAGAAATAGCATCATGCATTGCATTTAGGGTCCTAGAAAGTCATTCCAAAGTTTTTAAAATCATTTTTAAAGTTGAAATGCACTTTTGGACAAATTAGATTTTTTAGGTAAGTGGGCATTTTGGTCATTTTACGCGACAGATAATTTTCTCACAAAAATATGCACATACCAAAAGTACATTTTTCTCTTATCCAAGAGAATTTTTGTACAATTTTTTTAGAAAGAATATCCTAGCCTAAAATAATTAAAATGCATTTTCCCTATTTTTATTGCATAAAAATATTAAAAGATCATTAAATATTTTCCCAATTACTAAGTAACAAATTTTGTTGTCTAGAGTAATTAGGGGTTATTTTGTGATGACCAAAAATGTAACATTTTTCTAGTAGGTGCATTCCCATCTTGCATGCCCAAAATTTAAAATTCAAATTCAAAAAAACAAGGAAGTTGTCCTCAATAAGACAAAACACCAAAAAATAAGCAAGTTTTTTTTATTTTTCCTTCCCATTTCAGCTCACTCATGCGCAACCCTCTCCCACTCTCCCTCCTTCTAGAAGCTTCTACACGCTTTCATTTCTTATTCACTAAGATTTGATTTATTCCTATCATTAACCTTGCCTCTTTGGTAAATTACCTCACTCCCTTACACTAACCCCTTCACCAAAAATGCAAACTTACTTCTTTGGTAACATCCCATCACAAAAATACCCCTAACCCTATTTCATGAGACACTCCTTTCCCAAAATAAATAAAAGTTTATTTCATTTCTTTTTTTTTTCTTTTGGCTTGCGCCCCACTCTCTCACACACTCACCTTCACTTGTGTTTTCTAAATACCCCTAATCCATGTGATGATTCATCCCAACCTCCATTTAATTTTAAGACTCAATCCTAGAGGCTCATCAAAAACAAAAGACCATGATACCCCAAACCTCAAAAAAATCTATAAATACCTCTTCCTTTTCACCCATGAAGGACTTTTTGCTTCTCATTTTTCCTAAAAACACAAAAACAATTCTCCTCTCCTCTCCTCTCTCCAAGGCCAAGCCACTTTCCTCCTCCCTCTCCTCCATTTCTTTCAATCTTTTCTCTTCTCTCTTAGAAATAAGGTAAAAACTCTAGACTCCTTTGCATCATCTTCAAGCATTATACATTAGAACCCATTTTCTTCTCTTCATCTTGCATTTTCCTTCATCATTTCGCATAGTTATTATATTGATTTTCATAATGTAGTTTGTTATTGTTGGTGGGTGAGATTTGGTATCTCACCCTTAATAAATAGTCTATGATGCTTTTTTCACTAAACAAAAAATATATGTTCAAGTTAGTTTTATGTTTTTTTTTTCATTATGAGTATTCCATTTTTGTGTTAATGTTGTTTTTGATGATCTAGTCACATGATCTATCACTAGTGCTTAAGGCACTTTGATTTGAGTGATGGAGATGACTAGAAAGGATTCAAGTGCATTTCATAATATGTTCATTTCGCATGCTCTAAGTAAATTAAGATTGATTTGATTTTTAGTGTGTTTTGTTGATGATCTTGTCAAAGGATCCACCACTAAGCATTTATTTGCTTGTGATTTAAAGTGATGGAGATGACAAGAAAGGATTCAAGTTTGTTTTCATAATTATGTCCATTTCGTGATTTTGAAGATTAAATTAGGTTTTGCTTGATTTTTAGTTTGTTTTGTTGATGATCTTGTAAAAGGACTCACCACTAAGCATTTAGTTGCTTTTGATTTAAAGTGGTGAAGATTGCAAGAAAGGATTCAAGTCCATTTTTAGAGTTTAATACTATGTTCATTTCGCATATGTTTAATAAATTGGGTTTCATTTGATTTTAATATGTTTCTTGGTTTAATTATTGATGATCTTGCAAAAGGACTCACCACTAAGTACTTAGTACTTTTAATTTAAAGTGGTGAAGATTGCAAGAAGGGATTCAAATTTATTTCATAATTTGATGTCATGTTCATTTCGCATTGTGTGCAATAAATTAGGTTTAGTTTGGTTTTGATGATCTTGCAAGAGGATTCCCACTAAGTACCTAGTACTTTTGATTTAAAGTGGTGAAGATTGTAGGAAAGGATTCAAGTCTATCTCATATTTTAGATGTTTAATGTTCTTGTAGATTAATCATGTTGTTGTTGGTTGATGATCTTGCCAAATGATTCCCCACAAAGGGTTTAGAATATTTAATCCAAAGTGATGAAGATGGCTAGAAAGGATTCACTAGGTTTAATTTTGTACAAATTGTCTTCTCACCCTTTACCTTATCTCTTAATAATTCTTGTAAGATAGTCATAGATTTTTGTTTAATACTCAAAGTTTTCTTTGCATGTTTAGTCTTGGCCATGGGCCTATTTTCATTGAATAATACTTTCCATTGTTTGACCTATAATTAGGGTTTGGTTTAGGTTGGTGCCACTATGTGTGCCTTTAGGTTAAAGTTTAGGTTTGAGGTTTAGGTTGCTAGATTGTTTTTTTAGGTTGAATAAAATACATGCCTTGCTTGGAACCTATTTTGCAATTTCACATGTTAGCTTAGATTCCTATATCATGATACTCTTGTGTATTAATTGTCTGTTTGTTTGTGAATTTGCAATTGTTGCGCTTTTGGTTTAGAATAAAAAGATTTGCAAATGTTCTACTTTCTTTCAAAAGCCCCAAGTCAAATGTTTTCTTAATAAAACCCTAAAGGCGTTTTTCAGTAAATAAAATCATTGACCATCACCGAAGCTTCGCTTGTTTGATCGTTAATGATGGAGTTACTAGTGGTAGTCACTCAAGCCATTGCTTGTTTGACTATCATGAAAGCTCCTACACCTTAATCAAAAACAAATTAATTAAAAACTCAAAAACAATATGAGTCATTAGTGGTAATTACCACTAAGATTCATCCTTTTCCAAAATAATTTCAAAAAGATAATAAAACGCTGCGACTAGTAATCACTTGAGTATTTGCTCGATTGATTATCGGTTCCAACACTTTTCTTTCAAGTTAGTAGTGAACGCCACTAAGTCGAAGCTTGTTTGGTATTCATGAACGCCGAGTCATATTTCAAAAACCAAAAGATAAGATAAAGATAAAACATGATTTCCAAAACAAAGAACTAAGAACTACGTAGCTTTGATCCTCACCATCGAGGGTACGTAGGACCCGGTCATATCCCGTCAAGCTCGCTTTCAAAAAACCTTAGTTTAGTTTCACTTTTCAAAAAATTCCAAAAGATTCCTCTCTCTTGTTTTCTAAAAACATTTTCAAATAAAAAGGAAAAGAAAGAAGTAGAACAAAAATTATCTCAAATCAAACAATCTAAACCACACATCGAATTAATGGTTCCTTTTCAGAGAAAGGAGGTGTGGGGTGCTAATACCTTCCCACACCTAACCGAACCCCCCAACCCACATTTCATTGCTGAAAGACCACCGCCTTTTGTAAAAAGACCTTTTCTAATGTTTTGGTCTATAAACTAAAATATTAGTGGCGGCTTTCACAATTTTCACGTTGTACACCGAGAAATCCCAAACCAGATTTTTCTGGGCAAGCACAGGTGGCGACTTCACGGGGGACATAAAAAGAAAACTTTTTAAGAGGTCAAGCTTCTAATTAATCCGATGTGTGGTTCAAAATGTTTGATTTGAGATTAGTTTTTGCTTTACTTCTTCATTTCCTTACTTGTTCCCTTTTCTTTCTTCATGTGATTATAATTATGCCTCTTTCCCCATCTATCATAATCCCTTCCTCTCTCGCGCTCCCTTTCTCGAGGTAAGCTTTATATGGTTGTTGATGACACCTTAGGTTAGTTCATTTGTTTTGTGATGCTAAACCTTAGGTAGACGACATTATATTGTTTGCTTCATCTCGACTGGTCCGGTTTTTTTCTTTGCAGTGGGGAGGGTAGTTTTTAGAAAAGTATGTCCTCAATTACACACTTTCACACCTTATCTGCTTATATGAGTGGGCTCCTATACCCTGATCCAACAAAACCTAGGAGAGTGGAGACGATTAAGGATCGTCATTCGAGACTCGCTCTGTCTCGATACTCATGAAAGTCTCAACCAGAGTACGCTTTCTCATGACGCTCACACTTGGTAGTTCGCTACATTTGTGGATGTCGCCATGAGGATTCTATAGCTCGTAGCCATTGTGAGGGTGTGAATTAGAACTACATGGAAGGAACCCTTGAAGTTGCCCTAGAACTTAGGATTCCCACCGTGATAGACACGAGGACATACAAATTGTGTGTTGCATTGTAGTTTAGACATGTCTTTCCTAAAAGAAAATTTTCAAAAAAGAGAAAAGAAAAGAAAGTGGTTGCATTGTAGCCTTTTTTTTTTACTGTCTGCACAAAGCGACATATGACCTACTTTTCAAAAAAAAAAAAAAAAGAGGAAGAAAGAGTTATCATTGTAGCTTTTTCCTCCATCCTGGCCTATATGAAGCAAAGTTGTACGGTCCGTATTTTCAAAAAGGGAAACCCGAAAGTTATTGCAAATAAAGTTTTTCTTCTAACCCCGCATTAGCATAAAGCATCATTGTCATTGGCATACATCATCGCATTGCATAAGTTTAAGTTTCGCAACTCATGCATTCATAGTACATCTCATTTGCATTTGCTTGTCTGGGACCACCAAATAATGCACCATCTTGTCATAGGTGTATCAAAATGGAATCAAGTAGCAAAGCTTCACTTACTCCTCGCCTCCCGATTGTGAAGAAAGTGGATGTTGGTAGCTCGAGGCTGTGTGCAGCCCTCACGGGTCCAATTGAGAGATGCTTTCGACTTAGCATACGGGAATATCCGCAAGCTCTTGCAGCTTGAATGTCCAAGAAGACGCCTTGTGGCTTTAAGCCAATTCTATGATTCGATACGAGGTGCTTCTACTTCAAAATTTCCACTCTCGCCCACACTAGAAGAGTACGAGCAGCCTGGGATTCTCCTGCCTCGTGCAAGGCCCTATCAATTCCAAGGAATGTATTACATCGATGAGAGGTTAGCAACATTGTTGAGGATTGGTAAGGATCACCAAGGTACAGAACCGAAAAGAAATGGTGTGGCCGGTATCCACAAGAATACTTTGAAGACCTAATGCAATCTTATGCTCTGCACAAGAATTGGGGTCCGCTCAAGTTGGTATTAGCTCTTACCATATTTGGGGTCGCCCTTTTTCCTCAAATAGAGAAGTATATTGATGAAGATGCCATTGGAGCCTTCTTAGCCTTCAAAGATGCCAAAACCTCGCCAATCCCGCGGCCTCGCTGTTTCGCCAATACGTATCATGCTTTCACCCCACAAGGCGGTTCCGCACAAAGAAGATATGCCTTTCTCGCCCATGTCCTCTATGCTTGGCTTATTCTTCATGTGGTCCATAACCGCTTCTAGACGCCAAAGAGTTAATTTCCTATGCTCTAAGTTGTGAGGCGGGCGCCGTAACTACTTCGTAATGGTTTCGAGTTCCCGCAAAATCTTAGCGACCTCCAAACTACCGTACACCGCCGCATGTTGGAGTGATGCACCTACAAAGATTGTTCGGTTGTGGAAGCTTCCTAACGCACTTCATGGGAACCCAAGGGTGCATCAACTATAACCCTTCCCTAACATTAAGACAACTCTTGCTACCCAATGAAGAACTTCACCTCCGACAAAGATGTCGCCTCGTGATCTACCTCTATGGGGGATGCCTAGACGCGGTGACTTGCTTCAAGAGTTCCGCAGATCATGGGAATCAGAGAGCAAAAAGGAAGTGAAGAATTGTCAAAAGAACTAGCGATGTCACCTTCAACCAATGGCTTAAGGACAAGCTTTCAGAGTGTAAGATCACCAAATCAAGCGGATGCTTACCCTCGAGGAGGAGATTCCGTAACCTTATGTCCCTACCCATGAGGAGTTGAACGGCTAAATGCACCATAGCAAAGATAGAAGAGGAGAAGAAAGCCTTGCAAACCAAGTTGGAAGAAATGACTCTAGAAAAGGAAAGGTTAGAGAAAGAAAATGCTATTAAGATGATCATGTGGAAGAGAGTGTCAAGCGATTCAAGAGAGAGGAACAAAGCAAAATAGAGGCCTGTGGATTTCTCGAAAGAGCTGAGAAGAACTCCGTAATACAAACAGTAAAAACAAGAAAGGCGCTGAGGAAGCCCAAAAGTGGAAGACACTAGCACACCAACAGAGCAAGGATCACATTTGGTGAGAGAGTTCATGGTCACCAAGAACCTTGAGAGGGAGAAAATGATGTTGAGGAGATCCTCAAAGAATATCAACAAGCCTTGAGTTTTGAGAGAGAAATATTTGGTGAATTAAAAGGTAACCTTCATTGTCGGAGGAGGCCTATAGCGTGTTCGAGTTGAGAGTCAAGATTGGGAAGAGCGCTACTTGGAATTGATAGGAAAATTGAGGAGCAAGATATCGTGAAAAGAGCTAAGGGAGGAAATCCAGATGTGGAAAGGCAAGTTCTCAAAGCTATCCGAATCGGCTAGTCAAGCTACAAGTGGAATTCCTGTGAATCTAAGAGCAATGGAGGATGAAATGTATTTCTTCAACACCCTCCCGAGGTATACAAGTTTGTGAAGTATTGCCGGCATTGGTCATGGAGTTCAAGGAACAATCTCGCAGAGCAAGAGTCAAGAAGAAGAGGAAGAGAATCAAGAGTTTAAAGCCATTTGTAATTGAGTTGATTAGATGAATTTCTTTATCCAAAGCATTTGCTCTAAATATTGTATTCTCAAATATTGTACTCCTTTACTTTATTTCGTTATGAATACTGCATCACCTTTTCCATTGGCAAAATCATTAAAGCTTGTTGTTCTTAATGAGTGAAGTGTTTGGTTTGCTATTCTTGATTCCTCGCTCCTTTCATTTTCTAAAAAAAGAGAGAAAAGAAAAAATGAAAAAAGGAAAAAACAACAAAAACAAAATAAAAATAATAATAAAAGAAAAGGAAAGAAAGGAAGGGAAAATTGACGCTCCTAAGACAAGATGAAGCATTACGTGGTTCCCGACGCCGAGCAAGCATTATGCATACATTCATACATTCATCCATGCATCTTTCTTTTTCGCTCTTATGTAATAAACGCCTAAAATAAACAGTAAAAGGCAAGCTGCGTGCGCCAACATCAGATGGACTCGCCACGTGCCGTAGGAATGGCAATCTTGGCAGATATCGATCCACCTCGCCCAAAGAATGAGAATCGTAATCCTCCCGGCCCGCACTCAATGGAAGTGGGACAAGCCCGACTCGTCGTAGATGTAATCAGAGCCGCATGACCTCCCGTGAGCTCCAAATGTAATGATCCCGAAATGAGGAATGAGATGAATGCTTTAAAAGCACAGATGAGTGAGGTGATGAGGCTCTTGTTGTCCTTGAAAGATGGGAATGATTATCGATCGCCCCAGCTGGCCTCGCTTATGGCCTTCTTTTCGATACACTCCCGTGTCAAGAAGCAAATCAGAGGTTGGTCCTGTGGTTTCAAGCAATCGAGAATGTGCACCAGTGTCCGCTTCGGACCGGAAGGAGTAGTCGCTTGAACCCCGGTCCAGATTCTCACCCAATTGTTATACCTCACCCGCTCCTCGTAATCTCACTACACCACCACTGCTTTTTCCGCAAACTCGTGGCTTTGTGTCTAGAACTCCGCTTATCCCCAAGCTCAAGACTAATGCCGCCACGCGCATATGTTGTAAGCAATTCTCCTCCCGCTTATTCCACTGAGCAACAAAGAAAGCAAGGAACAATTCCAAATGTTAGAAGAAAGGCTAAGGATGGTTGAAGGTTTTGGCTTCAGAGCTAGAGAGGCAAGAGATTTGTGCCTTATCCCCGATGTGGTGCTACCCCAAAGTTCAAGGTCCCCGACTTTGACAAATATAGAGGTGCTACTTGCCCAAAGAGTCATCCGACGATGTATCGCAGAAGATGTCTACTTACTCCCGGACGACAAGTCGCTAATCCATTGCTTCCAGACACTCTAGTGGGCATCTCTCAACCGGGTACATGAAGTTAGAACCATCCCAAATCCGTGGTCGGAAAGATTTGGCGTGACGCTTTTCTCAAACAAGACTCAATATAATGCGATATGGCGCCAGATCGGACTCCACGCGCAGAACATGAGTAAGAAAGATAATGAGTCATTCAAGGAGTATGCCCAGAGATGGAGGGCTTTGGTCGCGCAAGTTACACCCCCGCTAGACAAGGAGTTGGTTTCTATGTTCATGGAAACTTTGCCGCCGTTGTATTATGATCGCTGATCGCAGAAAGTGTCTCGCCCAACTTTTCAGATCCGTAATTGTAGGAGAGAGGTTGGAAAGTGGGCTAAGAAGTGGAAAGATCTCACAAGGATTTACCAAAGAATGCAAACCCCCGTAAAAGCCATTCTCCAGCCTTCCCAAAAAGAAGGAAGGAGAAACCAATGCCATCACCATCAACCCACCCTATCACCACCTAATATTCCAGCCCCAGCCCCATACAAAAACACCCATCCATTCCAAAACAACAACAAAGCAATGCACCAAAAGCCTACCAAACAGTAACCTTTGACCCAATTCCCATGTCCTATATCGACCTTTTCAACTACCTCGTCACTAACAAACTCATCAACACAAGGCCCATGAAACCCGCTCCACCGCTTTACTTCAAGGGGTACAATCTTAATAGCACTGTGCTTTCCATGAAGGAGCAAGTGGGCATGTTGTGGAGGATCGCAAAGCCTTCAAAATAGTGGTACAAGATTTGATAGATGCAAAAGGCATAACTTTCAAACAAGAGGATCCAAATATTACCACTAACCCCACACGGTCATCAGAGGCCGCCTACCAACGCCATAGAAAGTTCCGTGGGCGAATGATAAAGAAAGCGCACGAGATCAAGACTCTCTAAGTGTCATTTATGATGAGTTGTCAGGCCGGCCGAGGTTGTTAACAAAGGATGTTGCCATGAAGAGGTGTGGCCGACGCCAGGTGTGGGAGATTGTGAAACCTTCACGATGATCTTACAGACTGATGGATCGCCATATTATTCAGATAGGCATACCGCAGAGGGAAGAGGATGTTCTTACTTTCCAATCAGAGGGGAGTAGAGGAGGCAGAGACCTATTGAAGTGCCATACAATCGGAATCGGGTCAGACATACCAAGAACCATTGTGGTCCGGGGCCCAGCTCCTAGTCGTAAGAATGATAATGTTTCACACTCCTAATCGTAAGAATAATGAAGTTCCTTGGAGTTACAAAGTGCGCTTCTCCGGCTCGACATCTCAAGATGCTCTTGACATTACCAATATTGCGGGAGGAGTGGGGTAAACTAATGGGCGTGTGTATGTTCCTCAAGTTCAGGAGGAGAGTCCTTCTAAGGCAAAGCAGAGAGAGAACCAGAAAAGGAAAGGATGTGGAGGCAGAGCCTCGTGGAAAAGTAGGAAAGCATCGCACTGAGGTCTGTTGAATTCTTGAAAATAATGCGCAAAGTGACTACAAGGTAGTGGATCACTACACCACACCCACCCAAAATTTCCATCATGTCCTTGTTGTTGAATCTAAGCTCATCGTGATGCTTTAGTTAGTGGTGCCGAATGAGGCTCATGTGGCTCAAGACATCTCCACAATCAATTAGATGGCATAGTTGGGAATATTGTGGCATCTAACTACATTACCTTCCCTGCATGATGAGCTCACCCTGAATGTAAAGGGCACACAAGGCATTGCACATCTCGCTGAAGTGCGGTGAATATACGCCTCCGTGGTTCTTATTGACAATGGATCCTCGTTGAATGTTATGCCCGATCAACAATGAACAAGCTAGAGGTAGATCGCTTCCTACATGAAACCCACCAACCCCCGGGTCGTGGCCTTTGATGGGTCAAAGAAAGAAGTCATAGGAAATGGAGTTTCCATTGCAAATAGGGCCTCAAGTGTTCTATGTGACTTTTCAGATTATGGATATTGAATCCTCATACACCGCCTCTTGGGGAGACCATGGATCCATGCATTTCGGGCCGCCCCCTCTACACTTCACCGTAAGCTCAAGTTTATAGTTGACGATAAGCTTGTAGTTGTCTTTGGAGAGGAAGAGTTCACAACAAGAAGCCTGCTCTTCTCATTATATTGAAGCTGCAGTAAGAATCCCTTGAATCCGCTTTCCAATCCCTAGAAATTGCGAACGCAGTTGTTTGTGTTTAAGGATCCCCATTACCTGCGCCCAAGTTGTCCAATGTCGCTATTATGGTAGCGAAAGTTATGCTAAAGAATGGCTATCGATAGGGAAGGGATTAGTGAGATCCGAACAGGAATCTTGTCACCGTGCATCCGCAAGAATATAAAGACAAAGCGTGGGTTAGGCTATTGGCCCACTCCTACTGAGCAAGAGAAAAATGGCCGAGGAAAAGCGTGAGAGGAGGTTGGCTAAACTTCGTGGAAGAGAACCTGTGTTGTTGATGGGCCCCATAGGTGATCTTAAGTGCACTTCAGAGAGGCCGCATGTCAATCCCAATCGATAACCGTAGTCGAGGAAGAGTCGGGTCAAGAAGGCGCAGGTCTGGATATGGTTTGTCGCAACACAGCAGAGAAGAAGTTGGCAACCGGAAGATCGCCGATTTTCGTTGTTTTCATTTCAAAGTAATGATTTTTGTAATGCAAATCCTTTGGCTCGCCAAGGCCTTAGGACATTTTCATAAAGGCATGCATATTTCCTTTTAAGATATCATCTATCAATAAAATGTAGTTTTGAATTCTCAAATGAATAAAACTTGCTTTTCGTGGTCTTCATTTTTTGCGTCTCCATTTTTGCTTGTTCATTGCTTCTTTTTTTATTCCCGCAAATGCAGATCTAAAATGAATGTCTCTCGGAAATAATAATGCCAATGGTTCATATGTTAACTTTGATTACCCCGTTAATCAAGCCGAGGAAGATGTTGAAGATGACTCGAGACTCTCCGTAATTGATGAGAATGGTCGAGCAAGAAGAAAAGGTTATTCTACCATATGAGGAAACTATTGAGGTTGTCAATTTAGGCACGCAGAGAGTGAAAAGAAGGAAGTTAAGATTGGCACTTCAATGAAAAAAGGGGAACATGAGAGGTTGGTCCAACTCGCGTGATTATGTTGACGTTTTGCATGGTCATACGAGGATATGCCAGGGTTAGATACGGATATAGTGGTGCATGATTGCTACCAAACCTCGAATGCCTCCACCAAACGAAGTTAAGAAGGATGAAGCTTCGAGATGTCTTTAAAGATCGAGACGGTTGAAGAAACAGCTTTGTGGCTTTCTAGTCAGTAGCTAAATACCCACAAGCTGGGTTGCTAACATTGTGCCCGCACTCCAAGAAAGATGGGAAAGTTAGAATGTGCGCCGACTACAGAGATCCGAATCGGGCCACCCCAAAGATGACTTTCCTTTGCCTCATATTGATGTCTTAGTAGATAGCACAAAGACAAAGACTGCTCGCTCTCCTTCATGGACGGGTATTCGGATATAATCGATCAAAATGGCTCCCGAGGATATGGAGAAGACGACTTTACGACTCTTCGGGGGACGCTCGCTACAAGGTCATGCCGCTTGGTTTGAAGAATGCCGGTGCTACCTATCAAAGGGCTATGGTCACATTGTTTCATGATATGATGCACAAGGAAATAGAGGTCTATGTAGATGATATGATCGCAAAGTCCAAAACCGATGAGGAGCATATTGTTAACTTGCGTAAGCTCTTCGAGCAAGTTAAGAAAGTTCAAGCTCAGCTAAACCCGCCAAGTGCACCTTCTGGTAAGGTCGAAAGTCAGTAGGATTTATTGTCACCAAAAAGGGATAGAAGTGGATCCGCATAAAGTGCGTGCAATCCTTGAAATGCCTCGCTCCTAGAACAGAAAGAAGTTCTGGTTTCTCGGGAGATTGAATTATATCTCCGTGTTTATCTTCCGCTTAATCGCCACATGTGAGCCGATTTTCAAATTGTTGTGCAAGAATCAAGAGGCTAAGTGGAATGATGATCGCCAAGAAGCTTTTGAGAAGATTAAGAAATACTTGCAGAATCCACCTATTTTAATGCCTCCAAAGGCATGGCGCACCTTTGATTCTATATCGACGGTGTTAGAAAATTCAATGGGTTGTGTGCTAGGGCAACATGACGAAACCGCAAAAAGAACATGCAATTTATTATCCGAGCAAGAAGTTCACCGATTATCATAGACAAGATACTCATTACTAGAAAAGACTTGTTGTGCTTTGGTTGCCTGGGCCGCCACCGCTTAAGGCGCAAGACATGTTAAGTCATACCACTTGGTTAGTGTCAAAGATGGATCCTATCAAGTATATATTCGAGAAGCCCGCGCTCACAGAAGAATCGCCAGTGGCGAGATGCATTGTCGAGTATGATCTTCTTTATGTCACTCAAAAAAGCCATAAAAGGTAGTGCGTTAGAATGAATACCGCACATCACCTATTGAAGATTATCAATCAATGCAGCAGATTTCCCAGATGAGGACATTATGGCTCTGTTTGAAGAGGGAAAATCCCCGGAGAATGAGAGATGGAGAGTAGTGTTCGACGGTGCCTCCAACAGTTATGGGCACGGAGCTGGGGCAGTGTTGATTTCCCCTGACAATCGTTTCATACCAGTCACCACCAGACTAAGTTTCTATGTCACAAACAATATTGCAGAGTATGAAGCATGTATTCAGGTATTCAGCAAACTCACAGAGTGGAAAGTCAAAAGACTAGATGTGTACGGAGACTCAGCTTTAGTCATTCATCAAATGAATGGAGATTGGGAGGCCAGAGATCCCGAGTTGGTACTCTATAGGGATTACATCAGGGAATTGGTTGAACCCTTTGAAGAAATCACATTTCAGCATCTGCCTCGCAGAGAGAATCAGTTGGCCGATGCACTAGCTACTTTGTCTTCAATGTTTAATGTCAATCGTGATAAGAACTTGACCTGCATCAGATCCAAAGATCGAAGTTTGCCAAAGACATTATCACCACTCTTGTGCAAAGATTGAAGATGAAGAGGATGATAAGCCTTGGTATCATGACATCAAACAAGACATCCGTAATGCAGAGTATCCTCCGGGGGCATCGAGAAAATGATAAGAGAACACTCGTAAGGTTGTTTCGCGAACTTCTTCTTGAGTGGTGAAGTGCTCTACAAAAGGAACCATGATAAAGTACTCCTTAGGTGTGCGACGGGAGGAAGCAGAAAAGATTATGAGGAGGTGCATGAAGGCACGTCGAACTCACTCCGCGGGCATACCATGGCAAGAAAGATATTATGGTCAAGCACATCGTTGCGTGATGGAAGGTGATCACGCTTTTTTGTGAGAAAGTGCCACAAATGTCGATGATTATGCCGATCATATTCATGTTCCACCGGGCCATAAATGTCCCGACCGCATCTTGGCCGTTCTCAATGTGGGGCATGGATGTCATTGGTCCCATAGAGCCCAAAGCGCCAAATGGGCACCGCTTCATTCTAGTTGCGATTGATTACTTCACCAAATGGGTTGAAGTCGCCTCATATTCGGCAAAGATAACTAGCCTGGTTGCCAAGTTTGTAAAGAAAGACTCGTGTGTCGTTATGGTCTCCCGTGATAAAATCATCACGCATAATGGTAGCAATCAATAGTAAAATGATGAAAGAGTTGTGCACATGAGTTCAAGATTAAACATCACAATTCCTCTCCTTACCGCCCAAAGATGAACAGGGCAATTGAAGCAACAACAAGAATATCAAGAGAATTGTGCGTAAAATGGTAGTAACTATAAGGACTGGCACGAAATGCTCCCTTTGCTTTGCACGTATCGTGATTTTCGCTGGCGCACTTCGACCGGGCAACCCCTTTCTCTCTAGTGTATGGGTCGAAGCCGTTCTTCCTATTGAGGTTGAGATACCATCTCTCCGAGTGCTTATGGAAGCCAAGTTAGAAGAGGGTGAATGGGTTCAAACCCGCCTAGATCGCTTAAATCTCATTGAAGAGAAAAGAATTGCGGCTCGTGTCATGGTCATTGTACCAACAAAGGATGAAAACAAATGTTTGACAAGAAGGTTCGTCATAGGGAATTCAATGTGAGGAGACCTTGTGCTCAAGAAGATTCTCGCCTATTCAAAGTGATCCCCGTGGGAAATGGACTCTACCATGACTGACCGTATGTGGTAAAGAAAGCCTTTTTCTGGAGGAGCTTTAATACTCACTAGCATGGATGGTGAAGAACTCGTAAACCCAGTCAATTCAGATTCACCAAGAAATATTACGCTCGAGAAAAATAAAAAGAAAAAGAGAAAGATGAGCCAAACAAGAAATAGCTCGCTAGGTTGAAAACCCGAGAGAGGCGGCTCAGCAAAATTGAGCGACCGGTGGATTGAAAACCCCAAAAGGGGCGATCCAGCAAAAATTAGTGGTCGAAAAATTGGACTTAAAGAGACCAAAAGAGGCAAGCGGCGTCTCCAAAAGCTTGGATAAAAGGGTGATCAAAGCTATAGATATGAGCGATTGGCATCAAGTGCTCCAGAGACAAAGAATATTCATTAGATCTCATTGCGCCCATTTTCCTTTTTTTAGTTTCGAAAAATCTCTAATGTACTCCTTTTTCACGTGTGACATTTACGCACGTTTGGCTTCCATATGAATAAAAGTCCAAATTATTCACTTTATCGGTTTCTTTGCTTTCTTTTCATTTCGCTTTAAAACTATGTTTTATGGTAGATGATAAATAAATCATGGAAATGTGCATAAATCATAGCATTAGGATTATTGCGAAATTTTTGAAAATAACAACAAAAGAGACGATCTTTCAATGAGTAAACTCACAAAAATCAAATAAGAGTTACCGATCGCGTTGGAACAGGAGGACAGAGCTCGGCTTTCGAATCGTTATCATAGATGGTTGTGATGTCACGTGATACAAGTTCCGAGTCTGGCCGGCAAAAAAAAAAAAAAAAAAAAAAAAAAAAAAAAAAGGTCATGCATTACTTGCATCAAGCATAAGGTCATCAGCCATGCATCATAAAGTAGGGAAAAAGAAAATTCAGGCATTCGCATTACATGCACCATAAGAAAAAAGGAAAAAAAGAAAATAGCAATCATGGCATTTGCATTGCATATGTGTGTTCATCTTACTTGCAGTACAAAGAGGATAGGTACTTGGGACTAATGTTCAACTTCAAGTTCTAGGAGGAACCTCCCAAAGGAGAGATTAGAAAAGCTGAGAGCGCCCAAGCACGCAAAAGAAGCAAAATCAGAAAGGAAGAAAGAGAAGAGAGAAAAAGAAAAGAGAGCGTCCAAGCACGCAGAAGAGAAGAGAGAGCGTCCAAGCGCGCAGAAGAAAAAAAAGGACCCCAAGTGTGCGAAAGAGAGGTCTCACATCGTATACGAGCAACGCGATGGACCGCAGCCCCATGCGAGGCATAGTGGAATAGTTGTATCAAGCCTAAGATACAGTGGACGCCGCAGATTGATCTGTATATCAGTTCCGGAGCTGATAACGATCCCCCCGGTCGCTCGAAAGACCAGAGATTTCAGGAAGAACGCGCTCCTCCAAGCCGCGTGCAAACTCGGATTCGCCAAGGGTTCGTTTAAGGATTACGGGTTTTAGGCGCACTGTGCATTTTGACTTTCAAAGACGCCAAGTGCCCATTTACGACTTTTTCAAGACGCCAAGTGCCCATTTACAATTTTTACGCACGCTGTACTCTTTTTACCTTTTCTGAATATAGGAGGTTAAGTAGCCATCACAATAGGATTCTTGAATTGATCACTCAAGAATCCGAAAAAAAAAAAAGAGAAAAATAATAAAAGAAAAAGAAAGGAAATTCGGATTTTGACCTAAGTAGACAAAATCGGCATAATTTCTGAATTCTTTATCTCTATTTTGCCTCGGAATATGTTTCGGCCAATTCATATTCCTTGTCAAAATCCAGATAAAGAGGGGCAGCTGTCATACCCCAATTTTGTCCGGCTTAGGTCAAAACCCTAATTTTCCCCAAAAATAAATAAATAAAAAGAAATAGCATCATGCATTGCATTTAGGGTCCTAGAAAGTCATTCCAAAGTTTTTAAAATCATTTTTAAAGTTGAAATGCACTTTTTGGACAAATTAGGATTTTTTAGGGTAAGGGGCATTTTGGTCATTTTACGCGACAGATAATTTTCTCACAAAAATATGCACATACCAAAAGTACATTTTCTCTTATCCAAGAGAATTTTTGTACAATTTTTTTAGAAAGAATATCCTAGCCTAAAATAATTAAAATGCATTTTCCTATTTTTATTGCATAAAAATATTAAAAGATCATTAAATATTTTCCCAATTACTAAGTAACAAATTTTGTTGTCTAGAGTAATTAGGGGTTATATTTGTGATGACCAAAATGTAACATTTTTCTAGTAGGTGCATTCCCATCTTGCATGCCCAAAATTTAAAATTCAAATTCAAAAAAACAAGGAAGTTGTCCTCAATAAGACAAAACACCAAAAATAAGCAAGTTTTTTTTATTTTTCCTTCCCATTTCAGCTCACTCATGCGCAACCCTCTCCCACTCTCCCTCCTTCTAGAAGCTTCTACACGCTTCATTTCTTATTCACTAAGATTTGATTTATTCCTATCATTAACCTTGCCCTCTTTGGTAAATTACCTCACTCCCTTACACTAACCCCTTCACCAAAAAATGCAAACTTACTTCTTTGGTAACATCCCATCACAAAAATACCCCTAACCCTATTTCATGAGACACTCCTTTCCCAAAATAAATAAAAGTTTATTTCATTTCTCTTTTTTTTTTCTTTTGGCTTGCGCCCCACTCTCTCACACACTCACCTTCACTTGTGTTTTCTAAATACCCCTAATCCATGTGATGATTCATCCCAACCCTCCATTTAATTTTAAGACTCAATCCTAGAGGCTCATCAAAAACAAAAAGACCATGATACCCCAAACCTCAAAAAAATCTATAAATACCTCTTCCTTTTCACCCATGAAGGACTTTTTGCTTCTCATTTTTCCTAAAAACACAAAAACAATTCTCCTCTCCTCTCCCTCTCTCCAAGGCCGAAGCCACTTTCCTCCTCCCTCTCCTCCATTTCTTTCAATCTTTTCTCTTCTCTCTTAGAAATAAGGTAAAAACTCTAGACTCCTTTGCATCATCTTCAAGCATTATACATTAGAACCCATTTTCTTCTCTTCATCTTGCATTTTCCTTCATCATTTCGCATAGTTATTATATTGATTTTCATAATGTAGTTTGTTATTGTTGGTGGGTGAGATTTGGTATCTCACCCTTAATAAATAGTCTATGATGCTTTTTTTCACTAAACAAAAAAATATATGTTCAAGTTAGTTTTATGTTTTTTTTTCATTATGAGTATTCCATTTTTGTGTTAATGTTGTTTTTGATGATCTAGTCACATGATCTATCACTAGTGCTTAAGGCACTTTGATTTGAGTGATGGAGATGACTAGAAAGGATTCAAGTGCATTTCATAATATGTTCATTTCGCATGCTCTAAGTAAATTAAGATTGATTTGATTTTTAGTGTGTTTTGTTGATGATCTTGTCAAAGGATCCACCACTAAGCATTTATTTGCTTGTGATTTAAAGTGATGGAGATGACAAGAAAGGATTCAAGTTTGTTTTCATAATTATGTCCATTTCGCATTTTGAAGATTAAATTAGGTTTTGCTTGATTTTTAGTTTGTTTTGTTGATGATCTTGCAAAAGGACTCACCACTAAGCATTTAGTTGCTTTTGATTTAAAGTGGTGAAGATTGCAAGAAAGGATTCAAGTCCATTTTTAGAGTTTAATACTATGTTCATTTCGCATATGTTTAATAAATTGGGTTTCATTTGATTTTAATATGTTTCTTGGTTTAATTATTGATGATCTTGCAAAAGGACTCACCACTAAGTACTTAGTACTTTTAATTTAAAGTGGTGAAGATTGCAAGAAGGGATTCAAATTTATTTCATAATTTGATGTCATGTTCATTTCGCATTGTGTGCAATAAATTAGGTTTAGTTTGGTTTTTGATGATCTTGCAAGAGGATTCCCACTAAGTACCTAGTACTTTTGATTTAAAGTGGTGAAGATTGTAGGAAAGGATTCAAGTCTATCTCATATTTTAGATGTTTAATGTTCTTGTAGATTAATCATGTTGTTGTTGGTTGATGATCTTGCCAAATGATTCCCCACAAAGGGTTTAGAATATTTAATCCAAAGTGATGAAGATGGCTAGAAAGGATTCACTAGGTTTAATTTTGTACAAATTGTCTTCTCACCCTTTACCTTATCTCTTAATAATTCTTGTAAGATAGTCATAGATTTTTGTTTAATACTCAAAGTTTTCTTTGCATGTTTAGTCTTGGCCATGGGCCTATTTTCATTGAATAATACTTTCCATTGTTTGACCTATAATTAGGGTTTGGTTTAGGGTTGGTGCCACTATGTGTGCCTTTAGGTTAAAGTTTAGGTTTGAGGTTTAGGTTGCTAGATTGTTTTTTTTAGGTTGAATAAAATACATGCCTTGCTTGGAACCTATTTTGCAATTTCACATGTTAGCTTAGATTCCTATATCATGATACTCTTGTGTATTAATTGCTGTTTGCTTGTGAATTTGCAATTGTTGCGTTTTGGTTTAGAATAAAAAAGATTTGCAAATGTTCTACTTTCTTTCAAAAGCCCCAAGTCAAATGTTTTCTTAATAAAACCCTAAAGGCGTTTTAGTAAATAAAATCATTGACCATCACCGAAGCTTCGCTTGTTTGATCGTTAATGATGGAGTTACTAGTGGTAGTCACTCAAGCCATTGCTTGTTTGACTATCATGAAAGCTCCCACACCTTAATCAAAAACAAATTAATTAAAAAACTCAAAAACAATATGAGTCATTAGTGGTAATTACCACTAAGATTCATCCTTTTCCAAAATAATTTCAAAAAGATAATAAAACGCTGCGACTAGTAATCACTTGAGTATTTGCTCGATTGATTATCGGTTCCAACACTTTTCTTTCAAGTTAGTAGTGAACGCCACTGAAGCCGTAGAAGCTTGTTTGGTATTCATGAACGCTGAGTCATATTTCAAAAACCAAAAGATAAGATAAAGATAAAACACAGATTTCCAAAACAAAGAACTAAGAACTACGTAGCTTTGATCCTCGACCATCGAGGGTACGTAGGACCAAGGTCATATCCCGTCAAGCTCGCTTTCAAAAAACCTTAGTTTAGTTTCACTTTTCAAAAAAATTCCAAAAAGATTCCTCTCTCTTGTTTTCTAAAAACATTTTCAAATAAAAAGGAAAAGAAAGAAGTAGAACAAAAATTATCTCAAATCAAACAATCTAAACCACACATCGAATTAATGGTTCCCTTCGGTAGAAAGGAGGTGTGGGGTGCTAATACCTTCCCCACACCTAACCGAGCCCCAACCCACATTTTGTTTTGAAAGACCACCCGCCTTTGTAAAAAGACCTTTTCTAATGTTTTGGTCTATAAACTAAAATATTAGTGGCGGCTTCACAATTTTCACGTTGTACACTGAGAAATCCCAAACCAGGATTTTTCGGGGCGCAACAATAGGTAATAGTGATAGTGAACTCTTTGAATAAATTTTACCAAGTGTTTCGTCTTCTTTGTAAGTCGGACCGGAGAGTTGATCACGTTAATTCCTTCAAAGAAGATCGGTGAACGTGATAGTGAAATTTTTATGTCTATTTTACCAATTGTTTCAACTTGGTTAAAACTCGGACTTGAGAGTTGATCATGTTATGTTCTTCAAGGGATATTAATGAACGTGTTAGTGAAATCTTTGAGTCTGGTTTAACAAGTTTTTCGACTTGGTTCTAACTAAGGCTAGAGAGTTGATCACGTCAATTTCTTCAAGGGAGATCGGTGAATGTAATAGTGAACTATTTGAGTCGGGTTTACCAAGTGTTATATCTTCATTTTAAATAGAACGGGAGATTTGATCACATTAGTTTCTTTAAGGGAGTTCGATGAATGTGATAGAGAACATTTTGAGTCCGGTTTTCCATGTGTTTCGTCTTCGTTCTAACTTAAACAAGGGATCTGATCACGTTAAGTTTTTCAAAGGAGATAGGTAATAGTGATAGTGAATTCTTTGAATAAAGTTTACCAAGTGTTTCGTCTTCTTTGTTACTCGGACCGGAGAGTTGATCACGTTAATTCCTTCAAAGAAGATCGGTGAACGTGATAGTGAAATTTTTATGTCTATTTTACCAAGTGTTTCAACTTGGTTCAAACTCGGACTTGAGAGTTGATCATGTTATGTTCTTCATGGGAGATTAATGAACGTGTTAGTGAAATCTTTGAGTCCGGTTTAACAAGTTTTTCGACTTGGTTCTAACTAAGGCTAGAGAGTTGATCACGTCAATTTCTTCAAGGGAGATCGGCGAATGTGATAGTGAACTATTTGAGTCGGGTTTACCAAGTGTTATATCTTCATTTTAAATAGAACGGGAGATTTGATCACGTTAGTTTCTTTAAGGGAGTTCGATGAATGTGATAGAGAACATTTCGAGTCCGGTTTACCGTGTGTTTCGTCTTCGTTCTAACTTAAACAAGGGATCTGATCACGTTAAGTTTTTCAAAGGAGATAGGTAATAGTGATAGTGAACTCTTTGAATAAATTTTACCAAGTGTTTCGTCTTCTTTGTAACTCGGACCGGAGAGTTGATCACGTTAATTCCTTCAAAGAAGATCGGTGAACGTGATAGTGAAATTTTTATGTCTATTTTACCAAGTGTTTCAACTTGGTTCAAACTCGGACTTGAGAGTTGATCATGTTATGTTCTTCATGGGAGATTAATGAACGTGTTAGTGAAATCTTTGAGTCCGGTTTAACAAGTTTTTCGACTTGGTTCTAACTAAGGCTAGAGAGTTGATCACGTCAATTTCTTCAAGGGAGATCGGTGAATGTGATAGTGAACTATTTGAGTCGGGTTTACCAAGTGTTATATCTTCATTTTAAATAGAACGGGAGATTTGATCACGTTAGTTTCTTTAATGGAGTTCGATGAATGTGATAGAGAACATTTTGAGTCCGGTTTACCATGTGTTTCGTCTTCGTTCTAACTTAAACAAGGGATCTGATCACGTTAAGTTTTTCAAAGGAGATAGGTAATAGTGATAGTGAACTCTTTGAATAAATTTTACCAAGTGTTTCGTCTTCTTTGTAAGTCGGACCGGAGAGTTGATCACGTTAATTCCTTCAAAGAAGATCGGTGAACGTGATAGTGAAATTTTTATGTCTATTTTACCAATTGTTTCAACTTGGTTAAAACTCGGACTTGAGAGTTGATCATGTTATGTTCTTCAAGGGATATTAATGAACGTGTTAGTGAAATCTTTGAGTCTGGTTTAACAAGTTTTTCGACTTGGTTCTAACTAACGCTAGAGAGTTGATCACGTCAATTTCTTCAAGGGAGATCGGTGAATGTAATAGTGAACTATTTGAGTCGGGTTTACCAAGTGTTATATCTTCATTTTAAATAGAACGGGAGATTTGATCACATTAGTTTCTTTAGGGGAGTTCGATGAATGTGATAGAGAACATTTTGAGTCCGGTTTTCCATGTGTTTCGTCTTCGTTCTAACTTAAACAAGGGATCTGATCACGTTAAGTTTTTCAAAGGAGATAGGTAATAGTGATAGTGAATTCTTTGAATAAAGTTTACCAAGTGTTTCGTCTTCTTTGTAACTCGGACCGGAGAGTTGATCACGTTAATTCCTTCAAAGAAGATCGGTGAACGTGATAGTGAAATTTTTATGTCTATTTTACCAAGTGTTTCAACTTGGTTCAAACTCGGACTTGAGAGTTGATCATGTTATGTTCTTCATGGGAGATTAATGAACGTGTTAGTGAAATCTTTGAGTCCGGTTTAACAAGTTTTTCGACTTGGTTCTAACTAAGGCTAGAGAGTTGATCATGTAACACCCCGATTTTCGTGTGTTGTGGTTCTTTTAGTATGTACTTATTTTATGAATTATTTTGATAAGATTAAATTATTCTAATTTATTGTGTGTTTGAGTATGAAAATTAGTTGAAATCACATTTCAATGTATTTTTAAGGGGGCGTATGTATGATTGTTATTACATATTTATTCTATTTTTATAAAAATTACTATTAGTATTTCAATTATAAACTATTTGGGGACAATTATAATTAAATAAGTATAAGATATAGGATTGTGTGTTTACAAAGAAAAGGTCTCTCCAAAGTAATATATATTAGCTTTGGGCTTCCTCTTAAAAAAAAAAATTGTTCCTTGGGATTTGCTATCATCCACCCTAGACAACCTTTTTTCTAATAACCTAGTTTTCCCACCACTTCCTCTCCTAGCAGCCGCCATGTCTCCCTCACTCAGTTTACACTCTCATCCTTGCTCTCATAAAATATTCTTTTCCACCTTTCAAGTTTACTCCCTCCTGGACGTGTGGCTAATGGAGAGGCAACATTCCTGTGCTTCGGTGAAATATGGAATTCACAAGTTAAGCCCACTTAAATTCATTGGAATCATGTCTTTTATTACGCAGGTCAATGATCATGAATCCTAGGGATACATGATTGGTTTTTTTGTTATAAGATTCATATTATTGGTTGGTTAGTAAACCCCTTTAGACATCTATTTGAAGGCTTCATCCGTCACAGCCTTTTAGTTGCTAATTCCTTTGGATTACTATCCTTGAAATCATAGCCCCTGTTGGCTAATCTCTTTGGATTCACTTTCGGCACTAATACTCCCTTTTGGTCACTCGTACGCATCCTTCTGTCATTGTGACGCACATTCAAGACAAGCTCTTTCGTAAACTACGTACTACGTTCAGATCTGGATTCTTGAGTTCTTTGATTTGCATTATCAAACCGTTGTCATTGCCTGCTCCCCTTCATTAGCATTGCTCGACTGAATCTAAATCACGCTCGGGGACTTGGAATTCATCTTCAGCTCTTCGCTTTTGAAATACACTTCGATGCCAGGTAAGGGGATTCTCTTTTCATAGCCAATAGCTTATAAAAACTTGGAACCATAGGATTAAGTGTTAGGGAATGTTTGATTGAATTGATATATGCTATATTGATTGATTTGGTGATGAGTGGAATGAATATATAATTGAATTGAAATTTTGTGTGATAATTGAATTGATAAATTTATTTTGAGGAGTATTGGCATGTTAATAGTATGTCACTTTGCCTCTGTCTTTATCAACTTTTTATATTTCGTGGGGACAGAGCTATTGGTTTTCACTAGAGGAGTATGTTTTCAGTATTAATAATGTTTTCGCCTTACATTCTGCTTTGTATTTGTAAATTGTAGTTTTTGTAGGGATATTAAATTAAGCTTTCAGATGATATTTCGTTCACTTGCGGAGGTGACATAATAAATTTGATGATGATAAGATTATGGGAGAGTTTGGAATGACAGAGGAGGAAAGAGGAAAATAATTGTCATTAAAGGAGGGTGTTAGAGCTTAGATATGAAATTTGACCTGAAATCTCCCATCTATTTGCTTCTTCTCGCATCATAAATCGCTAAGCGGTTTAGCTCTCTTGACTTCAACACTACATTTGTCAAACCGACAAAAATGTATCCTTAATTCCTCATGAATGGGGACACATTTATGTACATGCATTTGTCTTGATAACTATGCCTTACCTAAACCAAACCACACATCAACATATGTTTAGCCGAGTGCAAGAATGGCCCTCAAAAGAAGTAAATCTTGCATTATCGACCATGATGGCTTTTTAGTGTTTGTTCAACCTCACCGATTCTAACGTTTTTTCAAGATCCTATGGTCAACATATATGGAGGATAAATAATCCTGTGAATGTTGTGCCACCATTGAGTTTGACCGATTTTAATAACATTTGATTAATTTCTTTTTTGTGGAATTGATTCATTTAAGTAGATGAATAAGTTGCGATTCACAATGTCCGCATGTTGAAATGTGTCTATTTTTACTCATGTAGATGTTTCTACACTACAAGGTTTTATGATTGCTCCTTGTTTTTATTCACCACTATTATGCTGTTTCCATATGAAAAATATGGCTAGAAAAATATAAAATAAATTTCTTTTTTTTTCTCGTATCCATTTGTCTCTGCACTATATATGATGACAAACTTAGGTGCTAAATTAATTATTATGGTGTCAAAATAGTCCCTATGTGTTCAATTGGTCCTTAGGTGGTGTTTTAATTCCTAGGTGTGACTTTAGTCCTTGGTGTGGCTTAGTCCTTTGGGGTGCGGTTAGTCCTTTGGTGTGCATTTAGTCCTTGGGGTCCTTTAATCCTTTTGGGTGTGGTTGTAGTCTTTATAGGGCTGTTTTCTATGGTGATGCATGCTATTGGTGAGTATATTTGGGTGATTGGGGGTCTAAGACCTCTCTTGGTGACTGGTGAGTAAATAAATTAATGGTGAGCATTCTAATGCATAATTTGGTGTTTTGGTGTGATGGTGCATAGTCATGGTGTCGCATAATCATATGCATTTTTGGTGAATAGGCCTCGGCCTCATAAAATATTTTGGTGAATGCCTTCGGGCCTTTTGGTGAATGGTGAATGCCTTCGGGCCTTTTGGTGAATGGGGAATGCCCTCTGGGCCTTTTTGGTGATGGATCCACATGCATATACCCTTGGCGTTGGGTTGCATATCATGCACTTGCATACATTTTATGGTGGTTGTCTGGGTGTGTATAATTAAATGGTGAAAGTGATTGGATTGTACTGCCTGGTGTGCTAATGCTTGTCTTATTGTGTTGCTTGTTTCATTCACTATTTTCTATGAAATGAGACTCACCCTTTCTGCTTGGAATGTTGCTCTTATGTGGCAACGCTGCAGGTGACAGTGACTGAAGGTGACGTGAGTACCTTCTGCTAGTATTTGTCGAGTCAGCTCTGATACGTAGCACCGGGGAGGGATAGCTAGACCTTGTCGTTTATGTTATGATTTAACTTTTATTTGGATAACTGTATTTCTGTATTTTGGTTGTTATTTTCGCTGCTACGATATCTATCCTCGTACTGATTTATGGTGCTATGTATCACCTTTTTGGAGTTATTATAATTATTATTTTGGAGTTTAATGTGGTTGTTTGAATGTGGCACCCTCACGTGGTCGCACTAAAAGTTTTTCGTAGACTCTGATTTTTGGATTTATTAAAATAATAGACTAGATAGAAGGGGGTGTTACATGGGGCGCCAATGTGCTGTGTGCGTGCGTGTGCTGTGTTCAGCAGAGGCGCCAACTGAGGCGCCACCTGCAGTGGCGTTGCGTGGGTGTGTGTCTAAGGTGCAGGGCGCCATTTGGGCAGCCTTATGCGCCTAGGTGAGTGATGGGACCGTGTGATCCCTAGGGCGTTAATTTGGACATGGTGTGTGTGTTTGGCCCTTGAAATGTTAAGTTAGTCCTCGTGTGTGCCTTCTTGTGTAATTGTTGTGTTAAAAATTATTAACTTAAGGACTACCAACTGAGTTGTGAATAAGTGGAGATGTGAAAGCGGTGTGGGACTTCGGTCTAAGCGGTGTGGTGTTTAAGAATTATATATATATGCCAATGATGTTGCGTTGAGAATTTTAAACGGTGATTTAAATATACTATTGCGGTGCATTACCATTGAGTCACATAATCATGTGCATAAGCGGAGTGTAGGCTTCGGCCAAAGCGGTGTGGTGGCTTCGGCCAAAGCGGTGAGTGCCCTCCAGGCAATATTGTGGTGCATACATGCATACATATATAGATATTCATACTTATGCTAACAATGTCTTGCGATGACTATAACTTGGAATGAAATGTGAAATAATGACGTAAGTTGATGATATTATGAATTGTTGTGAAATAGTGCCTCTTACTGCCTTCCTTATCATAATGCTCATCTTAGTTGTTATTATTTGTATAAAAAGACTCACCCTACTGCTTTATGTTGCCTCGAATGCCGGCAACTTGCAGGTGACCGCGTGTGAAGGCCCTCTCTTGCCTTTGATAGTAGTTGTGTCCAGCTCTGATATGTAGCACCGGGGGGGACGTCCTAATAATTTTATTTATATTCGGATTGTATTAATTTATCATTGGTGATGTACCAATTGTGTTTTAAGATTTGTTATGTGCTGTAAACCAAAGCAGGTGCTTGTGGGCCCGTCCCCATACTATTGTGCTATATATCGTGCTATTGAATGTTGACTTAAGGTCACTTGACTATATGCCTGATTGTTTGTTTTACAAGCGTTGAAATGTGACACTTTCTTTCGATTATTCTTTTTTTTTTTTTAAACTCTGAAAATAAATATTAAATAATAGTTAGTTAGAAAGGGGGTGTTACATTAGTGGTATCAGAGCAAAAGTTCGGTCTGTCCGACCAAGTGTGTCTGTCTGTCATATTGTGTATGACAACTAGGTGTCCTGAATTAGTTCTGAAATGGTTGTTTATCTTTGAAGTGCGAGTTGGTTCTACTTAGGACCATTTGTATTAATTGTTGTGTCTTCCGATGTGTGAACTTAGAATAGAGTTGAATGTGCTGTTTGTTTGATTCTTGAAAGTCGTGAAACTAACTAGTTTAGTTGGTTAAATCCTCAAGGGAATGTGATGTGTTATATGTACTCTTTGTTTTGTAAGGGGGAGAGATTATTTTACTCATGGGTATAACAATGGTTGTGGGCAGAGGGGTTGGCCTTAAACCCCAAATTTGGTTTAATTTTAGTACTTGATATATTTTAAATATATTATCTTTGTGGTTGTTTTCTCACAAAGTGGTTCAAATTGGGTGTGAAGTTTTGTGTGCTCTATGAATTCCTTTTATATGTGTTATTTTGTTGATTGCACTAAATCGATTAGATGAATATTGATTCATTGTTACAATATTTTTTTTTTTTTTTTTTTTTTTTCGATGTTTAAAGATAACAATATAGTGTAAAATAGTGCCTGTATATGTTAAATCTAGATTAGAGATTATAGCAACATCACGGGAACTGTAAGATAACGAATAGTCTTAACGAGCAGTGCTTAGGAAGATTGCTACAAGGGTATATATGTTTATTTGTTATGATGTACCAAATTAATCTAAGGTTGTAGGGGGTGTTGGTCTTTATAGAGATATGCTAGTTATTAACACAAGGATATGTGCAGTAACTTTAGTAACAATTAAGTGGCAGAGAATAAAAGGAGGTCTTATGAATGATTGCAGCATAGAAGAAAATTATATTTTTGTGATAATTACTAGTTGATTGGGTTGGCATACAAATCTGGATAGTGTTTGGTTATTTTAGACAGAAGTAAAAATTGATTATGGTTAATTAATGGGAATGAGTTGAGCTAAGTATTAAGGAGTGAGGAGTTGTAATAATTGGTTTTAAAAGTATGAGGGTCAATTAAATAAAAACTATAGTGAGGTGAAACTATAAATAAGACGATGTAAATGTCTAATGACTTTATAAATAGTAGGAAGATAGATTTTAGGAAGCCGCTTTGTTTTTGCGTTTGCAATTAATTGTAGTATTTTGTTATCTAGTGAGACCTTGTACAGTGGAACTTAGTTATTGAAGAGACTGTTTGAAATTGACCTTAGTCAATTAGTGTGAATGCGTAAGCTGAATTTTTGTTAGCTACAGAGTTGTAATGTTTGGTTCTTGAGATAGCGAGATTGAATTAAATAGAGCAAAGTTAAGTTAGTAAAAATAGAGCGAGGTGAATTTTATATATGAGAGAAGGAAAATTAAATTGAAGTAGGACAAGATGAATTTTATAAATAGGAGAATGCAGATATCGCATGAGTTGATAGATTATATGTTGTTTAAGTTGTGTGGGCGTTGTATTGTGTGACTGTTGCTTGGCTTGGATTGGTACTATCGTATTTTCCTTGTTGTTTTTATTAACCTGTTGAGTCCGATGGGGATGGCGTAGTCATCTCTTGAGTTAAGTTTGTATGAATGAGCTGATTATTATTTCTTGAGTTACCTGGCTGAAGAAGTAGGAGGGACGGCCGCCCAATCACTCACCGCATGGTAATCAATGAAATGATAATCAGCAGGCTAGATAGCATTAGTTGTCTAGATGGCTGTAGTTGTTAGTGGGAGGTTGTTTAGTTTTGGTCGGTAAGTTTCGAGGACGAAATTCTTTTTTGGGGGGTTGAATTGTAACACCCCGATTTTCGTGTGTTGTGGTTCTTTTAGTATGTACTTATTTTATGAATTATTTTGATAAGATTAAATTATTCTAATTTATTGTGTGTTTGAGTATGAAAATTAGTTGAAATCACATTTCAATGTATTTTTAAGGGGGCGTATGTATGATTGTTATTACATATTTATTCTATTTTTATAAAAATTACTATTAGTATTTCAATTATAAACTATTTGGGGACAATTATAATTAAATAAGTATAAGATATAGGATTGTGTGTTTACAGTAAAAAGGTCTCTCCAAAGTAATATATATTAGCTTTGGGCTTCCTTCAGAAAAAAAAAAATTGTTCCTTGGGATTTGCTATCATCCACCCTAGACAACCTTTTTCTAATAACCTAGTTTTCCCACCACTTCCTCTCCTAGCAGCCGCCATGTCTCCTCACTCAGTTTACACTCTCATCGTTGCTCTCATAAAATATTCTTTTCCACCTTTCAAGTTTACTCCTCCCGGACGTGTGGCTAATGGAGAGGCAACGTTCACGTGCTTCGGTGAAATATGGAATTCACAAGTTAAGCCCACTTAAATTCATTGGAATCATGTCTTTTATTACGTAGGTCAATGATCATGAATCCTAGGGATACATGATTGGTTTTTTGTTATAAGATTCATATTATTGGTTGGTTAGTAAACCCCTTTAGACATCTATTTGAAGGCTTCATCCGTCATGACCTTTTAGTTGCTAATTCCTTTGGATTACTATCCTTGAAATCATAGCCCCTATTGGCTAATCTCTTTGGATTCACTTTCGGCACTAATACTCCCTTTTGGTCACTCAGACGCATCCTGCTTTGTCATTGACGCGCACATTCAAGACAAGCTCTTTCGTAAACTACGTACTACGTTCAGATCTGGATTCTTGAGTTCTTTGATTTGCATTATCAAACCGTTGTCATTGCCTGCTCCCCTTCATTAGCATTGCTCGACTGAATCTAAATCACGCTCGGGGACTTGGAATTCATCTTGACTCTTTCGCTTTTGAAATACACTTCGATGCGGGTAAAGGGGATTCTTTTCATAGCCAATAGCTTATAAAAACTTGGAACCATAGGATTAAGTGTTAGGGAATGTTTGATTGAATTGATATATGCTATATTGATTGATTTGGTGATGAGTGGAATGAATATATAATTGAATTGAAATTTTGTGTGATAATTGAATTGATAAATTTATTTTGAGGAGTATTGGCATGTTAATAGTATGTCACTTTGCCTCTGTCTTTATTCGACTTTTTATATTTCGTGGGACAGAGCTATTGGTTTTCACTAGAGGAGTATGTTTACGTATTAATAATGTTTACGCCTTACATTCTCTTTGTATTTGTAAATTGTAGTTTTTGTAGGGATATTAAATTAAGCACGTATGATATTTCGTTCACTTGCGGAGGTGACATAATAAATTTGATGATGATAAGATTATGGGAGAGTTTGGAATGACAGAGGGGAGGAAAGAGGAAAATAATTGTCATTAAAGGAGGGTGTTAGAGCTTAGATATGAAATTTGTTGAAATCTCCCATCTATTTGCTTCTTCTCGGCATCATAAATCGCTTTCTAAGCGGTTTAGCTCCTTGACTTCAACACTACATTTGTCAAACTGGACAAAAATGTATCCTTAATTCCTCATGAATGGGGACACATTTATGTACATGCATTTGTCTCGATAACTATGCCTTACCTAAACCAACCACACATCAACATATGTTTAGCCGAGTGCAAGAATGGCCCTCAAAAGAAGTAAATCTTGCATTATCTCGACCATGATGGCTTTTTAGTGTTTGTTCAACCTCACCGATTCTAACGTTTTTTCAAGATCCTATGGTCAACATATATGGAGGATAAATAATCCCGTGAATGTTGTGCCACCATTGAGTTTGGGTGATTTTAATAACATTTGATTAATTTCTTTTTTTGTGGAATTGATTCATTTAAGTAGATGAATAAGTTGCGATTCACAATGTCTTTGCATGTTGAAATGTGTCTATTTTTACTCATGTAGATGTTTCTACACTACAAGGTTTTATGATTGCTCCTTGTTTTTATTCACCACTATTATCTTTGTTTCCATATGAAAAATATGGCTAGAAAAATATAAAATAAATTTCTTTTTTTTTCTCGTATCCATTTGTCTCTGCACTATATATGATGACAAACTTAGGTGCTAAATTAATTATTATGGTGTCAAAATAGTCCCTATGTGTTCAATTGGTCCTTAGGTGGTGTTTTAATTCCTAGGTGTGACTTTAGTCCTTGGTGTGGCTTAGTCCTTTGGGGTGCGGTTAGTCCTTTGGTGTGCATTTAGTCCTTGGGTTCCTTTAATCCTTTTGGGTGTGGTTGTAGTCTTTATAGGGCTGTTTTCTATGGTGATGCATGCTATTGGTGAGTATATTTGGGTGATTGGGGGTCTAAGACCTCTCTTGGTGACTGGTGAGTAAATAAATTAATGGTGAGCATTCTAATGCATAATTTGGTGTTTTGGTGTGATGGTGCATAGTCATGGTGTCGCATAATCATATGCATTTTTGGTGAATAGGCCTCGGCCTCATAAAATATTTTGGTGAATGCCTTCGGGCCTTTTGGTGAATGGTGAATGCCTTCGGGCCTTTTGGTGAATGGGGAATGCCCTCTGGGCCTTTTTGGTGATGGATCCACATGCATATACCCTTGGCGTTGGGTTGCATATCATGCACTTGCATACATTTTATGGTGGTTGTCTGGGTGTGTATAATTAAATGGTGAAAGTGATTGGATTGTACTGCCTGGTGTGCTAATGCTTGTCTTATTGTGTTGCTTGTTTCATTCACTATTTTCTATGAAATGAGACTCACCCTTTCTGCTTGGAATGTTGCTCTTATGTGGCAACGCTGGGTGTGAAAGTGGATGAAGGTGGCGTGAGTACCTTACGCTAGTATTTGTCGAGTCACCGATCACGTAGTAACCAGGGAGGGATAGCTAGACCTTGTCGTTTATGTTATGATTTAACTTTTATTTGGATAACTGTATTTCTGTATTTTGGTTGTTATTTTCGCTGCTACGATATCTATCCTCGTACTGATTTATGGTGCTATGTATCACCTTTTTGGAGTTATTATAATTATTATTTTGGAGTTTAATGTGGTTGTTTGAATGTGGCACCCTCACGTGGTCGCACTAAAAGTTTTTCGTAGACTCTGATTTTTGGATTTATTAAAATAATAGACTAGATAGAAGGGGGTGTTACATGGGGCGCCAATGTGCTGTGTGCGTGCGTGTGCTGTGTTCAGCAGAGGCGCCAACTGAGGCGCCACCTGCAGTGGCGTTGCGTGGGTGTGTGTCTAAGGTGCAGGGCGCCATTTGGGCAGCCTTATGCGCCTAGGTGAGTGATGGGACCGTGTGATCCCTAGAGCGTTAATTTGGACATGGTGTGTGTGTTTGGCCCTTGAAATGTTAAGTTAGTCCTCGTGTGTGCGTCTTGTGTAATTGTTGTGTTAAAAATTATTAACTTAAGGACTACCAACTGAGTTGTGAATAAGTGGAGATGTGAAAGCGGTGTGGGACTTCGGTCTAAGCGGTGTGGTGTTTAAGAATTATATATATATGCCAATGATGTTGCGTTGAGAATTTTAAACGGTGATTTAAATATACTATTGCGGTGCATTACCATTGAGTCACATAATCATGTGCATAAGCGGAGTGTAGGCTTGGCCAAAGCGGTGTGGTGGCCGGCCAAAGCGGTGAGTGCCCTCCAGCAATATTGTGGTGCATACATGCATACATATATAGATATTCATACTTATGCTAACAATGTCTTGCGATGACTATAACTTGGAATGAAATGTGAAATAATGACGTAAGTTGATGATATTATGAATTGTTGTGAAATAGTGCCTCTTCTTCGCCTTCCTTATCATAATGCTCATCTTAGTTGTTATTATTTGTATAAAAAGACTCACCCTCATCGCTTTATGTTGCCTCGAATGCGGCAACTTGCGGGTGACCAGCGTGTGAAGGCCCTCTCTTGCCTTTGATAGTAGTTGTGTGTCGGCTACGATATGTAGCAGCACGGGGACGCCCTAATAATTTTATTTATATTCGGATTGTATTAATTTATCATTGGTGATGTACCAATTGTGTTTTAAGATTTGTTATGTGTCTTTGTAAACCAAAGAGTGTGCTTGTGGGCGATCCCCATACTATTGTGCTATATATCGTGCTATTGAATGTTGACTTAAGGTCACTTGACTATATGCCTGATTGTTTGTTTTACAAGCGTTGAAATGTGACACTTTCTTTCGATTATTCTTTTTTTTTTTTAAACTCTGAAAATAAATATTAAATAATAGTTAGTTAGAAAGGGGGTGTTACATTAGTGGTATCAGAGCAAAAGTTCGGTCTGTCCGACCAAGTGTGTCTGTCTGTCATATTGTGTATGACAACTAGGTGTCTGAATTAGTTACGAAATGGTTGTTTATCTTTGAAGTGCGAGTTGGTTCTAACCGGACCATTTGTATTAATTGTTGTGTCTTCCGATGTGTGAACTTAGAATAGAGTTGAATGTGCTGTTTGTTTGATTCTTGAAAGTCGTGAAACTAACTAGTTTAGTTGGTTAAATCCTCAAGGGAATGTGATGTGTTATATGTACTCTTTGTTTTGTAAGGGGGAGAGATTATTTTACTCATGGGTATAACAATGGTTGTGGGCGAGAGGGTTGGCCTTAAACCCCAAATTTGGTTTAATTTTAGTACTTGATATATTTTAAATATATTATCTTGTGGTTGTTTTTCTCACAAAGTGGTTCTGAAATTGGGTGTGAAGTTTTGTGTGCTCTATGAATTCCTTTTATATGTGTTATTTTGTTGATTGCACTAAATCGATTAGATGAATATTGATTCATTGTTACAATATTTTTTTTTTTTTTTTTTTTTTTTTCGATGTTTAAAGATAACAATATAGTGTAAAATAGTGCCTGTATATGTTAAATCTAGATTAGAGATTATAGCAACATCACGGGAACTGTAAGATAACGAATAGTCTTAACGAGCAGTGCTTAGGAAGATTGCTACAAGGGTATATATGTTTATTTGTTATGATGTACCAAATTAATCTAAGGTTGTAGGGGGTGTTGGTCTTTATAGAGATATGCTAGTTATTAACACAAGGATATGTGCAGTAACTTTAGTAACAATTAAGTGGCAGAGAATAAAAGGAGGTCTTATGAATGATTGCAGCATAGAAGAAAATTATATTTTTGTGATAATTACTAGTTGATTGGGTTGGCATACAAATCTGGATAGTGTTTGGTTATTTTAGACAGAAGTAAAAATTGATTATGGTTAATTAATGGGAATGAGTTGAGCTAAGTATTAAGGAGTGAGGAGTTGTAATAATTGGTTTTAAAAGTATGAGGGTCAATTAAATAAAAACTATAGTGAGGTGAAACTATAAATAAGACGATGTAAATGTCTAATGACTTTATAAATAGTAGGAAGATAGATTTTAGGAAGCCAGTTTGTTTGCGTTTGCAATTAATTGTAGTATTTTGTTATCTAGTGAGACCTTGTACAGTGGAACTTAGTTATTGAAGAGACTGTTTGAAATTGACCTTAGTCAATTAGTGTGAATGCGTAAGCTGAATTTTTGTTAGCTACAGAGTTGTAATGTTTGGTTCTTGAGATAGCGAGATTGAATTAAATAGAGCAAAGTTAAGTTAGTAAAAATAGAGCGAGGTGAATTTTATATATGAGAGAAGGAAAATTAAATTGAAGTAGGACAAGATGAATTTTATAAATAGGAGAATGCAGATATCGCATGAGTTGATAGATTATATGTTGTTTAAGTTGTGTGGGCGTTGTATTGTGTGACTGTTGCTTGGCTTGGATTGGTACTATCGTATTTTCCTTGTTGTTGTTTATTAACCTGTTGAGTCCGATGGGGATGGCGTAGTCATCTCTTGAGTTAAGTTTGTATGAATGAGCTGATTATTATTTCTTGAGTTACCTGGCTGAAGAAGTAGGAGGGACGGCCGCCCAATCACTCACCGCCGGTAATCAATGAAATGATAATCAGCAGGCTAGATAGCATTAGTTGTCTAGATGGCTGTAGTTGTTAGTGGGAGGTTGTTTAGTTTTGGTCGGTAAGTTTCGAGGACGAAATTCTTTTTTGGGGGGTTGAATTGTAACACCCCGATTTTCGTGTGTTGTGGTTCTTTTAGTATGTACTTATTTTATGAATTATTTTGATAAGATTAAATTATTCTAATTTATTGTGTGTTTGAGTATGAAAATTAGTTGAAATCACATTTCAATGTATTTTTAAGGGGGCGTATGTATGATTGTTATTACATATTTATTCTATTTTTATAAAAATTACTATTAGTATTTCAATTATAAACTATTTGGGGACAATTATAATTAAATAAGTATAAGATATAGGATTGTGTGTTTACAGTAAAAAGGTCTCTCCAAAGTAATATATATTAGCTTTGGGCTTCCTTGCCGAAAAAAAAAAAATTGTTCCTTGGGATTTGCTATCATCCACCCTAGACAACCTTTTTTCTAATAACCTAGTTTTCCCACCACTTCCTCTCCTAGCAGCCGCCATGTCTCCCTCACTCAGTTTACACTCTCATCGTTGCTCTCATAAAATATTCTTTTCCACCTTTCAAGTTTACTCCCTCCTGGACGTGTGGCTAATGGAGAGGCAACGTTCCTGTGCTTCGGTGAAATATGGAATTCACAAGTTAAGCCCACTTAAATTCATTGGAATCATGTCTTTTATTACGTAGGTCAATGATCATGAATCCTAGGGATACATGATTGGTTTTTTTGTTATAAGATTCATATTATTGGTTGGTTAGTAAACCCCTTTAGACATCTATTTGAAGGCTTCATCCGTCACAGCCTTTTAGTTGCTAATTCCTTTGGATTACTATCCTTGAAATCATAGCCCCTATTGGCTAATCTCTTTGGATTCACTTTCGGCACTAATACTCCCTTTTGGTCACTCGTACGCATCCTGCTGTCATTGTGACGCACATTCAAGACAAGCTCTTTCGTAAACTACGTACTACGTTCAGATCTGGATTCTTGAGTTCTTTGATTTGCATTATCAAACCGTTGTCATTGCCTGCTCCCCTTCATTAGCATTGCTCGACTGAATCTAAATCACGCTCGGGGACTTGGAATTCATCTTCAGCTCTTCGCTTTTGAAATACACTTCGATGCCAGGTAAGGGGATTCTCTTTTCATAGCCAATAGCTTATAAAAACTTGGAACCATAGGATTAAGTGTTAGGGAATGTTTGATTGAATTGATATATGCTATATTGATTGATTTGGTGATGAGTGGAATGAATATATAATTGAATTGAAATTTTGTGTGATAATTGAATTGATAAATTTATTTTGAGGAGTATTGGCATGTTAATAGTATGTCACTTTGCCTCTGTCTTTGTTGACTTTTTATATTTCGTGGGACAGAGCTATTGGTTTTCACTAGAGGAGTATGTTTTCGTATTAATAATGTTTACGCCTTACATTCTCTTTGTATTTGTAAATTGTAGTTTTTGTAGGGATATTAAATTAAGCTCGTATGATATTTCGTTCACTTGCGGAGGTGACATAATAAATTTGATGATGATAAGATTATGGGAGAGTTTGGAATGACAGAGGAGGAAAGAGGAAAATAATTGTCATTAAAGGAGGGTGTTAGAGCTTAGATATGAAATTTGTGAAATCTCCCATCTATTTGCTTCTTCGGCATCATAAAGCGCTCGCTAAGCGGTTTAGCTCCTTGACTTCAACACTACATTTGTCAAACTGGACAAAAATGTATCCTTAATTCCTCATGAATGGGGACACATTTATGTACATGCATTTGTCTTGATAACTATGCCTTACCTAAACCGACCACACATCAACATATGTTTAGCCGAGTGCAAGAATGGCCCTCAAAAAGAAGTAAATCTTGCATTATCGACCATGATGGCTTTTTAGTGTTTGTTCAACCTCACCGATTCTAACGTTTTTTCAAGATCCTATGGTCAACATATATGGAGGGATAAATAATCCTGTGAATGTTGTGCCACCATTGAGTTTGGGTGATTTTAATAACATTTGATTAATTTCTTTTTGTGGAATTGATTCATTTAAGTAGATGAATAAGTTGCGATTCACAATGTCTTTGCATGTTGAAATGTGTCTATTTTTACTCATGTAGATGTTTCTACACTACAAGGTTTTATGATTGCTCCTTGTTTTTATTCACCACTATTATCTTTGTTTCCATATGAAAAATATGGCTAGAAAAATATAAAATAAATTTCTTTTTTTTCTCGTATCCATTTGTCTCTCGCACTATATATGATGACAAACTTAGGTGCTAAATTAATTATTATGGTGTCAAAATAGTCCCTATGTGTTCAATTGGTCCTTAGGTGGTGTTTTAATTCCTAGGTGTGACTTTAGTCCTTGGTGTGGCTTAGTCCTTTGGGGTGCGGTTAGTCCTTTGGTGTGCATTTAGTCCTTGGGTTCCTTTAATCCTTTTTGGGTGTGGTTGTAGTCTTTATAGGGCTGTTTTCTATGGTGATGCATGCTATTGGTGAGTATATTTGGGTGATTGGGGGTCTAAGACCTCTCTTGGTGACCGTGAGTAAATAAATTAATGGTGAGCATTCTAATGCATAATTTGGTGTTTTGGTGTGATGGTGCATAGTCATGGTGTCGCATAATCATATGCATTTTTGGTGAATAGGCCTCGGCCTCATAAAATATTTTGGTGAATGCCTTGGGCCTTTTGGTGAATGGTGAATGCCTTCGGGCCTTTTGGTGAATGGGGAATGCCCTCAGGCCTTTTTAGTGATGGATCCACATGCATATACCCCTTGGCGTTGGGTTGCATATCATGCACTTGCATACATTTTATGGTGGTTGTGCAGGTGTGTATAATTAAATGGTGAAAGTGATTGGATTATCTTGCGCTGGTGTGCTAATGCTTGTCTTATTGTGTTGCTTGTTTCATTCACTATTTTCTATGAAATGAGACTCACCCTTCTCGCTTGGAATGTTGCTCTTATGTGGCAACGTGCAGTGTGAAAGTGATGAAGGTGACGTGAGTACCTTCTCGCTAGTATTTGTCGAGTCACTACGATCACGTAGCAGGGAGAGGATAAGCTAGACCTTGTCGTTTATGTTATGATTTAACTTTTATTTGGATAAGCTGTATTTACGTATTTTGGTTGTTATTTTTATTTTGCTACGATATCTATCCTCGTACTGATTTATGGTGCTATGTATCACCTTTTTGGAGTTATTATAATTATTATTTTGGAGTTTAATGTGGTTGTTTGAATGTGGCACCCTCACGTGGTCGCACTAAAAGTTTTTCGTAGACTCTGATTTTTGGATTTATTAAAATAATAGACTAGATAGAAGGGGTGTTACATGGGGCGCCAATGTCTTTGTGTGCGTGCGTGTCTTTGTGTTCGCAGAGGCGCCAGCCCGAGGCGCCACTGCAGATGGCGTTGCGTGGGTGTGTGTCTAAGGTGCAGGGCGCCATTTGGGCAGCCTTATGCGCCTAGGTGAGTGATGGGACCGTGTGATCCCTAGAGCGTTAATTTGGACATGGTGTGTGTGTTTGGCCCTTGAAATGTTAAGTTAGTCCTCGTGTGTGCGTCTTGTGTAATTGTTGTGTTAAAAATTATTAACTTAAGGACTACCAAGCTGAGTTGTGAATAAGTGGAGATGTGAAAGCGGTGTGGGACTTCGGTCTAAGCGGTGTGGTGTTTAAGAATTATATATATATGCCAATGATGTTGCGTTGAGAATTTTAAACGGTGATTTAAATATACTATTGCGGTGCATTACCATTGAGTCACATAATCATGTGCATAAGCGGAGTGTAGGCTTGACCAAAGCGGTGTGGTGGCCGGCTAAAGCGGTGAGTGCCCTCCAGGCAATATTGTGGTGCATACATGCATACATATATAGATATTCATACTTATGCTAACAATGTCTTGCGATGACTATAACTTGGAATGAAATGTGAAATAATGACGTAAGTTGATGATATTATGAATTGTTGTGAAATAGTGCCTCTTACTGCCTTCCTTATCATAATGCTCATCTTAGTTGTTATTATTTGTATAAAAAGACTCACCCTACTGCTTTATGTTGCCTCGAATGCCGGCAACTTGCAGGTGACCGCGTGTGAAGGCCCTCTCTTGCCTTTGATAGTAGTTGTGTCCAGCTCTGATATGTAGCACCGGGGGGGACGTCCTAATAATTTTATTTATATTCGGATTGTATTAATTTATCATTGGTGATGTACCAATTGTGTTTTAAGATTTGTTATGTGCTGTAAACCAAAGCAGGTGCTTGTGGGCCCGTCCCCATACTATTGTGCTATATATCGTGCTATTGAATGTTGACTTAAGGTCACTTGACTATATGCCTGATTGTTTGTTTTACAAGCGTTGAAATGTGACACTTTCTTTCGATTATTCTTTTTTTTTTTTAAACTCTGAAAATAAATATTAAATAATAGTTAGTTAGAAAGGGGGTGTTACAGATCACGTCAATTTCTTCAAGGGAGATCGGTGAATGTGATAGTGAACTATTTGAGTCGGGTTTACCAAGTGTTATATCTTCATTTTAAATAGAACGGGAGATTTGATCACGTTAGTTTCTTTAAGGGAGTTCGATGAATGTGATAGAGAACATTTGAGTCAGGTTTTACCGTGTGTTTCGTCTTCGTTCTAACTTAAACAAGGGATCTGATCACGTTAAGTTTTTCAAAGGAGATAGGTAATAGTGATAGTGAACTCTTTGAATAAATTTTACCAAGTGTTTCGTCTTCTTTGTAACTCGGACCGGAGAGTTGATCACGTTAATTCCTTCAAAGAAGATCGGTGAGCGTGATAGTGAAATTTTTATGTCTATTTTACAAAGTGTTTCAACTTGGTTCAAACTCGGACTTGAGAGTTGATCATGTTATGTTCTTCATGGGAGATTAATGAACGTGTTAGTGAAATCTTTGAGTCCGGTTTAACAAGTTTTTCGACTTGGTTCTAACTAAGGCTAGAGAGTTGATCACGTCAATTTCTTCAAGGGAGATCGGTGAATGTGATAGTGAACTATTTGAGTCGGGTTTACCAAGTGTTATATCTTCATTTTAAATAGAACGGGAGATTTGATCACGTTAGTTTCTTTAATGGAGTTCGATGAATGTGATAGAGAACATTTTGAGTCCGGTTTACCATGTGTTTCGTCTTCGTTCTAACTTAAACAAGGGATCTGATCACGTTAAGTTTTTCAAAGGAGATAGGTAATAGTGATAGTGAACTCTTTGAATAAATTTTACCAAGTGTTTCGTCTTCTTTGTAAGTCGGACCGGAGAGTTGATCACGTTAATTCCTTCAAAGAAGATCGGTGAACGTGATAGTGAAATTTTTATGTCTATTTTACCAATTGTTTCAACTTGGTTAAAACTCGGACTTGAGAGTTGATCATGTTATGTTCTTGAATGGATATTAATGAACGTGTTAGTGAAATCTTTGAGTCTGGTTTAACAAGTTTTTCGACTTGGTTCTAACTAAGGCTAGAGAGTTGATCACGTCAATTTCTTCAAGGGAGATCGGTGAATGTAATAGTGAACTATTTGAGTCGGGTTTACCAAGTGTTATATCTTCATTTTAAATAGAGCGCGGAGATTTGATCACATTAGTTTCTTTAAGGGAGTTCGATGAATGTGATAGAGAACATTTTGAGTCGGTTTTCCATGTGTTTCGTCTTCGTTCTAACTTAAACAAGGGATCGATCACGTTAAGTTTTCAAAGGAGATAGGTAATAGTGATAGTGAATTCTTTGAATAAAGTTTACCAAGTGTTTCGTCTTCTTTGTTACTCGGATAGGAGAGTTGATCACGTTAATTCCTTCAAAGAAGATCGGTGAAGCGTGATAGTGAAATTTTTATGTCTATTTTACCAAGTGTTTCAACTTGGTTCAAACTCGGACTTGAGAGTTGATCATGTTATGTTCTTCATGGGAGATTAATGAGCGTGTTAGTGAAATCTTTGAGTCGGTTTAACAAGTTTTTCGACTTGGTTCTAACTAAGGCTAGAGAGTTGATCACGTCAATTTCTTCAAGGAGATCGGTGAATGTGATAGTGAACTATTTGAGTCGGGTTTACCAAGTGTTATATCTTCATTTTAAATAGAACGGGAGATTTGATCACGTTAGTTTCTTTAAGGGAGTTCGATGAATGTGATAGAGAACATTTCGAGTCCGGTTTACCGTGTGTTTCGTCTTCGTTCTAACTTAAACAAGGGATCTGATCACGTTAAGTTTTTCAAAGGAGATAGGTAATAGTGATAGTGAACTCTTTGAATAAATTTTACCAAGTGTTTCGTCTTCTTTGTAACTCGGATAGGAGAGTTGATCACGTTAATTCCTTCAAAGAAGATCGGTGAGCGTGATAGTGAAATTTTTATGTCTATTTTACCAAGTGTTTCAACTTGGTTCAAACTCGGACTTGAGAGTTGATCATGTTATGTTCTTCATGGGAGATTAATGAGCGTGTTAGTGAAATCTTTGAGTCGGTTTAACAAGTTTTTCGACTTGGTTCTAACTAAGGCTAGAGAGTTGATCACGTCAATTTCTTGAGGAGATCGGTGAATGTGATAGTGAACTATTTGAGTCGGGTTTACCAAGTGTTATATCTTCATTTTAAATAGAGCGGGAGATTTGATCACGTTAGTTTCTTTAATGGAGTTCGATGAATGTGATAGAGAACATTTTGAGTCAGGTTTACCATGTGTGTTTCGTCTTCGTTCTAACTTAAACAAGGGATGCGATCACGTTAAGTTTTTCAAAGGAGATAGGTAATAGTGATAGTGAACTCTTTGAATAAATTTTACCAAGTGTTTCGTCTTCTTCGTAAGTCGGACCGGAGAGTTGATCACGTTAATTCCTTCAAAGAAGATCGGTGAGCGTGATAGTGAAATTTTTATGTCTATTTTACCAATTGTTTCAACTTGGTTAAAACTCGGACTTGAGAGTTGATCATGTTATGTTCTTGAGGATATTAATGAGCGTGTTAGTGAAATCTTTGAGTCTGGTTTAACAAGTTTTTCGACTTGGTTCTAACTAAGGCTAGAGAGTTGATCACGTCAATTTCTTCAAGGGAGATCGGTGAATGTGATAGTGAACTATTTGAGTCGGGTTTACCAAGTGTTATATCTTCATTTTAAATAGAACGGGAGATTTGATCACGTTAGTTTCTTTAATGGAGTTCGATGAATGTGATAGAGAACATTTTGAGTCAGGTTTACCATGTGTTTCGTCTTCGTTCTAACTTAAACAAGGGATCTGATCACGTTAAGTTTTTCAAAGGAGATAGGTAATAGTGATAGTGAACTCTTTGAATAAATTTTACCAAGTGTTTCGTCTTCTTTGTAAGTCGGACCGGAGAGTTGATCACGTTAATTCCTTCAAAGAAGATCGGTGAACGTGATAGTGAAATTTTTATGTCTATTTTACCAATTGTTTCAACTTGGTTAAAACTCGGACTTGAGAGTTGATCATGTTATGTTCTTGAGGATATTAATGAGCGTGTTAGTGAAATCTTTGAGTCGGTTTAACAAGTTTTTCGACTTGGTTCTAACTAAGGCTAGAGAGTTGATCACGTCAATTTCTTCAAGGGAGATCGGTGAATGTAATAGTGAACTATTTGAGTCGGGTTTACCAAGTGTTATATCTTCATTTTAAATAGAACGGGAGATTTGATCACATTAGTTTCTTTAAGGGAGTTCGATGAATGTGATAGAGAACATTTTGAGTCCGGTTTTCCATGTGTTTCGTCTTCGTTCTAACTTAAACAAGGGATCTGATCACGTTAAGTTTTTCAAAGGAGATAGGTAATAGTGATAGTGAATTCTTTGAATAAAGTTTACCAAGTGTTTCGTCTTCTTTGTTACTCGGGATGGGAGAGTTGATCACGTTAATTCCTTCAAAGAAGATCGGTGAGCGTGATAGTGAAATTTTTATGTCTATTTTACCAAGTGTTTCAACTTGGTTCAAACTCGGACTTGAGAGTTGATCATGTTATGTTCTTCATGGGAGATTAATGAGCGTGTTAGTGAAATCTTTGAGTCGGTTTAACAAGTTTTTCGACTTGGTTCTAACTAAGGCTAGAGAGTTGATCACGTCAATTTCTTGAGGAGATCGGTGAATGTGATAGTGAACTATTTGAGTCGGGTTTACCAAGTGTTATATCTTCATTTTAAATAGAGCGGGAGATTTGATCACGTTAGTTTCTTTAAGGGAGTTCGATGAATGTGATAGAGAACATTTGAGTCAGGTTTCTGGTGTGTTTTCGTCTTCGTTCTAACTTAAACAAGGGATGCGATCACGTTAAGTTTTCAAAGGAGATAGGTAATAGTGATAGTGAACTCTTTGAATAAATTTTACCAAGTGTTTCGTCTTCTTTGTAACTCGGACCGGAGAGTTGATCACGTTAATTCCTTGAAAAGAAGATCGGTGAGCGTGATAGTGAAATTTTTATGTCTATTTTACCAAGTGTTTCAACTTGGTTCAAACTCGGACTTGAGAGTTGATCATGTTATGTTCTTCATGGGAGATTAATGAGCGTGTTAGTGAAATCTTTGAGTCGGTTTAACAAGTTTTTCGACTTGGTTCTAACTAAGGCTAGAGAGTTGATCACGTCAATTTCTTCAAGGAGATCGGTGAATGTGATAGTGAACTATTTGAGTCGGGTTTACCAAGTGTTATATCTTCATTTTAAATAGAGCGGAGATTTGATCACGTTAGTTTCTTTAATGGAGTTCGATGAATGTGATAGAGAACATTTTGAGTCAGGTTTACCATGTGTTTCGTCTTCGTTCTAAGCTTAAACAAGGGATCGATCACGTTAAGTTTTTCAAAGGAGATAGGTAATAGTGATAGTGAACTCTTTGAATAAATTTTACCAAGTGTTTCGTCTTCTTTGTAAAGTCGGACAGGAGAGTTGATCACGTTAATTCCTTCAAAGAAGATCGGTGAGCGTGATAGTGAAATTTTTATGTCTATTTTACCAATTGTTTCAACTTGGTTAAAACTCGGACTTGAGAGTTGATCATGTTATGTTCTTGAGGATATTAATGAGCGTGTTAGTGAAATCTTTGAGTCTGGTTTAACAAGTTTTTCGACTTGGTTCTAACTAACGCTAGAGAGTTGATCACGTCAATTTCTTCAAGGGAGATCGGTGAATGTAATAGTGAACTATTTGAGTCGGGTTTACCAAGTGTTATATCTTCATTTTAAATAGAACGGGAGATTTGATCACATTAGTTTCTTTAAGGGAGTTCGATGAATGTGATAGAGAACATTTTGAGTCCGGTTTTCCATGTGTTTCGTCTTCGTTCTAACTTAAACAAGGGATCTGATCACGTTAAGTTTTTCAAAGGAGATAGGTAATAGTGATAGTGAATTCTTTGAATAAAGTTTACCAAGTGTTTCGTCTTCTTTGTAACTCGGACCGGAGAGTTGATCACGTTAATTCCTTCAAAGAAGATCGGTGAGCGTGATAGTGAAATTTTTATGTCTATTTTACCAAGTGTTTCAACTTGGTTAAAACTCGGACTTGAGAGTTGATCATGTTATGTTCTTCATGGGAGATTAATGAACGTGTTAGTGAAATCTTTGAGTCCGGTTTAACAAGTTTTTCGACTTGGTTCTAACTAAGGCTAGAGAGTTGATCACGTCAATTTCTTCAAGGGAGATCGGTGAATGTGATAGTGAACTATTTGAGTCGGGTTTACCAAGTGTTATATCTTCATTTTAAATAGAACGGGAGATTTGATCACGTTAGTTTCTTTAAGGGAGTTCGATGAATGTGATAGAGAAACATTTGAGTCAGGTTTACCATGTGTTTTCGTCTTCGTTCTAGCAAACAAGGGATGCGATCACGTTAAGTTTTTCAAAGGAGATAGGTAATAGTGATAGTGAACTCTTTGAATAAATTTTACCAAGTGTTTCGTCTTCTTTGTAACTCGGACCGGAGAGTTGATCACGTTAATTCCTTCAAAGAAGATCGGTGAACGTGATAGTGAAATTTTTATGTCTATTTTACCAAGTGTTTCAACTTGGTTAAAACTCGGACTTGAGAGTTGATCATGTTATGTTCTTCAAGGGATATTAATGAACGTGTTAGTGAAATCTTTGAGTCCGGTTTAACAAGTTTTTCGACTTGGTTCTAACTAAGGCTAGAGAGTTGATCACGTCAATTTCTTGAGGAGATCGGTGAATGTAATAGTGAACTATTTGAGTCGGGTTTACCAAGTGTTATATCTTCATTTTAAATAGAACGGGAGATTTGATCACATTAGTTTCTTTAAGGGAGTTCGATGAATGTGATAGAGAACATTTTGAGTCCGGTTTACCATGTGTTTCGTCTTCGTTCTAGCAAACAAGGGATCGATCACGTTAAGTTTTCAAAGGAGATAGGTAATAGTGATAGTGAACTCTTTGAATAAATTTTACCAAGTGTTTCGTCTTCTTTGTAAGTCGGACCGGAGAGTTGATCACGTTAATTCCTTCAAAGAAGATCGGTGAACGTGATAGTGAAATTTTTATGTCTATTTTACCAAGTGTTTCAACTTGGTTCAAACTCGGACTTGAGAGTTGATCATGTTATGTTCTTCATGGGAGATTAATGAGCGTGTTAGTGAAATCTTTGAGTCGGTTTAACAAGTTTTTCGACTTGGTTCTAACTAAGGCTAGAGAGTTGATCACGTCAATTTCTTGAGGAGATCGGTGAATGTGATAGTGAACTATTTGAGTCGGGTTTACCAAGTGTTATATCTTCATTTTAAATAGAGCGGGAGATTTGATCACGTTAGTTTCTTTAAGGGAGTTCGATGAATGTGATAGAGAACATTTTGAGTCAGGTTTTACCGTGTGTTTCGTCTTCGTTCTAACTTAAACAAGGGATCGATCACGTTAAGTTTTTCAAAGGAGATAGGTAATAGTGATAGTGAACTCTTTGAATAAATTTTACCAAGTGTTTCGTCTTCTTTGTAACTTTCGGACCGGAGAGTTGATCACGTTAATTCCTTCAAAGAAGATCGGTGAGCGTGATAGTGAAAATTTTATGTCTATTTTACCAAGTGTTTCAACTTGGTTCAAAACTCGGACTTGAGAGTTGATCATGTTATGTTCTTCATGGGAGATTAATGAGCGTGTTAGTGAAATCTTTGAGTCGGTTTAACAAGTTTTTCGACTTGGTTCTAACTAAGGCTAGAGAGTTGATCACGTCAATTTCTTCAAGGAGATCGGTGAATGTGATAGTGAACTATTTGAGTCGGGTTTACCAAGTGTTATATCTTCATTTTAAATAGAGCGGGAGATTTGATCACGTTAGTTTCTTTAATGGAGTTCGATGAATGTGATAGAGAACATTTTGAGTCCGGTTTACCATGTGTTTCGTCTTCGTTCTAGCTTAAACAAGGGATCGATCACGTTAAGTTTTTCAAAGGAGATAGGTAATAGTGATAGTGAACTCTTTGAATAAATTTTACCAAGTGTTTCGTCTTCTTTGTAAGTCGGACCGGAGAGTTGATCACGTTAATTCCTTCAAAGAAGATCGGTGAACGTGATAGTGAAATTTTTATGTCTATTTTACCAATTGTTTCAACTTGGTTAAAACTCGGACTTGAGAGTTGATCATGTTATGTTCTTCATGAGGATATTAATGAGCGTGTTAGTGAAATCTTTGAGTGCGGTTTAACAAGTTTTTCGACTTGGTTCTAACTAAGGCTAGAGAGTTGATCACGTCAATTTCTTCAAGGGAGATCGGTGAATGTAATAGTGAACTATTTGAGTCGGGTTTACCAAGTGTTATATCTTCATTTTAAATAGAACGGGAGATTTGATCACATTAGTTTCTTTAAGGGAGTTCGATGAATGTGATGAGAACATTTTGAGTCAGGTTTTCCATGTGTTTCGTCTTCGTTCTAAGCAAACAAGGGATCGATCACGTTAAGTTTTTCAAAGGAGATAGGTAATAGTGATAGTGAATTCTTTGAATAAAGTTTACCAAGTGTTTCGTCTTCTTTGTAACTTCGGACCGGAGAGTTGATCACGTTAATTCCTTCAAAGAAGATCGGTGAGCGTGATAGTGAAATTTTTATGTCTATTTTACCAAGTGTTTCAACTTGGTTCAAACTCGGACTTGAGAGTTGATCATGTTATGTTCTTCATGGGAGATTAATGAGCGTGTTAGTGAAATCTTTGAGTCGGTTTAACAAGTTTTTCGACTTGGTTCTAACTAAGGCTAGAGAGTTGATCACGTCAATTTCTTGAGGAGATCGGTGAATGTGATAGTGAACTATTTGAGTCGGGTTTACCAAGTGTTATATCTTCATTTTAAATAGAGCGGGAGATTTGATCACGTTAGTTTCTTTAAGGGAGTTCGATGAATGTGATAGAGAACATTTGAGTCAGGTTTACCATGTGTTTCGTCTTCGTTCTAAGCTTAAACAAGGGATGCGATCACGTTAAGTTTTTCAAAGGAGATAGGTAATAGTGATAGTGAACTCTTTGAATAAATTTTACCAAGTGTTTCGTCTTCTTTGTAACTTTCGGATAGGAGAGTTGATCACGTTAATTCCTTCAAAGAAGATCGGTGAGCGTGATAGTGAAATTTTTATGTCTATTTTACCAAGTGTTTCAACTTGGTTAAAACTCGGACTTGAGAGTTGATCATGTTATGTTCTTGAGGATATTAATGAGCGTGTTAGTGAAATCTTTGAGTGCGGTTTAACAAGTTTTTCGACTTGGTTCTAACTAAGGCTAGAGAGTTGATCACGTCAATTTCTTCAAGGAGATCGGTGAATGTAATAGTGAACTATTTGAGTCGGGTTTACCAAGTGTTATATCTTCATTTTAAATAGAGCGGGAGATTTGATCACGTTAGTTTCTTTAAGGGAGTTCGATGAATGTGATAGAGAACATTTGAGTCAGGTTTACCATGTGTTTCGTCTTCGTTCTAGCAAACAAGGGATGCGATCACGTTAAGTTTTTCAAAGGAGATAGGTAATAGTGATAGTGAACTCTTTGAATAAATTTTACCAAGTGTTTCGTCTTCTTTGTAACTTTCGGATAGGAGAGTTGATCACGTTAATTCCTTCAAAGAAGATCGGTGAGCGTGATAGTGAAATTTTTATGTCTATTTTACCAAGTGTTTCAACTTGGTTCAAACTCGGACTTGAGAGTTGATCATGTTATGTTCTTCATGGGAGATTAATGAGCGTGTTAGTGAAATCTTTGAGTCGGTTTAACAAGTTTTTCGACTTGGTTCTAACTAAGGCTAGAGAGTTGATCACGTCAATTTCTTGAGGAGATCGGTGAATGTGATAGTGAACTATTTGAGTCGGGTTTACCAAGTGTTATATCTTCATTTTAAATAGAGCGGGAGATTTGATCACGTTAGTTTCTTTAAGGGAGTTCGATGAATGTGATGAGAACATTTTGAGTCAGGTTTACCGTGTGTTTCGTCTTCGTTCTAGCAAACAAGGGATGCGATCACGTTAAGTTTTCAAAGGAGATAGGTAATAGTGATAGTGAACTCTTTGAATAAATTTTACCAAGTGTTTCGTCTTCTTTGTAACTCGGATAGGAGAGTTGATCACGTTAATTCCTTCAAAGAAGATCGGTGAGCGTGATAGTGAAATTTTTATGTCTATTTTACCAAGTGTTTCAACTTGGTTCAAACTCGGACTTGAGAGTTGATCATGTTATGTTCTTCATGGGAGATTAATGAGCGTGTTAGTGAAATCTTTGAGTCGGTTTAACAAGTTTTTCGACTTGGTTCTAACTAAGGCTAGAGAGTTGATCACGTCAATTTCTTCAAGGAGATCGGTGAATGTGATAGTGAACTATTTGAGTCGGGTTTACCAAGTGTTATATCTTCATTTTAAATAGAGCGGGAGATTTGATCACGTTAGTTTCTTTAATGGAGTTCGATGAATGTGATAGAGAACATTTTGAGTCAGGTTTACCATGTGTTTCGTCTTCGTTCTAGCTTAAACAAGGGATGCGATCACGTTAAGTTTTTCAAAGGAGATAGGTAATAGTGATAGTGAACTCTTTGAATAAATTTTACCAAGTGTTTCGTCTTCTTTGTAAGTCGGACCAGGAGAGTTGATCACGTTAATTCCTTCAAAGAAGATCGGTGAGCGTGATAGTGAAATTTTTATGTCTATTTTACCAATTGTTTCAACTTGGTTAAAACTCGGACTTGAGAGTTGATCATGTTATGTTCTTGAGGATATTAATGAGCGTGTTAGTGAAATCTTTGAGTCGGTTTAACAAGTTTTTCGACTTGGTTCTAACTAACGCTAGAGAGTTGATCACGTCAATTTCTTGAGGAGATCGGTGAATGTAATAGTGAACTATTTGAGTCGGGTTTACCAAGTGTTATATCTTCATTTTAAATAGAGCGGGAGATTTGATCACATTAGTTTCTTTAAGGGAGTTCGATGAATGTGATAGAGAACATTTTGAGTCGGTTTTCCATGTGTTTCGTCTTCGTTCTAGCAAACAAGGGATGCGATCACGTTAAGTTTTCAAAGGAGATAGGTAATAGTGATAGTGAATTCTTTGAATAAAGTTTACCAAGTGTTTCGTCTTCTTTGTAACTTTCGGACCGGAGAGTTGATCACGTTAATTCCTTCAAAGAAGATCGGTGAGCGTGATAGTGAAATTTTATGTCTATTTTACCAAGTGTTTCAACTTGGTTCAAACTCGGACTTGAGAGTTGATCATGTTATGTTCTTCATGGGAGATTAATGAGCGTGTTAGTGAAATCTTTGAGTCGGTTTAACAAGTTTTTCGACTTGGTTCTAACTAAGGCTAGAGAGTTGATCACGTCAATTTCTTCTTGAGGAGATCGGTGAATGTGATAGTGAACTATTTGAGTCGGGTTTACCAAGTGTTATATCTTCATTTTAAATAGAGCGGGAGATTTGATCACGTTAGTTTCTTTAAGGGAGTTCGATGAATGTGATAGAGAACATTTTGAGTCAGGTTTACCATGTGTTTCGTCTTCGTTCTAGCTTAAACAAGGGATCGATCACGTTAAGTTTTTCAAAGGAGATAGGTAATAGTGATAGTGAACTCTTTGAATAAATTTTACCAAGTGTTTCGTCTTCTTTGTAACTCGGACCGGAGAGTTGATCACGTTAATTCCTTCAAAGAAGATCGGTGAACGTGATAGTGAAATTTTTATGTCTATTTTACCAAGTGTTTCAACTTGGTTAAAACTCGGACTTGAGAGTTGATCATGTTATGTTCTTGAGGATATTAATGAGCGTGTTAGTGAAATCTTTGAGTCCGGTTTAACAAGTTTTTCGACTTGGTTCTAACTAAGGCTAGAGAGTTGATCACGTCAATTTCTTCAAGGGAGATCGGTGAATGTAATAGTGAACTATTTGAGTCGGGTTTACCAAGTGTTATATCTTCATTTTAAATAGAACGGGAGATTTGATCACATTAGTTTCTTTAAGGGAGTTCGATGAATGTGATAGAGAACATTTTGAGTCAGGTTTTCCATGTGTTTCGTCTTCGTTCTAAGCAAACAAGGGATCGATCACGTTAAGTTTTCAAAGGAGATAGGTAATAGTGATAGTGAACTCTTTGAATAAATTTTACCAAGTGTTTCGTCTTCTTTGTAAGTCGGACCGGAGAGTTGATCACGTTAATTCCTTCAAAGAAGATCGGTGAACGTGATAGTGAAATTTTTATGTCTATTTTACCAAGTGTTTCAACTTGGTTCAAACTCGGACTTGAGAGTTGATCATGTTATGTTCTTCATGGGAGATTAATGAGCGTGTTAGTGAAATCTTTGAGTCGGTTTAACAAGTTTTTCGACTTGGTTCTAACTAAGGCTAGAGAGTTGATCACGTCAATTTCTTCAAGGAGATCGGTGAATGTGATAGTGAACTATTTGAGTCGGGTTTACCAAGTGTTATATCTTCATTTTAAATAGAGCGGGAGATTTGATCACGTTAGTTTCTTTAAGGGAGTTCGATGAATGTGATGAGAACATTTTGAGTCAGGTTTACCGTGTGTTTTAGTCTTCGTTCTAAGCTTAAACAAGGGATCGATCACGTTAAGTTTTCAAAGGAGATAGGTAATAGTGATAGTGAACTCTTTGAATAAATTTTACCAAGTGTTTCGTCTTCTTTGTAACTTTCGGATAGGAGAGTTGATCACGTTAATTCCTTCAAAGAAGATCGGTGAGCGTGATAGTGAAATTTTTATGTCTATTTTACCAAGTGTTTCAACTTGGTTCAAACTCGGACTTGAGAGTTGATCATGTTATGTTCTTCATGGGAGATTAATGAGCGTGTTAGTGAAATCTTTGAGTCGGTTTAACAAGTTTTTCGACTTGGTTTCTAACTAAGGCTAGAGAGTTGATCACGTCAATTTCTTGAGGAGATCGGTGAATGTGATAGTGAACTATTTGAGTCGGGTTTACCAAGTGTTATATCTTCATTTTAAATAGAGCGGGAGATTTGATCACGTTAGTTTCTTTAATGGAGTTCGATGAATGTGATAGAGAACATTTTGAGTCAGGTTTACCATGTGTTTCGTCTTCGTTCTAGCAAACAAGGGATGCGATCACGTTAAGTTTTCAAAGGAGATAGGTAATAGTGATAGTGAACTCTTTGAATAAATTTTACCAAGTGTTTCGTCTTCTTTGTAAGTCGGACGGAGAGTTGATCACGTTAATTCCTTCAAAGAAGATCGGTGAGCGTGATAGTGAAATTTTTATGTCTATTTTACCAATTGTTTCAACTTGGTTAAAACTCGGACTTGAGAGTTGATCATGTTATGTTCTTGAGGATATTAATGAGCGTGTTAGTGAAATCTTTGAGTGCAGGTTTAACAAGTTTTTCGACTTGGTTCTAACTAACGCTAGAGAGTTGATCACGTCAATTTCTTCAAGGAGATCGGTGAATGTAATAGTGAACTATTTGAGTCGGGTTTACCAAGTGTTATATCTTCATTTTAAATAGAGCGGGAGATTTGATCACATTAGTTTCTTTTAGGGAGTTCGATGAATGTGATAGAGAACATTTTGAGTCAGGTTTTCCATGTGTTTCGTCTTCGTTCTAACTTAAACAAGGGATCGATCACGTTAAGTTTTTCAAAGGAGATAGGTAATAGTGATAGTGAATTCTTTGAATAAAGTTTACCAAGTGTTTCGTCTTCTTTGTAACTCGGATAGGAGAGTTGATCACGTTAATTCCTTCAAAGAAGATCGGTGAGCGTGATAGTGAAATTTTTATGTCTATTTTACCAAGTGTTTCAACTTGGTTCAAACTCGGACTTGAGAGTTGATCATGTTATGTTCTTCATGGGAGATTAATGAGCGTGTTAGTGAAATCTTTGAGTCGGTTTAACAAGTTTTTCGACTTGGTTCTAACTAAGGCTAGAGAGTTGATCACGTCAATTTCTTCAAGGAGATCGGTGAATGTGATAGTGAACTATTTGAGTCGGGTTTACCAAGTGTTATATCTTCATTTTAAATAGAGCGGGAGATTTGATCACGTTAGTTTCTTTAAGGGAGTTCGATGAATGTGATAGAGAACATTTTGAGTCAGGTTTACCATGTGTTTCGTCTTCGTTCTAGCAAACAAGGGATGCGATCACGTTAAGTTTTCAAAGGAGATAGGTAATAGTGATAGTGAACTCTTTGAATAAATTTTACCAAGTGTTTCGTCTTCTTTGTAAGTCGGAGGAGAGTTGATCACGTTAATTCCTTCAAAGAAGAAGATCGGTGAGCGTGATAGTGAAATTTTTATGTCTATTTTACCAAGTGTTTCAACTTGGTTAAAACTCGGACTTGAGAGTTGATCATGTTATGTTCTTGAGGATATTAATGAGCGTGTTAGTGAAATCTTTGAGTGCGGTTTAACAAGTTTTTCGACTTGGTTCTAACTAAGGCTAGAGAGTTGATCACGTCAATTTCTTCAAGGAGATCGGTGAATGTAATAGTGAACTATTTGAGTCGGGTTTACCAAGTGTTATATCTTCATTTTAAATAGAGCGGGAGATTTGATCACATTAGTTTCTTTAAGGGAGTTCGATGAATGTGATAGAGAACATTTTGAGTCAGGTTTTCCATGTGTTTCGTCTTCGTTCTAGCTTAAACAAGGGATCGATCACGTTAAGTTTTTCAAAGGAGATAGGTAATAGTGATAGTGAATTCTTTGAATAAAGTTTACCAAGTGTTTTCGTCTTCTTTGTAACTTTCGGACCGGAGAGTTGATCACGTTAATTCCTTCAAAGAAGATCGGTGAGCGTGATAGTGAAATTTTTATGTCTATTTTACCAAGTGTTTCAACTTGGTTCAAACTCGGACTTGAGAGTTGATCATGTTATGTTCTTCATGGGAGATTAATGAGCGTGTTAGTGAAATCTTTGAGTCGGTTTAACAAGTTTTTCGACTTGGTTCTAACTAAGGCTAGAGAGTTGATCACGTCAATTTCTTGAGGAGATCGGTGAATGTGATAGTGAACTATTTGAGTCGGGTTTACCAAGTGTTATATCTTCATTTTAAATAGAGCGGGAGATTTGATCACGTTAGTTTCTTTAAGGGAGTTCGATGAATGTGATAGAGAACATTTGAGTCAGGGTTTACCGTGTGTTTCGTCTTCGTTCTAGCTTAAACAAGGGATCGATCACGTTAAGTTTTTCAAAGGAGATAGGTAATAGTGATAGTGAACTCTTTGAATAAATTTTACCAAGTGTTTCGTCTTCTTTGTAACTTTCGGACCGGAGAGTTGATCACGTTAATTCCTTCAAAGAAGATCGGTGAGCGTGATAGTGAAATTTTTATGTCTATTTTACCAAGTGTTTCAACTTGGTTCAAACTCGGACTTGAGAGTTGATCATGTTATGTTCTTCATGGGAGATTAATGAGCGTGTTAGTGAAATCTTTGAGTCGGTTTAACAAGTTTTTCGACTTGGTTCTAACTAAGGCTAGAGAGTTGATCACGTCAATTTCTTGAGGAGATCGGTGAATGTGATAGTGAACTATTTGAGTCGGGTTTACCAAGTGTTATATCTTCATTTTAAATAGAGCGGGAGATTTGATCACGTTAGTTTCTTTAATGGAGTTCGATGAATGTGATAGAGAACATTTTGAGTCAGGTTTACCATGTGTTTCGTCTTCGTTCTAACTTAAACAAGGGATCGATCACGTTAAGTTTTCAAAGGAGATAGGTAATAGTGATAGTGAACTCTTTGAATAAATTTTACCAAGTGTTTCGTCTTCTTTGTAAGTCGGACCGGAGAGTTGATCACGTTAATTCCTTCAAAGAAGATCGGTGAGCGTGATAGTGAAATTTTTATGTCTATTTTACCAATTGTTTCAACTTGGTTAAAACTCGGACTTGAGAGTTGATCATGTTATGTTCTTGAGGATATTAATGAGCGTGTTAGTGAAATCTTTGAGTCGGTTTAACATGTTTTTCGACTTGGTTCTAACTAACGCTAGAGAGTTGATCACGTCAATTTCTTGAGGAGATCGGTGAATGTAATAGTGAACTATTTGAGTCGGGTTTACCAAGTGTTATATCTTCATTTTAAATAGAGCGGGAGATTTGATCACATTAGTTTCTTTAAGGGAGTTCGATGAATGTGATAGAGAACATTTTGAGTCGGTTTTCCATGTGTTTCGTCTTCGTTCTAGCAAACAAGGGATCGATCACGTTAAGTTTCTCAAAGGAGATAGGTAATAGTGATAGTGAATTCTTTGAATAAAGTTTACCAAGTGTTTCGTCTTCTTTGTAACTTTCGGATAGGAGAGTTGATCACGTTAATTCCTTCAAAGAAGATCGGTGAGCGTGATAGTGAAATTTTTATGTCTATTTTACCAAGTGTTTCAACTTGGTTCAAACTCGGACTTGAGAGTTGATCATGTTATGTTCTTCATGGGAGATTAATGAGCGTGTTAGTGAAATCTTTGAGTCGGTTTAACAAGTTTTTCGACTTGGTTCTAACTAAGGCTAGAGAGTTGATCCGCGTCAATTTCTTCAAGGAGATCGGTGAATGTGATAGTGAACTATTTGAGTCGGGTTTACCAAGTGTTATATCTTCATTTTAAATAGAGCGGGAGATTTGATCACGTTAGTTTCTTTAAGGGAGTTCGATGAATGTGATAGAGAACATTTGAGTCCGGTTTACCATGTGTTTCGTCTTCGTTCTAACTTAAACAAGGGATCGATCACGTTAAGTTTTCAAAGGAGATAGGTAATAGTGATAGTGAACTCTTTGAATAAATTTTACCAAGTGTTTTCGTCTTCTTTGTAACTTTCGGACCGGAGAGTTGATCACGTTAATTCCTTCAAAGAAGATCGGTGAGCGTGATAGTGAAATTTTTATGTCTATTTTTGCAAGTGTTTCAACTTGGTTCAAACTCGGACTTGAGAGTTGATCATGTTATGTTCTTCAAGGGAGATTAATGAGCGTGTTAGTGAAATCTTTGAGTCGGTTTAACAAGTTTTTCGACTTGGTTCTAACTAAGGCTAGAGAGTTGATCACGTCAATTTCTTCAAGGAGATCGGTGAATGTGATAGTGAACTATTTGAGTCGGGTTTACCAAGTGTTATATCTTCATTTTAAATAGAGCGGGAGATTTGATCACGTTAGTTTCTTTAAAGGAGTTCGATGAATGTGATGAGAACATTTGAGTCAGGTTTACGTGTGTTTTCGTCTTCGTTCTAAGCAAACAAGGGATGCGATCACGTTAAGTTTTTCAAAGGAGATAGGTAATAGTGATAGTGAACTCTTTGAATAAATTTTACCAAGTGTTTCGTCTTCTTTGTAACTTTCGGACCGGAGAGTTGATCACGTTAATTCCTTCAAAGAAGATCGGTGAGCGTGATAGTGAAATTTTTATGTCTATTTTACCAAGTGTTTCAACTTGGTTCAAACTCGGACTTGAGAGTTGATCATGTTATGTTCTTGAGGAGATTAATGAGCGTGTTAGTGAAATCTTTGAGTCGGTTTAACAAGTTTTTCGACTTGGTTCTAACTAAGGCTAGAGAGTTGATCACGTCAATTTCTTGAGGAGATCGGTGAATGAGATAGTGAACTATTTGAGTCGGGTTTACCAAGTGTTATATCTTCATTTTAAATAGAGCGGGAGATTTGATCACGTTAGTTTCTTTAATGGAGTTCGATGAATGTGATAGAGAACATTTTGAGTCAGGTTTACCATGTGTTTCGTCTTCGTTCTAGCAAACAAGGGATGCGATCACGTTAAGTTTTCAAAGGAGATAGGTAATAGTGATAGTGAACTCTTTGAATAAATTTTACCAAGTGTTTCGTCTTCTTTGTAACTTTCGGACCGGAGAGTTGATCACGTTAATTCCTTCAAAGAAGATCGGTGAGCGTGATAGTGAAATTTTTATGTCTATTTTACCAAGTGTTTCAACTTGGTTCAAACTCGGACTTGAGAGTTGATCATGTTATGTTCTTCAAGGGAGATTAATGAGCGTGTTAGTGAAATCTTTGAGTCGGTTTAACAAGTTTTTCGACTTGGTTCTAACTAAGGCTAGAGAGTTGATCACGTCAATTTCTTGAGGAGATCGGTGAATGAGATAGTGAACTATTTGAGTCGGGTTTACCAAGTGTTATATCTTCATTTTAAATAGAGCGGGAGATTTGATCACGTTAGTTTCTTTAATGGAGTTCGATGAATGTGATAGAGAACATTTTGAGTCAGGTTTACCATGTGTTTCGTCTTCGTTCTAGCTTAAACAAGGGATGCGATCACGTTAAGTTTTTCAAAGGAGATAGGTAATAGTGATAGTGAACTCTTTGAATAAATTTTACCAAGTGTTTCGTCTTCTTTGTAACTTTCGGATAGGAGAGTTGATCACGTTAATTCCTTCAAAGAAGATCGGTGAGCGTGATAGTGAAATTTTTATGTCTATTTTACCAATTGTTTCAACTTGGTTAAAACTCGGACTTGAGAGTTGATCATGTTATGTTCTTGAGGGATATTAATGAGCGTGTTAGTGAAATCTTTGAGTGCAGTTTAACAAGTTTTTCGACTTGGTTCTAACTAAGGCTAGAGAGTTGATCACGTCAATTTCTTCAAGGAGATCGGTGAATGTAATAGTGAACTATTTGAGTCGGGTTTACCAAGTGTTATATCTTCATTTTAAATAGAGCGGGAGATTTGATCACATTAGTTTCTTTAAGGGAGTTCGATGAATGTGATAGAGAACATTTTGAGTCAGGTTTACCATGTGTTTCGTCTTCGTTCTAAGCAAACAAGGGATCGATCACGTTAAGTTTTCAAAGGAGATAGGTAATAGTGATAGTGAACTCTTTGAATAAATTTTACCAAGTGTTTTCGTCTTCTTTGTAACTTTCGGACCGGAGAGTTGATCACGTTAATTCCTTCAAAGAAGATCGGTGAGCGTGATAGTGAAATTTTTATGTCTATTTTACCAAGTGTTTCAACTTGGTTAAAACTCGGACTTGAGTTGATGCGCCCCAATTTTATTTAAATTTATTTTTAGATGAATTGGCTACTTATTTTGGGAATTAAAAATCATAGATAGAAACTACTGCTGCGAGAGCTTTCCAGCAGTGGTCATTTGTTAAAATCCGGCGTCGTTTGCTATTTTAATTAATTCGCGAAGCGGGTGTAGGGTGTTTGGCGCTTGACTCACGCCTAAGTCGCGCTGGCTCGCGCTCCGTGCGCGAGTTGGCGCGTATATATAGCTGCGTTTGCTGCGCGGCTAGGGCATTTCTGGCGTTTTCACTCTTTTATCATATCATTGTCTCTGGAGCTCCGATTGTGGCGCCGTTTGTTGCGTTCTTCTCGTATCGCGAGAGGGCTTCAATAGGAGAGCAATTCCAGAGTTAGAATCCAGAAGTGGTGAGAACGAAAACTGATCTCCCTACAATCTAAGAGAGAGAACTTCGCGATCGTGAGAAGGAGAGAAGAAGTGTAGATCGCGAGGATTGTTCTTTGTGGTTTCGTTCGTACTCTCATTCATCTTCTCACAGACTTACGTTTAAGAGGTAAGGGTGAGCGTTTCGGTTTAACATGATTGGGTATGTAGTGGGGTTTTGGGGGTTTTATGTTGTTGATAAATTTAATGATATTGATGAATTTTGTGTCCTTGATGAATTGTTGTTATTGATGAATTCGATGTGGTTGATGAATTTTCGTTGATAGTGATGAATTTGATGTTATTGATGAATTTGAGGTTGTTGATGAAATCTTGATGATGTTCTTGGTGAAATTTTGATGATGTTCTTGAGGAAATTTTGATGATGTTTTGATGAAATTGGGTTGTAGCGTTTTGGTGAAATTAAAATTGGCAATGTAATGACCTAGTTCATGATGAGTTGGTGAAATCGAATTCTCTTTGAATTTGATGTGGTTTGAGTAAGTTAATGATTTGTGGTGATTACTTGAAGAATTCAATGATTTCTTGGTGGATTTAGTTGAGTGGTTTGATGAACAAATGTGTTTTTATGTGGATGTAATGAGGAAAAGATTTTTAAGGATTGTTTGATGTTTCTTGGTGAGCTTTGATGATTTTAATTGGTGAAAAATTTAGTATTTTGGAGTTAAAATCGAGTGGGGTGAAAAAGCGCACATTTCGGAAAATTCTGCATAATACTGCTTTATTACGGATTGGCGCCTCACTTGGCGCTGAAGTGGCGCTTCACGCCGATGCAATGCCCACATTCTGCGTGTTTTACGTCAATGGCGCCTCATTTTGTCGCCTGTTGGCGCTTAAATGCGCCGATATTTATTCTCTTTTTTTTCTTTGTTTTGTCACTTTGTTTTTGGCGAATATCTTTTGAGCAGGAACCCGATTGAGGTGTTGAAGATGCGTTGGAAAGCTTATTCAGAGGCCTAACTGAATATTCTATTTTTAAGGCGAAATAAAATGTTTATTGTTGCTGTATTTACTAAGTAAATGGTGTTGTTTTATGAAGATTGCGATACTATGTTTATATAAGTGAATCACTATGAAACGTTATACTATTAGTACACTAATTGACTATGGCTAGACTGTGGTTTACCACTAAGGTGAAATTTCTTTATTTGGTGTATTTGCTCTGTTTGGCTACCACGTGAACCTCACCAACTTTCGGAAGATAAATTCTTTGGGTGGCCAATGCTGTGGTGAGTTGTAACTTTGGTCGAGTAATCCCATAGTCAATCGAGTCTACTATTTTATGACACACTAAGCTAAAAGACAAATGAAGTATATATATGTCTTGAATGATGATGAGGATATGTGTGTTTATGATGATGTACTATGAATAGCGATGTTTTTGCGATGAGTGTACTCTATGAGTAATTGCTTGATGATGATGTATTATGATTTGTGATGATTGATGATGTATATACTCTCACGAGTATAATTATAGTGATGATGTATTATGATTTGTGATGATTGATGATGTATATACTCTATGAGTATAATTATAGTGATGATGTATTATGATTTGTGATGATTTGCGAAGGATACACTCTATGAGTGTTTTATAACGATGATGAAGAGCACTCTAGGTGAGTTTTGGTGAATTGCACATGTGTTTCATAGAGTCTCATGGCATGTGCACTATTTTGCGATGGATAGGCTTGGCCACTTTTGCGATGTTGAGGCTTGGCCCTTTTGCGATGTTGAGGCTTGGCCACTTTTGCGATGTAGAGGCTTGGCCGGCCACTTTTGCGATGTTGAGGCTTGGCCATTTTGCGATGATATGGTACCATCATGCATATGCCACAGTGGGGTTGCATCTTCATGCATAATCATGACTATGTATTGTTGTTGTTTGTGATTGGGGTGGTGTTGCGTGATACGATGTAGTGATGATGATAATATTGTGTGATTACTGCTCTCATTTCTCTATTATGAACTTGATTATGTTTTATTGAAATTCTCACCCATACGCTTGGAATGTTGCTCTATTGTGTGCAGTAGCTGCAGTGCTAAGCATGAGTGAAGGATCTGCTTGCCTTCCTTACTAGCTCTTGGGATGTTTGTCGTGTAGCTCTACGTCTTTGTAACACCTAGGGGCGTGGGTGTAGTTTGTTAAAATGTTTAACTAGATGAATAATGATTTTATTGCTACATTGTAGCGTGTTTGAGAGTTATTAGTGAGGTGTTGTTTATTCATTTGTGATGTGACTTATGAGGATTTGATTTCCACTTAGCGGATGTTTTGTTGCACAAATTTTGAAGAGTGCAATTGATGAGTTTGCTTTAATGAAGTTGTAGCATTTCTTTTCTATCGATTAAAATAAATATTTTGAGAAAAAATTACTCACGATAAATGGCGTGTAATATAAGGGTAGAAAAGGGTGTTACAATAGTGGTATCGGAAGCGATTCGATGCAATAAGGCCAAGTGGTCGATGTCGAGTCTAGTTATCTCCCGAGTCTTGGTACTCGTTCTAACTATAATTTGTGTTGCGGTGATTATTTGAATAGGCGAGCGGTATGGCGCTATTATTATCTGGGGTGTTGCTTATTGTCTTATTGCTACTATGTGTGTGTTTGCTCACGAGTACTTCGTGCATGGTGGAATGTGTTGCTTGGTGTGTTTTACGTGTCTCTCGTCGATTTTCGCGAAGACTTTGTGGTGGATTTTGTTGTTTGCCGTTGGGTGTTTTTGGTATTGTTGATGAATTAATGATGTTGCTGGTGATTGAGCATATGAGATGATGAGTTGGATTTCGATTTGGGTGATTATGTAGGGTAGAAGTCGATTTTTAGTATATATGGTGAGAACATGTGATTGAACCATTTTTGAACTTAAACTAAAGATGTGGGGGTTTAACTTGTGTGTGTTGTTGTTCTTCTTTGAAAATAAAGCGTTCTTTATTAGCCTTTAATGATATCTTATTAGCCACTTTTTATAAGTTCTTTGTAAAGCAGATTTTTAAGGTGCATTTGTTTTTATAAATAAAATGGTTGAGGTTTTACCACTTGTTTATGATTTAAAAGGGATGCTACCCAAGCATGGAAATGAGATGTTTTCAAGATTTCAAATACATTGTTACGAATTTTTAACGTGTTGTCTCTTGGAACTTGAAGATGTGTTACTAAAAATGTAGGAGTGATTTTACTTAAGATTGCGGGTGTATAGATGAGAAATGAAATTGGAGCGTTTTGAAAATGGATTCTTTGTTTTGAAAATCGGTATCCTATACATCCCCCAGGTGTATAGGCGCCAAATTCTAAGTGTGGGTAAACTTGAGCTCGGGGCATATTTCTGAGTGCCATCTTTTTGCGTTCGCGTGCCCAAACTCAATTTTAAACATTTTGGCTCGAGTGGTTTTGTTTTTTGCGTGTCATTTTTGAGATGTGTATAGGCGCGATTTATGTTGTGATCTTTGTTTGATGCCGTGTGCTATTTGTTTGTGTTGTGATCTTTGTTTAATGTTGTGATGTTGGTCTTTGGTACACCTTGTGTGTTAGTGTTGTTGTGCGGTACCACTTAGATGGTTATTAAAATGATGCAATGAGTTCGAGTAAAAATCATGATGAAATCGAGCAGCGGTGATAGTGATATTGAGAATAAAAATTAAGTTCTTTGTTTCTTTGTTTATCAAAAGAGCGTTGCTAATGTGCAAAATAAAATGTTGTTGTTTTTATGAAGAAAGGGTGTTTGCCGTTTTATAAAGAATGAAGCTATTTGTTTTTATGTGTAATTCTTATTTGTTTTTAAATTTCTTTATTTCTTTGTTTTGTCTCCTTTAGAAGAGACTCTTGTCTGCTAACATTTTATTAAGAGTGATCTTTGTTGCCGTTTTAAAAATAGATCTTTCTTTGTTTTCTCAATTTTATGTTGTTGTTTCCCAAGATTAAAAGCGTTGTTTCTTGAATTAAGGATGTTGTTTTCTACAATTAAAGGTCTTTGAATTCTTCAAATTTTAATCTCTTTGTTTACTAAAACTTGAAGTGCTATTTTTGTAAATCTTAAAGCTGCTTTATTTTCCCGAGAAATAAAAGTGCTATCATCTCAAATTCAAGAGTGTTGTTGATTAAAGTAAGAGTAGCGTTTTCTTCAATTTAATTGTCTTTGTTTTTAAAATTTAAAAGTCTTTGCCTCCCCATATTTAAGGGTGATGTTTCCCTATTTTGCAAAAAATTTCTTTGTTTTATGTAGTTACATTGCTTAGTTTTATAAATAAAGAGTTGTTGTTTTGCATCTTTGTTCTTGTTGTTATTTTTGCGAATAAAGGATGTTGTTTCCTTAAGTTTATAGAGTGCTTGATTTATGAACTCACAGTGCAGTTTGAAAATTTAAGAGAATTTGTTTTTCCTATTTTCTTTAGTATTATTCTTTATTACTTTGGAGTTTTGGCTTAATGCCTATTTATTTTTGGAGTTGTTGTGTTGCTTCTTGTGTGATTGATGTGGTGTGTGCTTCACTTTGGTGAGATTATGATGTGTTGTTGGTGTTATAATCGTAGCTAAGTTCGATCATAGCGTGAGAACCAAAGAAAGCGAGGAGAAGTGAAGGTTAGGTGTGTAAGGTGGCGTAGGAGTAGAGGTGTAGTACGACTATAAAGCGGGACAAAATATATGGAAGTCGGCGTATAAGTGTGGCGAAGTGCGGTGTTGCAAAGTTATCGAAGTATGTGGGTGTCGGAAGTGTGAGTCGAGAAGGAATGTGTGCGTCGAAGTTACATGTTGTACTTGGTGTCGGGGTGAAGTGTCGTGCGCGGTGGTGCGCTAAGGGTAGTTGTTGAAGTGTGGTGAGTAAAAGCTTAAGTGTAGATGTATGTAGAAGCTAGGGTGGTTGAACCATAGAGTGCCTAAGTGCGTATGGGTGACAAGAAGATTGAGTCTTGTTTCGTGAGTTGGAGCAAATTTTAGAGGGCGAAAATATTCTTTAAGTGGGGAGAGTTATGCGCCCCAATTTTATTTAAATTTATTTTTAGATGAATTGGCTACTTATTTTGGGAATTAAAAATCATAGATAGAAACTACTGCTGCGAGCTTTCCAGCGAGTGGTCATTTGTTAAAATCCGGCGTCGTTTGCTATTTTAATTAATTCGCGAAGCAGGTGTAGGGTGTTTCGCGCTTGACTCACGCCTAAGTCGCGCTGGCTCGCGCTCGTGCGCGAGTTCAGCGTATATATAAGCTGCGTTTGCGCGGTAGGGCATTTCTGGCGTTTTCACTCTTTTATCATATCATTGTCTACGGAGCTCCGATTGTGGCGCCGTTTGTTGCGTTCTTCTCGTATCATGAGAGGGCTTCAATAGGAGAGCAATTCCAGAGTTAGAATCCAGAAGTGGTGAGAACGAAAACTGATCTCCCTACAATCTAAGAGAGAGAGAGAACTCGCGATCGTGAGAAGGAGAGAAGAAGTGTAGATCGCGAGGATTATTCTTTGTGGTTTCGTTCGTACTCTCATTCATCTTCTCACAGACTTACGTTTAAGAGGTAAGGGTGAGCGTTTGGTTTAACATGATTGGGTATGTAGTGGGGTTTTTGGGGTTTTATGTTGTTGATAAATTTAATGATATTGATGAATTTTGTGTCCTTGATGAATTGTTGTTATTGATGAATTCGATGTGGTTGATGAATTTTCGTTGATAGTGATGAATTTGATGTTATTGATGAATTTGAGGTTGTTGATGAAATCTTGATGATGTTCTTGGTGAAATTTTGATGATGTTCTTGAGGAAATTTTGATGATGTTTTGATGAAATTGGGTTGTAGCGTTTTGGTGAAATTAAAATTGGCAATGTAATGACCTAGTTCATGATGAGTTGGTGAAATCGAATTCTGCTTTGAATTTGATGTGGTTTGAGTAAGTTAATGATTTGTGGTGATTACTTGAAGAATTCAATGATTTCTTGGTGGATTTAGTTGAGTGGTTTGATGAACAAATGTGTTTTTATGTGGATGTAATGAGGAAAAGATTTTTAAGGATTGTTTGATGTTTCTTGGTGAGCTTTGATGATTTTAATTGGTGAAAAATTTCGTATTTTGGAGTTAAAATCGAGTGGGGTGAAAAAAGCGCACATTTTGGAAAAGTGCATAATACTGCTATTACGTAGTTGGCGCCTCACTTGGCGCTGAAGTGGCGCTTCACACGCCCGGTGCAATGCCCACATTCTGCGTGTTTACGTCCAATGGCGCCTCACTTTGTCGCCTCGCTTTGGCGCTTCATGCGCCCGATGGCTATTTCTCAACATTTTTCTTTGTTTTGTCTTTGTTTTTGGCCGAATATCTTTTGAGCAGGAACCCGATTGAGGTGTTCTAAGATGCGTTGGAAAGCTTATTCAGAGGCCTAACTGAATATTCTATTTTTAAGGCGAAATAAAATGTTTATTGTTGCTGTATTTACTAAGTAAATGGTGCTGTTTTATGAAGATTGCGATACTATGTTTATATAAGTGAATCACTATGAAACGTTATACTATTAGTACACTAATTGACTATGGCTAGGCTGTGGTTTACCACTAAGGTCGAAATTTCTTTTATTGGTGTATTTGCTCTGTTTGGCTACCACGTGAACCTCACCAACTTTCGGAAGATAAATTCTTACAGGTGGCCAATGCACTGTGGTGAGTTGTAACACAGTCGAGTAATCCCATAGTCAATCGGTCTACTATTTTATGACACACTAAGCTAAAAGACAAATGAAGTATATATATGTCTTGAATGATGATGAGGATATGTGTGTTTATGATGATGTACTATGAATAGCGATGTTTTTGCGATGAGTGTACTCTATGAGTAATTGCTTGATGATGATGTATTATGATTTGTGATGATTGATGATGTATATACTCTCACGAGTATAATTATAGTGATGATGTATTATGATTTGTGATGATTGATGATGTATATACTCTATGAGTATAATTATAGTGATGATGTATTATGATTTGTGATGATTTGCGAAGGATACACTCTATGAGTGTTTTATAACGATGATGAAGAGCACTCTAGGTGAGTTTTGGTGAATTGCACATGTGTTTCATAGAGTCTCATGGCATGTGCATTATTTTTGCGATGGATGAAGCTTGGCCACTTTTGCGATGTTGAGGCTTGGCCACTTTTGCGATGTTGAGGCTTGGCCACTTTTGCGATGTTGAGGCTTGGCCATTTTGCGATGATATGGTACCATCATGCATATGCCACAGTGGGGTTGCATCTTCATGCATAATCATGACTATGTATTGTTGTTGTTTGTGATTGGAGTGGTGTTGCGTGATACGATGTAGTGATGATGATAATATTGTGTGATTACTGCTCTCATTTCTCTATTATGAACTTGATTATGTTTTATTGAAATTCTCACCCATACGCTTGGAATGTTGCTCTATTGTGCAGCAGTGCTGCAGTGCCGTGAGTGAAGGATCTGCTTTGCCTTCCTTACTAGCTCTTGGGATGTTTGTCGTGTAAGCTCTACGATCTTTGTAACACCTAGGGGCGTGGGTGTAGTTTGTTAAAATGTTTAACTAGATGAATAATGATTTTATTGCTACATTGTGGCGTGTTTGAGAGTTATTAGTGAGGTGTTGTTTATTCCATTTGTGATGTGACTTATGAGGATTTGATTTCCACTTAACGGATGTTTTGTTGCACAAATTTTGAAGAGTGCAATTGATGAGTTTGCTTTAATGAAGTTGTAGCATTTCTTTTCTATCGATTAAAATAAATATTTTGAGAAAGAATTACTCACGATAAATGGCGTGTAATATAAGGGTAGAAAAGGGGTGTTACAATAGTGGTATCGAAGCGATTCGGTGCTGTCAGGCCAAGTGGTCGATGTCGAGTCTAGTTATCTCGAGTCTTGGTACTCGTTCTAACTATAATTTGTGTTGCGGTGATTATTTGAATAGGCGGCGGTATATTGCTATTATTATCTAGGTGTTGCTTATTGTCTTATTGCTACTATGTGTGTGTTTTGCTCACGAGTACTTAGTGCATGGTGGAATGTGTTGCTTGGTGTGTTTTACTGTGTCTCTCGTCGATTTTAGCCCGAAGACTTTGTGGTGGATTTTGTTGTTTGCCGTTGGGTGTTTTTGGTATTGTTGATGAATTAATGATGTTGCACAGTGATTGAGCATATGAGATGATGAGTTGGATTTCGATTTGGGTGATTATGTAGGGTAGAAAGTCGATTTTTAGTATATATGGTGAGAACATGTGATTGAACCATTTTTGAACTTAAACTAAAGATGTGGGGTTTAACTTGTGTGTGTTGTTGTTCTTCTTTGAAAATAAAGCGTTCTTTGTTAGCCTTTAATGATATCTTTGTTAGCCACTTTTTATAAGTTCTTTGTGGCCAGATTTTTAAGGTGTTTGTTTTTATAAATAAAATGGTTGAGGTTTTACCACTTTGTTTATGATTTAAAGGGATGCTACCCAAGCATGGAAATGAGATGTTTTCCAAGATTTCAAATACATTGTTACCGAATTTTTAACGTGTTGTCTCTTGGAACTTGAAGATGTGTTACTAAAAATGTAGGAGTGATTTTACTTAAGATTGTGGGTGTATAGATGAGAAATGAAATTGGAGCGTTTTGAAAATGGATTCTTTGTTTTGAAAATCGGTATCCTATACATCCCCACGGGTGTATAGGCGCCAAATTCTAAGTGTGGGTAAACTTGAGCTCGGGGCATATTTTACAGTGCCATCTTTTTGCGTTCGCGTGCCCAAACTCAATTTTAAACATTTTGGCTCGAGTGGTTTTGTTTTTGCACGTGTCATTTTTGAGATGTGTATAGGCGCGATTTATGTTGTGATCTTTGTTTGATGCAGTGTGCTATTTGTTTGTGTTGTGATCTTTGTTTAATGTTGTGATGTTGGTCTTTGGTACACCTTGTGTGTTAGTGTTGTTGTGCGGTACCACTTAGATGGTTATTAAAATGATGCAATGAGTTCGAGAGTAAAAATCATGATGAAATCGAGAGCAGCGGTGATAGTGATATTGAGAATAAAAATTAAATTCTTTGTTTCTTTGTTTATCAAAGAGAGCGTTGCTAATGTGCAAAATAAAATGTTGTTGTTTTTATGAAGAAAGGGTGTTGTTAGTTTTATAAAGAATGAAGCGCTGTTTTTATGTGTAATTCTTATTTGTTTTTAATTTCTTGCATTTCTTTGTTTTGTCTCCTTTAGAAGAGACTCTTGTCTGCTTTGTTTTATTAAGAGTGATCTTTGTTGCCGTTTTAAAAATAGATCTTCTTTGTTTTCTCAATTTTATGTTGTTGTTTCCCAAGATTAAAAGCGTTGTTTCTTGAATTAAGGATGTTGTTTTTCTACAATTAAAGGTCTTTGAATTCTTCAAATTTTAATCTCTTTATTTACTAAAACTTGAAGTGCTATTTTTGTAAATCTTAAAAGCTCTTTATTTTTCCCGAGAAATAAAGTGCTATCATCTCAAATTCAAGAGTGTTGTTGATTAAAGTAAGAGTGGCGTTTTCTTCAATTTAATTGTCTTTGTTTTTAAAATTTAAAGTCTTTGCCTCCCCATATTTAAGGGTGATGTTTCCACTATTTTGCAAAATTTCTTTGTTTTATGTGGTTACATTCTTAGTTTTTATAAATAAAGAGTTGTTGTTTTGCATCTTTGTTCTTGTTGTTATTTTTGCGAATAAAGGATGTTGTTTCCTTAAGTTTATAGAGTCTTGATTTATGAACTCACAGTGCAGTTTGAAAATTTAAGAGGAATTTATTTTCCTATTTTCTTTAGTATTATTCTTGTTACTTTGGAGTTTTGGCTTAATGCCTATTTATTTTTGGAGTTGTTGTGTTGCTTCTTGTGTGATTGATGTGGTGTGTGCTTCACTTTGGTGAAGTTATGATGTGTTGTTGGTGTTATAATCGTAGCTAAGTTCGATCATGGCGTGAGAACCAAAGAAAGCGAGGAGAAGTGAAGGTTAGGTGTGTAAGGTGGCGTAGGGCCGAGGGTGTAGTTACGACTATAAGCGGGACAAAATATATGGAAGTCGGCGTATAAGTGTGTGAAGTGCGGTGTTGCAAAGTTATCGAAGTATGTGGGTGTCGGAAGTGTGAGTCGAAGGAATGTATGCGTCGAAGTTACATGTTGTACTTGGTGTCGGGGTGAAGTGTCGTGCGCGGTGGTGCGCTAAGGGTAGTTGTTGAAGTGTGGTGAGTAAAAGCTTAAGTGTAGATGTATGTAGAAGCTAGGGTGGTTGAACCATAGAGTGCCTAAGTGCACGGCGTATGGGTGACAAGAAGATTGAGTCTTGTTTAGTGAGTTGGAGCAAATTTTAGAGGGCGAAAATATTCTTTAAGTGGGGAGAGTTATGCGCCCCAATTTTATTTAAATTTATTTTTAGATGAATTGGCTACTTATTTTGGGAATTAAAAATCATAGATAGAAACTACTGCTGCGAGAGCTTTCCAGCAGTGGTCATTTGTTAAAATCCGGCGTCGTTTGCTATTTTAATTAATTCGCGAAGCGGTGTAGGGTGTTTAGCGCTTGACTCACGCCTAAGTCGCGCTGGCTCGCTCGTGCGCGAGTTGGCGTATATAGCTGCGTTTCTGCGCGGTAGGGCATTCTGGCGTTTTCACTCTTTTATCATATCATTGTCTCACGGAGCTCCGATTGTGGCGCCCGTTTGTTGCGTTCTTCTCGTATCATGAGAGGCTTCAATAGGAGAGCAATTCCAGAGTTAGAATCCAGAAGTGGTGAGAACGAAAACTGATCTCCCTACAATCTAAGAGAGAGAACTTCGCGATCGTGAGAAGAGAGAAGAAGTGTAGATCGCGAGGATTGTTTTACGTGGTTTCGTTCGTACTCTCATTCATCTTCTACAGACTTACGTTTAAGAGGTAAGGGTGGCGTTCGGTTTAACATGATTGGGTATGTAGTGGGGTTTTGGGGGTTTTATGTTGTTGATAAATTTAATGATATTGATGAATTTTGTGTCCTTGATGAATTGTTGTTATTGATGAATTCGATGTGGTTGATGAATTTTTCGTTGATAGTGATGAATTTGATGTTATTGATGAATTTGAGGTTGTTGATGAAATCTTGATGATGTTCTTGGTGAAATTTTGATGATGTTCTTGAGAAATTTTGATGATGTTTTGATGAAATTGGGTTGTGCGTTTTGGTGAAATTAAAATTGGCAATGTAATGACCTAGTTCATGATGAGTTGGTGAAATCGAATTCTCTTTGAATTTGATGTGGTTTCGAGTAAGTTAATGATTTGTGGTGATTACTTGAAGAATTCAATGATTTCTTGGTGGATTTAGTTGAGTGGTTTGATGAACAAATGTGTTTTTATGTGGATGTAATGAGGAAAAGATTTTTAAGGATTGTTTGATGTTTCTTGGTGAGCTTTGATGATTTTAATTGGTGAAAAATTTCGTATTTTGGAGTTAAAATCGAGTGGGGTGAAAAAGCGCACATTTTGGGAAAAATTGCATAATACTGCTATTCTACAGATTGGCGCCTCACTTTGGCGCTGAAGTGGCGCTTCTGCGCCCGGTGCAATGCCCACATTCTGCGTGTTTACGTCAATGGCGCCTCGGCTTTGTCGCCCCTTTGGCGCTTAAATGCGCCGATGGCTATTTCTCAACAGTTTTTTCCTTTGTTTTGTCCTTTGTTTTTGGCTGAATATCTTTTGAGCAGGAACCCGATTGAGGTGTTCTAAGATGCGTTGGAAAGCTTATTCAGAGCCTAACTGAATATTCTATTTTTAAGGCGAAATAAAATGTTTATTGTTGCTGTATTTACTAAGTAAATGGTGCTGTTTTATGAAGATTGCGATACTATGTTTATATAAGTGAATCACTATGAAGCGTTATACTATTAGTACACTAATTGACTATGGCTAGGCTGTGGTTTTACCACTAAGGTGAAATTTCTTTATTTGGTGTATTTGCTCTGTTTGGCTACCACGTGAACCTCACCAACTTTGGAAGATAAATTCTTAGGTGGCCAATGCTGTGGTGAGTTGTAACTTTGGTCGAAGTAATCCCATAGTCAATCGAGTCTACTATTTTATGACACACTAAGCTAAAAGACAAATGAAGTATATATATGTCTTGAATGATGATGAGGATATGTGTGTTTATGATGATGTACTATGAATAGCGATGTTTTTGCGATGAGTGTACTCTATGAGTAATTGCTTGATGATGATGTATTATGATTTGTGATGATTGATGATGTATATACTCTACGAGTATAATTATAGTGATGATGTATTATGATTTGTGATGATTGATGATGTATATACTCTATGAGTATAATTATAGTGATGATGTATTATGATTTGTGATGATTTGCGAAGGATACACTCTATGAGTGTTTTATAACGATAATGAAGAGCACTCTAGGTGAGTTTTGGTGAATTGCACATGTGTTTCATAGAGTCTCATGGCATGTGCATTATTTTGCGATGGATAGGCCGGCCACTTTTGCGATGTTGAGGCTTGGCCCACTTTTGCGATGTTGAGGCTTGGCCACTTTGCGATGTTGAGGCTTGGCCACTTTTGCGATGTTGAGGCTTGGCCATTTTGCGATGATATGGTACCATCATGCATATGCCACAGTGGGGTTGCATCTTCATGCATAATCATGACTATGTATTGTTGTTGTTTGTGATTGGGGTGGTGTTGCGTGATACGATGTAGTGATGATGATAATATTGTGTGATTGCACTGCTCTCATTTCTCTATTATGAACTTGATTATGTTTTATTGAAATTCTCACCCATACACGCTTGGAATGTTGCTCTATTGTGGCAGTAGCTGCAGTGCCGCAGTGAAGGATCTGCTTTGCCTTCCTTACTAGCTCTTGGGATGTTTGTCGTGTCGCTCTACGATCTTTGTAACACCTAGGGGCGTGGGTGTAGTTTGTTAAAATGTTTAACTAGATGAATAATGATTTTATTGCTACATTGTGGCGTGTTTGAGAGTTATTAGTGAGGTGTTGTTTATTCATTTGTGATGTGACTTATGAGGATTTGATTTCCCTTAACGGATGTTTTGTTGCACAAATTTTGAAGAGTGCAATTGATGAGTTTGCTTTAATGAAGTTGTAGCATTTCTTTTCTATCGATTAAAATAAATATTTTGAGAAAGAATTACTCACGATAAATGGCGTGTAATATAAGGGTAGAAAAGGGTGTTACAATAGTGGTATCAGAAGCGATTCGATGCAATAAGGCCAAGTGGTCGATGTCGAGTCTAGTTATCTCCGAGTCTTGGTACTCGTTCTAACTATAATTTGTGTTGCGGTGATTAATTTGAATAGGCGAGCGGTATATTGCTATTGTTATCTACCGGTGTTGCTTATTGTCTTATTGCTCTTATGTGTGTGTTTGCTCTGAGTACTTCGTGCATAGTGGAATGTGTTGCTTGGTGTGTTTTACGTGTCTCTCGTCGATTTTTCGCGAAGACTTTGTGGTGAATTTTGTTGTTTGCCGTTGGGTGTTTTTGGTATTGTTGATGAATTAATGATGTTGCACAGTGATTGAGCATATGAGATGATGAGTTGGATTTCGATTTGGGTGATTATGTAGGGTAGAGTCGATTTTTAGTATATATGGTGAGAACATGTGATTGAACCATTTTGAACTTAAACTAAAGATGTGGGGTTTAACTTGTGTGTGTTGTTGTTCTTCTTTGAAAATAAAGCGTTCTTTGTTAGCCTTTAATGATATCTTTGTTAGCCCTTTTTATAAGTTCTTGTAAGCCAGATTTTTAAGGTGGTACATTTTTATAAATAAAATGGTTGAGTTTTACCACTTTGTTTATGATTTAAAGGATGCTACCCAAGCATGGAAATGAGATGTTTTCAAGATTTCAAATACATTGTTACCGAATTTTTAACGTGTTGTCTCTTGAAATTGAAGATGTGTTACTAAAAATGTAGGAGTGATTTTACTTAAGATTGTGGGTGTATAGATGAGAAATGAAATTGGAGCGTTTTGAAAATGGATTCTTTGTTTTGAAAATCGGTATCCTATACATCCCCACGGGTGTATAGGCGCCAAATTCTAAGTGTGGGTAAACTTGAGCTCGGGGCATATTTTTACCGTGCCATCTTTTTGCGTTCGCGTGCCCAAACTCAATTTTAAACACTTTGGCTCGAGTGGTTTTTGTTTTTGCACGTGTCATTTTTGAGATATGTATAGAAGCGCGATTTATGTTGTGATCTTTGTTTGATGCAGTGTGCTATTTGTTTGTGTTGTGATCTTTGTTTAATGTTGTGATGTTGGTCTTTGGTACACCTTGTGTGTTAGTGTTGTTGTGCGGTACCACTTAGATGGTTATTAAAATGATGCAATGAGTTGAGTAAAAATCATGATGAAATCGAGGAGCAGCGGTGATAGTGATATTGAGAATAAAAATTAAGTTCTTTGTTTCTTTGTTTATCAAAAAGAGCGTTGCTAATGTGCAAAATAAAATGTTGTTGTTTTTATGAAGAAAGGGTGTTGCTAGTTTTATAAAGAATGAAGCTATTTGTTTTTATGTGTAATTCTTATTTGTTTTTAAATTTCTTGTTTCTTTGTTTTGTCTCCTTTAGAAGAGACTCTTTTGTCTCTTTGTTTTATTAAGAGTGATCTTTGTTGCCGTTTTAAAAATAGATCTTTCTTTGTTTTCTCAATTTTATGTTGTTGTTTCCCAAGATTAAAAGCGTTGTTTCTTGAATTAAGGATGTTGTTTTCTACAATTAAAGGTCTTTGAATTCTTCAAATTTTAATCTGCTTTGTTTACTAAAACTTGAAGTGCTATTTTTGTAAATCTTAAAGCTCTTTATTTTCGAGAAATAAAAGTGCTATCATCTCAAATTCAAGAGTGTTGTTGATTAAAGTAAGAGTAGCGTTTTCTTCAATTTAATTGTCTTTGTTTTTAAAATTTAAAGTCTTTGCCTCCCCATATTTAAGGGTGATGTTTCCTATTTTGCAAATTTCTTTGTTTTATGTGGTTACATTCTTAGTTTTTATAAATAAAGAGTTGTTGTTTTGCATCTTTGTTCTTGTTGTTATTTTTGCGAATAAAGGATGTTGTTTCCTTAAGTTTATAGAGTCTTGATTTATGAACTCACAGTGCAGTTTGAAAATTTAAGAGAATTTGTTTTCCTATTTTTCTTTAGTATTATTCTTGTTACTTTGGAGTTTTGGCTTAATGCCTATTTATTTTGGAGTTGTTGTGTTGCTTCTTGTGTGATTGATGTGGTGTGTGCTTCACTTTGGTGAAGTTATGATGTGTTGTTGGTGTTATAATCGTAGCTAAGTTCGATCATAGCGTGAGAACCAAAGAAAGCGAGGAGAAGTGAAGGTTAGGTGTGTAAGGTGGCGTAGGGCGAGGGTGTAGTTACGACTATAAGCGGGACAAAATATATGGAAGTCGGCGTATAAGTGTGACGAAGTGCGGTGTTGCAAAGTTATCGAAGTATGTGGGTGTCGGAAGTGTGAGTCGAGAAGGAATGTGTGCGTCGAAGTTACATGTTGTACTTGGTGTCGGGGTGAAGTGTCGATGCGCGGTGGTGCGCTCTAAGGGTAGTTGTTGAAGTGTGGTGAGTAAAAGCTTAAGTGTAGATGTATGTAGAAGCTAGGGTGGTTGAACCATAGAGTGCCTAAGTGCGGCGTATGGGTGACAAGAAGATTGAGTCTTGTTTCGTGAGTTGGAGCAAATTTTAGAGGGCGAAAATATTCTTTAAGTGGGGAGAGTTATGCGCCCCAATTTTATTTAAATTTATTTTTAGATGAATTGGCTACTTATTTTGGGAATTAAAATCATAGATAGAAACTACTGCTGAGAGCTTTCCAGCAGTGGTCATTTGTTAAAATCCGGCGTCGTTTGCTATTTTAATTAATTCGCGAAGCGGTGTAGGGTGTTTCGCGCTTGACTCACGCCTAAGTCGCGCTTTGGCTCGCGCTCGTGCGCGAGTTGGCGTATATAGCTGCGTTTACTGCGCGGTAGGGCATTTCTGGCGTTTTCACTCTTTTTATCATATCATTGTCTGCGGAGCTCCGATTGTGGCGCCGTTTGTTGCGTTCTTCTCGTATCGCATGAGAGGGCTTCAATAGGAGAGCAATTCCAGAGTTAGAATCCAGAAGTGGTGAGAACGAAAACTGATCTCCCTACAATCTAGAGAGAGAGAGAACTTCGCGATCGTGAGAAGGAGAGAAGAAGTGTAGATCGCGAGGATTGTTCTTTGTGGTTTCGTTCGTACTCTCATTCATCTTCTACACAGACTTACGTTTAAGAGGTAAGGGTGAAGCGTTTCGGTTTAACATGATTGGGTATGTAGTGGGGTTTTGGGGGTTTTATGTTGTTGATAAATTTAATGATATTGATGAATTTTGTGTCCTTGATGAATTGTTGTTATTGATGAATTCGATGTGGTTGATGAATTTTCGTTGATAGTGATGAATTTGATGTTATTGATGAATTTGAGGTTGTTGATGAAATCTTGATGATGTTCTTGGTGAAATTTTGATGATGTTCTTGAGAAATTTTGATGATGTTTTGATGAAATTGGGTTGTAGCGTTTTGGTGAAATTAAAATTGGCAATGTAATGACCTAGTTCATGATGAGTTGGTGAAATCGAATTCTATTTGAATTTGATGTGGTTTTGAGTAAGTTAATGATTTGTGGTGATTACTTGAAGAATTCAATGATTTCTTGGTGGATTTAGTTGAGTGGTTTGATGAACAAATGTGTTTTTATGTGGATGTAATGAGGAAAAGATTTTTAAGGATTGTTTGATGTTTCTTGGTGAGCTTTGATGATTTTAATTGGTGAAAAATTTCGTATTTTGGAGTTAAAATCGAGTGGGTGAAAAAGCGCACATTTTGGGAAAGTGCATAATACTGCTATTCACAGTTAGCGCCTCTTGGCGGCTGAAGTGGCGCTTCACACGCCCGGTGCAATGCCCACATTCTGCGTGTTTTACGTCAATGGCGCCTCACTTTGTCGCGCCTGTTTGGCGCTTAAATGCGCGATGGCTATTCTCACTTGTTTTTCCTTTGTTTTGTCACTTGTTTTTGAAATGAATATCTTTTGAGCAGGGAACCCGATTGAGGTGTTCTAAGATGCGTTGGAAAGCTTATTCAGAGGCCTAACTGAATATTCTATTTTTAAGGCGAAATAAAATGTTTATTGTTGCTGTATTTACTAAGTAAATGGTCTTTGTTTTATGAAGATTGCGATACTATGTTTATATAAGTGAATCACTATGAAACGTTATACTATTAGTACACTAATTGACTATGGCTAGACTGTGGTTTTACCACTAAGGTGAAATTTCTTTATTTGGTGTATTTGCTCTGTTTGGCTACCACGTGAACCTCACCAACTTTCGGAAGATAAATTCTTACGGGTGGCCAATGCACGTGGTGAGTTGTAACTTTGGTCGAGTAATCCCATAGTCAATCAGTCTACTATTTTATGACACACTAAGCTAAAAGACAAATGAAGTATATATATGTCTTGAATGATGATGAGGATATGTGTGTTTATGATGATGTACTATGAATAGCGATGTTTTGCGATGAGTGTACTCTATGAGTAATTGCTTGATGATGATGTATTATGATTTGTGATGATTGATGATGTATATACTCTACGAGTATAATTATAGTGATGATGTATTATGATTTGTGATGATTGATGATGTATATACTCTATGAGTATAATTATAGTGATGATGTATTATGATTTGTGATGATTTGCGAAGGATACACTCTATGAGTGTTTTATAACGATGACGAAGAGCACTCTAGGTGAGTTTTGGTGAATTGCACATGTGTTTCATAGAGTCTCATGGCATGTGCATTATTTTGCGATGGATGAAGCTTGGCCACTTTTGCGATGTTGAGGCTTGGCGCTTTTGCGATGTTGAGGCTTGGCCACTTTTGCGATGTTGAGGCTTGGCCACTTTTGCGATGTTGAGGCTTGGCCATTTTGCGATGATATGGTACCATCATGCATATGCCACAGTGGGGTTGCATCTTCATGCATAATCATGACTATGTATTGTTGTTGTTTGTGATTGGAGTGGTGTTGCGTGATACGATGTAGTGATGATGATAATATTGTGTGATTGCACTGCTCTCATTTCTCTATTATGAACTTGATTATGTTTTATTGAAATTCTCACCCATACTGCTTGGAATGTTGCTCTATTGTGCAGCAGCTGCAGTAACCAGCAGTGAAGGATCTGTTTGCCTTCCTTACTAGCTCTTGGGATGTTTGTCGTGTCAAGCTCTACGATCTTTGTAACACCTAGGGGCGTGGGTGTAGTTTGTTAAAATGTTTAACTAGATGAATAATGATTTTATTGCTACATTGCGGCGTGTTTGAGAGTTATTAGTGAGGTGTTGTTTATTCATTTGTGATGTGACTTATGAGGATTTGATTTCCCATGCGGATGTTTTGTTGCACAAATTTTGAAGAGTGCAATTGATGAGTTTGCTTTAATGAAGTTGTAGCATTTCTTTTCTATCGATTAAAATAAATATTTTGAGAAAGAATTACTCACGATAAATGGCGTGTAATATAAAGGGTAGAAAAGGGTATGTTCTTTGAGGATATTAATGAGCGTGTTAGTGAAATCTTTGAGTCGGTTTAACAAGTTTTTCGACTTGGTTCTAACTAAGGCTAGAGAGTTGATCACGTCAATTTCTTGAGGAGATCGGTGAATGTGATAGTGAACTATTTGAGTCGGGTTTACCAAGTGTTATATCTTCATTTTAAATAGAGCGGGAGATTTGATCACGTTAGTTTCTTTAAGGAGTTCGATGAATGTCATAGAGAACATTTTGAGTCAGGTTTACCATGTGTTTCGTCTTCGTTCTAGCAAACAAGGATCGATCACGTTAAGTTTTCAAAGGAGATGGGTAATAGTGATAGTGAACTCTTTGAATAAATTTTACCAAGTGTTTCGTCTTCTTTGTAACTTTCGGACCGGGAGAGTTGATCACGTTAATTCCTTCAAAGAAGATCGGTGAGCGTGATAGTGAAATTTTTATGTCTATTTTACCAAGTGTTTCAACTTGGTTCAAACTCGAACTTGAGAGTTGATCATGTTATGTTCTTGAGGAGATTAATGAGCGTGTTAGTGAAATCTTTGAGTCGGTTTAACAAGTTTTTCGACTTGGTTCTAACTAAGGCTAGAGAGTTGATCACGTCAATTTCTTGAGGAGATCGGTGAATGTGATAGTGAACTATTTGAGTCGGGTTTACCAAGTGTTATATCTTCATTTTAAATAGAGCGGGAGATTTGATCACGTTAGTTTCTTTAAGGGAGTTCGATGAATGTGATAGAGAACATTTTGAGTCGGTTTACCATGTGTTTCCACCGTTCTAACTTAAACAAGGGATTTGATCACGTTAAGTTTTCAAAGGAGATAGGTAATAGTGATAGTGAATTCTTTGAATAAAGTTTACCAATTTGTTTCGTCTTCTTTGTAACTTTCGGACCGGAGAGTTGATCACGTTAATTCCTTCAAAGAAGATCGGTGAGCGTGATAGTGAAATTTTATGTCTATTTTACCAAGTGTTTCAACTTGGTTCAAACTCGGACTTGAGAGTTGATCATGTTATGTTCTTCAAGGAGATTAATGAGCGTGTTAGTGAAATCTTTGAGTCGGTTTAACAAGTTTTTCGACTTGGTTCTAACTAAGGCTAGAGAGTTGATCACGTCAATTTCTTCAAGGGAGATCGGTGAATGTGATAGTGAACTATTTGAGTCGGGTTTACCAAGTGTTATATCTTCATTTTAAATAGAACGGGAGATTTGATCACGTTAGTTTCTTTAAGGGAGTTCGATGAATGTGATAGAGAACATTTTGAGTCCGGTTTACCATGTGTTTCGTCTTCGTTCTAACTTAAACAAGGGATCTGATCACATTAAGTTTTTCAAAGGAGATAGGTAATACTGATATTGAACTCTTTGAATAAATTTTACCTAGTGTTTCGTCTTCTTTGTAACTCGGACCGGAGAGTTGATCAAGTTAATTCCTTCAAAGAAGATCGGTGAACGTGATAGTGAAATTTTTATGTCTATTTTACCATGTGTTTCAACTTGGTTAAATCTCGGACTTGAGAGTTGATCATGTTATGTTCTTCAAGGGATATTAATGAACGTGTTAGTGAAATCTTTGAGTCCGGTTTAACAAGTTTTTCGACTTGGTTCTAACTAAGGCTAGAGAGTTGATCACGTCAATTTCTTCAAAGGAGATCGGTGAATGTCATAGTGAACTATTTGAGTCGGGTTTACCAAGTGTTATATCTTCATTTTAAATAGAACGGGAGATTTGATCACATTTGTTTCTTTAAGGGAGTTCGATGAATGTGATAGAGAACATTTTGAGTCCGGTTTACCATGTGTTTCGTCTTCGTTCTAAGCAAACAAGGGATCGATCACGTTAAGTTTTCAAAGGAGATAGGTAATAGTGATAGTGAACTCTTTGAATAAATTTTACCAAGTGTTTCGTCTTCTTTGTAACTCGGACCGGAGAGTTGATCACGTTAATTCCTTCAAAGAAGATCGGTGAACGTGATAGTGAAATTTTTATGTCTATTTTACCAAGTGTTTCAACTTGGTTAAAACTCGGACTTGAGAGTTGATCATGTTATGTTCTTCAAGAGATATTAATGAACGTGTTAGTGAAATCTTTGAGTCCGGTTTAACAAGTTTTTCGACTTGGTTCTAACTAAGGCTAGAGAGTTGATCACGTCAATTTCTTCAAGGGAGATCGGTGAATGTGATAGTGAACTATTTGAGTCAGGTTTACCAAGTGTTATATCTTCATTTTAAATAGAACGGGAGATTTGATCGCGTTAGTTTCTTTAAGGGAGTTTGATGAATGTGATAGAGAACATTTTGAGTCCGGTTTACTATGTGTTTCGTCTTCGTTCTAGCAAACAAAGGGATATGATCACGTTAAGTTTTCAAAGGAGATAGGTAATAGTGATAGTGAACTCTTTGAATAAATTTTACCAAGTGTTTCGTCTTCTTTGTAACTTTCGGAATAGGAGAGTTGATCACGTTAATTCCTTCAAAGAAGATCGGTGAGCGTGATAGTGAAATTTTTATGTCTATTTTACCAAGTGTTTCAACTTGGTTCAAACTCGGACTTGAGAGTTGATCATGTTATGTTCTTGAGGAGATTAATGAGCGTGTTAGTGAAATCTTTGAGTCTGTTTAACAAGTTTTTCGACTTGGTTCTAACTAAGGCTAGAGAGTCACGTCATTCTTCAAGGAGATCGGTGAAAGTGATAGTGAACTATTTGAGTCGGGTTTACCAAGTGTTATATCTTCATTTTAAATAGAGCGGGAGATTTGATCACGTTAGTTTCTTTAAGGGAGTTCGATGAATGTGATAGAGAACATTTTGAGTCAGGTTTACCATGTGTTTCGTCTTCGTTCTAAGCAAACAATGGATTTGATCACGTTAAGTTTTCAAAGGAGATAGGTAATAGTGATAGTGAATTCTTTGAATAAAGTTTACCAAGTGTTTCGTCTTCTTTGTAACTTTCGGACCAGGAGAGTTGATCACGTTAATTCCTTCAAAGAAGATCGGTGAGCGTGATAGTGAAATTTTATGTCTATTTTACCAAGTGTTTCAACTTGGTTCAAACTCGGACTTGAGAGTTGATCATGTTATGTTCTTGAGGAGATTAATGAGCGTGTTAGTGAAATCTTTGAGTCGGTTTAACAAGTTTTTCGACTTGGTTCTAACTAAGGCTAGAGAGTTGATCACGTCAATTTCTTCAAGGAGATCGGTGAATGTGATAGTGAACTATTTGAGTCGGGTTTACCAAGTGTTATATCTTCATTTTAAATAGAACGGGAGATTTGATCACGTTAGTTTCTTTAAGGGAGTTCGATGAATGTGATAGAGAACATTTTGAGTCCGGTTTACCATGTGTTTCGTCTTCGTTCTAACTTAAACAAGGGATTTGATCACGTTAAGTTTTTCAAAGGGGATAGTAATAGTGATAGTGAACTCTTTGAATAAAGTTTACCAAGTGTTTCGTCTTCTTTGTAACTCGGACCGGAGAGTTGATCACATTAATTCCTTCAAAGAAGATCGGTGAACGTGATAGTGAAATTTTTATGTCTATTTTACCAAGTGTTTCAACTTGGTTCAAACTCGGACTTGAGAGTTGCAAGGGTTTCGTCTTCTTTGTAACTCGGACCGAAGAGTTGATCACGTTAATTCCTTCAAAGAAGATCGGTGAACGTGATAGTGAAATTTTTAAGTCTATTTTACCAATTGTTTCAACTTGGTTCTAACTCGGACAAGAGAGTTGATCATGTTTTGTTCTTCAAAAAGAGATCGGTGAGCGTATTAGTGAAATCTTTGAGTCGAGTTTAACAAGTTTTTAGACATGGTTCTAACTAAGGCTAGAGAGTTGATCACGTTAATTTCTTGAGGAGATCGGTGAATGTGATAGTGAACTATTTGAGTCGGGTTTACCAAGTGTTATATCTTCATTTTAAATAGAGCGGGAGATTTGATCACGTTAGTTTCTTTAAGGGAGTTCGATAAATGTGATAGAGAACATTTTGAGTCCGGTTTACCATGTGTTTAGTCTTCGTTCTAGCTTAAACAAGGGATTTGATCACGTTAAGTTTTCAAAGGAGATAGGTAATAGTGATAGTGAACTCTTTGAATAAAGTTTACCAAGTGTTTCGTCTTCTTTGTAACTTTCGGACCAGAGAGTTGATCACGTTAATTCCTTCAAAGAAGATCGGTGAGCGTGATAGTGAAATTTTTAAGTCTATTTTTGCAAGTGTTTCAACTTGGTTCAAACTCGGACTTGAGAGTTGATCATGTTATGTTCTTGAGGAGATTAATGAGCGTGTTAGTGAAATCGTTGAGTGCAGTTTAACAAGTGTTTCGACTTGGTTCTAACAAAGACTAGAGAGTTGATCATGTTAAGTTCTTCAAAGAGATCGGTGAATGTGATAGTGAACTCTTTGAGTCGATTTACCATGTGTTTCATCATCGTTCTAACTTTCGGAAAGATAGTTGACCACGTTAAGTCCTACAGAGAGCGCAAAATGTGATAGTGAACTATTTGAGTCGGGTTTACCAAGTGTTACATCTTCATTTTAAATCGAGCGGGAGATTTGATCACGTTAGTTTCTTTAAGGGAGTTCGATGAATGTGATGAGAGAACATTTTGAGTCCGGTTTACCATGTGTTTCATCTTCGTTCTAAATTAAACAATGGATTTGATCACGTTAAGTTTTCAAAGGAGATAGGTAATAGTGATAGTAAACTCTTTGAATAAAGTTTGCAAGTGTTTCGTCTTCTTTGTAACACGGATAGGAGAGTTGATCACGTTAATTCCTTCAAACAAGATCGGTGAGCGTGATAGTGAAATTTTTAAGTCTATTTTACCAAGTGTTTCAACTTGGTTCAAACTCGGACTTGAGAGTTGATCATGTTATGTTCTTGAGGAGATTAATGAGCGTGTTAGTGAAATCGTTGAGTGCAGTTTAACAAGTGTTTCGACTTGGTTCTAACAAAGACTAGAGAGTTGATCATGTTAAGTTCTTCAAAGAGATCGGTGAATGTGATAGTGAACTCTTTGAGTCGGTTTACCATGTGTTTCATCATCGTTCTAACTTTCGGAAAAGATAGTTGACCACGTTAAGTCCTACATAGAGAGCGCAAAATGTGATAGTGAACTATTTGAGTCGGGTTTACCAAGTGTTACATCTTCATTTTAAATCGAACGGGAGATTTGATCACGTTAGTTTCTTTAAGGGAGTTCGATGAATGTGATGAGAGAACATTTTGAGTCAGGTTTACCATGTGTTTCATCTTCGTTCTAAATTAAACAATGGATTTGATCACGTTAAGTTTTTCAAAGGAGATAGGTAATAGTGATAGTAAACTCTTTGAATAAAGTTTACCAAGTGTTTCGTCTTCTTTGTAACACGGACAGGAGAGTTGATCACGTTATTTCCTTCAATCAAGATCGGTGAACGTCATAGTGAAATTTTTATGTCTATTTTACCAAGTGTTTCAACTTGGTTCAAACTCGGACTTGAGAGTTGATCATGTTATGTTCTTGAGGAGATTAATGAGCGTGTTAGTGAAATCTTTGAGTCGGTTTAACAAGTTTTTCGACTTGGTTCTAACTAAGGCTAGAGAGTTGATCACGTCAATTTCTTCAAGGAGATCGGTGAATGTGATAGTGAACTATTTGAGTCGGGTTTACCAAGTGTTATATCTTCATTTTAAATAGAGCGGGAGATTTGATCACGTTAGTTTCTTTAAGGGAGTTCGATGAATGTGATAGAGAACATTTTGAGTCAGGTTTACCATGTGTTTCGTCTTCGTTCTAACTTAAACAATGGATTTGATCACGTTAAGTTTTCAAAGGAGATAGGTAATAGTGATAGTGAATTCTTTGAATAAAGTTTACCAAGTGTTTCGTCTTCTTTGTAACTTTCGGATAGGAGAGTTGATCACGTTAATTCCTTCAAAAGAAGATCGGTGAGCGTGATAGTGAAATTTTATGTCTATTTTACCAAGTGTTTCAACTTGGTTCAAACTCGGACTTGAGAGTTGATCATGTTATGTTCTTGAGGAGATTAATGAGCGTGTTAGTGAAATCTTTGAGTCGGTTTAACAAGTGTTTCGACTTGGTTCTAACTAAGGCTAGAGAGTTGATCACGTCAATTTCTTCAAGGAGATCGGTGAATGTGATAGTGAACTATTTGAGTCGGGTTTACCAAGTGTTATATCTTCATTTTAAATAGAGCGGGAGATTTGATCACGTTAGTTTCTTTAAGGGAGTTCGATGAATGTGATAGAGAACATTTTGAGTCGGTTTACCATGTGTTTAAGTCTTCGTTCTAGCAAACAAGGGATTTGATCACGTTAAGTTTTCAAAGGGGATAGGTAATAGTGATAGTGAACTCTTTGAATAAAGTTTACCAAGTGTTTCGTCTTCTTTGTAACTTTCGGACCGGAGAGTTGATCACATTAATTCCTTCAAAGAAGATCGGTGAGCGTGATAGTGAAATTTTTATGTCTATTTTACCAAGTGTTTCAACTTGGTTCAAACTCGGACTTGAGAGTTGCAAGGGTTTTCGTCTTCTTTGTAACTTTCGGACCGAAGAGTTGATCACGTTAATTCCTTCAAAGAAGATCGGTGAGCGTGATAGTGAAATTTTAAGTCTATTTTACCAATTGTTTCAACTTGGTTCTAACTTCGGACAAGAGAGTTGATCATGTTTTGTTCTTCAAAGAGATCGGTGAGCGTATTAGTGAAATCTTTGAGTCAGTTTAACAAGTTTTTAGACATGGTTCTAACTAAGGCTAGAGAGTTGATCACGTTAATTTCTTGAGGAGATCGGTGAATGTGATAGTGAACTATTTGAGTCGGGTTTACCAAGTGTTATATCTTCATTTTAAATAGAGCGGGAGATTTGATCACGTTAGTTTCTTTAAGGGAGTTCGATAAATGTGATAGAGAACATTTTGAGTCCGGTTTACCATGTGTTTAGTCTTCGTTCTAAGCAAACAAGGGATTTGATCACGTTAAGTTTTTCAAAGGAGATAGGTAATAGTGATAGTGAACTCTTTGAATAAAGTTTACCAAGTGTTTCGTCTTCTTTGTAACTTTCGGACCGGAGAGTTGATCACGTTAATTCCTTCAAAGAAGATCGGTGAGCGTGATAGTGAAATTTTAAGTCTATTTTGCAAGTGTTTCAACTTGGTTCAAACTCGGACTTGAGAGTTGATCATGTTATGTTCTTGAGGAGATTAATGAGCGTGTTAGTGAAATCGTTGAGTGCAGTTTTAACAAGTGTTTCGACTTGGTTCTAACAACAAAGACTAGAGAGTTGATCATGTTAAGTTCTTCAAAAGAGATCGGTGAATGTGATAGTGAACTCTTTGAGTCGATTTACCATGTGTTTCATCATCGTTCTAACTTTCGGAAAAGATAGTTGACCACGTTAAGTCCTACATAGAGAAGCGCAAAATGTGATAGTGAACTATTTGAGTCGGGTTTACCAAGTGTTACATCTTCATTTTAAATCGAGCGGGAGATTTGATCACGTTAGTTTCTTTAAGGGAGTTCGATGAATGTGTGAGAGAACATTTTGAGTCGGTTCACTACAATGCGAATTGCAAAAAGGGCGCACACTTTGAGGCGCTTTATTATGGCGCCTCTTATTATCAAAACAGGAGGAGGACTTTAGGCGCCTTTTAAAAAGCGCCACGATTGTCAAAATAAGGAGGTCTTTAGGCGCTTCATACAGGCGCCCCAATTCACGATACATAGGAGCCACGGAAAGACAATCGAGGCGCTTTACACTGGCGCCCCGATTCCTAAAACACGGAGCCACAGCGGGCGCTTTCCTCAGCGCCCCGATTCCTAACTACCAGCGAGGCGCTTTGGCACGGCGCCCCCAATTCCAAATTCTAATCACCAGTGAGGCGCTTTACACGGCGCCCCGATTTAAATTCTAATCACAGCGAGGCGCTTTGCGCGGCGCCCCGATTCTAAATTTTTAATTTCCTTTCCGTTCGTTACCTTTCTCATACGCGCTCGGACTCGACATCTCACTCTTGCGGTTCCTTTCTCGTTCTCAATCTCCAAACCCAAACCCTAGCTAAAACCCCAAATCTCTCAGCGTTCTCACTCTCTCTCCTCTAAGTTTTGAGTTCCTCTCTCGACCATCTCTCTCTCTGCGTCATGCGAGCAAGCGTTTTGAGTTTGTCATCTTCTTCCTCTGCACACTCGACCATTCTCAGCGGTGAGTTTGTTTTTCTTTGTTACATATATATTTCGGTCTTAAAGTAGTTGTTCAAGTAGTTGTTGTTGCTTGGGGTGTTTACGAATTAGATTTAACCTAATATTGTTCGTTTGCTTGTAAATTCTTCATTCTTTAAATTCTTTTTTTGATTTGTTTTGTTTGTTTTGGAGATTGTTCAAGTAGTTGTTGTTGCTTGGGGTGTTTCTGAATTAGATTTAACTTTGTTTGTATCTGTGTTGATAGATTTGGAATTAGAAGATTGAGGGTTTTGTTGGTTGATCTTGATTTTCAATCACAGGAATATTTGTGTGATATTGATTCAAGAATTTTGTTATTATTACGGAAAATAAAATTTGGATATAATGAATGGGAATATTTTGGATGTGTATTCATAAGAGATTTCATGCTTTTTTGGTAACTTCTTATCATACATATATTTTAAACTAAGCTGAATATTTTGCATTGAAATTTTGCAAACCCATCCTCATCTACTTTAGTGACCATTGACGTGGTGGAGAAACTTGGACACTTGAGAGATACCAATAAAGAAGAACCTCCTACTTCATCTCGGGACTCCCTTAACAAGTAAGTTTAGCAATCCCTTATTTCCACCTTCCCCTGATTTGACTAGAAGTAGCTATGTGGAAAGGAAAACTTAGCAAAAACAAAGAACTTTTAGGACAACGATAGCAAGTTTTATGTATTACTATCTGTTGCTCACGACTAGATATTGCACCACATACACAACAATTAGCACCTTTTCCTTCTATGATTTTTTCCTCTTGAATTTCTTAATTTTCTAACTTAAAAACTTATAAATGATTGAAGGGTGAGTCTGATGAAATATAAATTTGTGCTATTCTATAAGCTACTTTTGAGAGTTTTTGTCTATAAGCTACTTTTGAGTGATCACTCACAGTTTTAAATGATTAACATCACATTATTTATTGTTTCAGGATTCTCTTCAAAGTAAAAATGTTGCTTGTCCTTAATCTAAAAAAAATAAATGTTGCTTGTCCTTAATCTAAAAAAAAATGTCGCTTATCGAGAATTTGTCGATCGATTAAATGAATCTTTATTTGTTTGGGGTGCAGGGAAAATTATTTTCTCTTGTGTACCTTTGTTTTTGATTCTGCGGCTCATATTACGATTATGTGGGCTGGTTAAGATGCTTGTTTAAAATCACTTTTCCTTGTATGACACTTGTTTAAAATCAATAGCAATATGTCTACAAAACTACAACAAGTTATTTTTGAAGTTTTGCATTTTACTAAGAAGTCCTTTTTGTATGTATTGACATGTGGTTATTCACTCGTTAGTCGTGTGATAGTGTTTGATTCAATTGCTATATTCACGTTTACAAGGAGATTTTCTTTCGGCACTTTCTTCTTTGCATTGCTTAAGATGGTTTTGAGGTGATTACAAGAAAACTACAGTCCGGTTAGGATATTGTATGGATTATGTAATAGGGCGGCTATGTGCAAATCAAGTTATAACAATATATTTTAAAAGTCAATTGAGTATTATATATGCAAGCCAATTCGATCAACCATACAGCGGTGAATAGGTGAATTAGATGATTAGTGGCTTACGGTTTAAGGTTTGCGACCACGAAATACATGCTTCAAAGTAGCGACATCTATTTGGAGTGGTTTTGTCAAACAACGGCTTGTTTGATGCCATGCTTAGTTTAGCGTGCACTGAAAGATATTGTCCTCAAATTTTACGAAATAGCATTTGTGATTAAACTAGCTGAATATGAATTTAAGTTGAAAATGGGTTATATAATTAATAAAAAAATTGACGGGACGAGATTAAAAAAAGTATTAAAGGATAGGAATTGTTATTGAATTGAACTCTTAGTTCCTAGTTCGATCTAGATATGATACACCAACAAAGTCAAGAATGAAAAATACAAAAATGGTATAGGTACTTGGATTTTCGGAGACACAGTAACTCATCTCAATCACAACAACTTCCAAATTACTGATAACCTCCAATTCCTATTGCCCCACCTTTTTATGACCATTATATGTTTTTATGTTACTGTTACTATTTCCTTAAAGCTCTAATCCCCTATTGTGCTTCTTATTTCTTCTATCCCAAGCCTTCTCTATTGGAGGTCTATTTGCTAGACTAATAATGATGATGATTGGGTGATCCTAGTGTCTAGTATATATATTTTGAGTTTCAAGTTGTTTTATATTTTGAGGATCACTAGAATATATTATATCTGGTTATCTTATACTTGTCTCATTTGAACGGTGAGATGTATAGTAAATCTTTGTGATTTTTGTTCTATGAGATTATGAGTCCCATGGACTTGACACAAAAATTAATCTTCTTGTGCCCGAGCGTACTCATCTCTTTGAATCTCTGCATTAGAAATGGCACCTCAAAAGAAAATGTTGCGAGAAATGAAGAAAAACATTAAACAAAACAAGGAAGCGGTAAAGCCTATATCAATGAGCGCTTGGCTTTGGCACATGAAAGCAATTGTGATAGCTTGTTTTGGCACCTCTCTTAGAGTAAGAAATTATCTATCCCTACCTACAGTTGAGCTAAGACATACGAAATGTTGAATGAAATTCCTTTCCTTTTTGTATCCGGCAAATATATATGGCGTGTTTTTGAAATATACATTATTTATTTGGCTATTCAAATTTTTGTAGAAAACATTGGATATTGTTGGTAGTTATCCTAAAAGAAATAGAATTTTCTATTTAGATTCGTGTCATGGTGATCCTAACAACCACCTCAAGATGAGAGCTATATTTGAAAGGTGTGTATTTAGATACATCGCATATTTCATCATTTAAATTATGTATTTCGATTAATTAATATAGTATATGTATGATGTTTAATTTGTTTGACAACTTATTGGGGATCGAATAAGGTCGAGAGCAGAGAGATGGGAATGTGAAAAATAAAACACAATGGATAGTCATAAAGGTAAGTTTATAATTATTCTTATCCATATGTAAATATTGCTCGCATTTTAATAATTAATTATTATTTTGATTTCTAGTGTCCTGGACAACCAAACAATGATGATTGTGGGTATTACGTTATGAAGTTTATGAGGACATAATCACTCACCATCAAATAGAAATTCGATAAATGTATGTAATTTATATAGTTTGTTTTTTCACAAGTAATTTTATATCTAGCACTTAACCACTTAATTCTAAGTTTATTTTATTTCATTTTACAGTATTTTCCTAGAATGTCGGTTGGAGCTCCATTTTACGATGACCAACTTCTGCGAGGCTCGAGAGGAGAGTGGTGTCGTCATGTTCTTAGGTTTGATTCTTGAAAATCGAAATTCATGTAATTTTAGGTTAATTAGCTTGTTTTGTTCCTAACACTGGATCCTCCCCAACTATTTCTCCATGCATTAGGTAGAATTTTTTTGCCCAAGCACTTATTTGTTGAGGAGAAACATCATGTAATCTTTAATTTGTTGTCTATATATGTTGACATTCGAATTTGGTTAATGAGTTATGTATTTTTGTTGGTACATACTTTGTTAATGATTTATAAGTTTCTTGCAATTGGGTTGTTGATTTGAAATTTGGTTCATATTGGATGTTGAATTGATTTTGGTTGATGAGCGTGAAGGCACTACTGTGAGGAAAAACCAGCAGTCTTTGCAAAATATTGTATATATATATACGAAGCAGAAAATATATTTTTAAAAAAGCAGAATTAGGCGCTCAAAGTTAAAAGCGCCTCTGTTTGTGTAAGCACACTTGACAATCGGCGCTCCAAGAGAAAGCGCTTACGTTGGTCGGACCAACGGGGCGCTTCTAGAAAAGCGCGCCACGATTGTCAAGTGCGCTAACACCAACGAGGGCGCTTTATAAAGCTGGCGCCCCGATTGTTAGAAACGCCAAGACCAATAGAGGCGCTTTATTTGCGGCGCCCTGTTGCCTAATTATTAGGCGCTTCTGGCGCTCTGTAGAAGTGGTTGGCAGCGGCGCTAGATTCGAGGCGCTCGTAAGCGCCCCAATGGATAAAAAAGCGCCCACGATGGCTTTTCTGTTGTAGTGGTTTACCATGTGTTTCATCTTCGTTCTAAATTAAACAATGGATTTGATCACGTTAAGTTTTTCAAAGGAGATAGGTAATAGTGATAGTAAACTCTTTGAATAAAGTTTGCAAGTGTTTCGTCTTCTTTGTAACACGGACCGGAGAGTTGATCACGTTAATTCCTTCAAACAAGATCGGTGAGCGTGATAGTGAAATTTTTAAGTCTATTTTACCAAGTGTTTCAACTTGGTTCAAACTCGGACTTGAGAGTTGATCATGTTATGTTCTTGAGGAGATTAATGAGCGTGTTAGTGAAATCGTTGAGTGCAGTTTAACAAGTGTTTGACTTGGTTCTAACAAAGACTAGAGAGTTGATCATGTTAAGTTCTTCAAAGAGATCGGTGAATGTGATAGTGAACTCTTTGAGTCGAGTTTACCATGTGTTTCATCATCGTTCTAACTCGGAAAAGATAGTTGACCACGTTAAGTCCTACATAGAAGCGCAAAATGTGATAGTGAACTATTTGAGTCGGGTTTACCAAGTGTTACATCTTCATTTTAAATCGAGCGGGAGATTTGATCACGTTAGTTTCTTTAAGGGAGTTCGATGAATGTGATGAGAGAACATTTTGAGTCGGTTTACCATGTGTTTCATCTTCGTTCTAAATTAAACAATGGATTTGATCACGTTAAGTTTTCAAAGGAGATAGGTAATAGTGATAGTAAACTCTTTGAATAAAGTTTACCAAGTGTTTTCGTCTTCTTTGTAACACGGACCGGAGAGTTGATCACGTTAATTCCTTCAAACAAGATCGGTGAGCGTGATAGTGAAATTTTTATGTCTATTTTACCAAGTGTTTCAACTTGGTTCAAACTCGGACTTGAGAGTTGATCATGTTATGTTCTTGAGGAGATTAATGAGCGTGTTAGTGAAATCTTTGAGTCAGGTTTAACAAGTTTTTCGACTTGGTTCTAACTAAGGCTAGAGAGTTGATCACGTCAATTTCTTCAAGGAGATCGGTGAATGTGATAGTGAACTATTTGAGTCGGGTTTACCAAGTGTTATATTTTCATTTTAAATAGAGCGGAGATTTGATCACGTTAGTTTCTTTAAGGGAGTTCGATGAATGTGATAGAGAACATTTTGAGTCGGTTTACCATGTGTTTCGTCTTCGTTCTAGCAAACAAGGGATTTGATCACGTTAAGTTTTTCAAAGGGGATAGGTAATAGTGATAGTGAACTCTTTGAATAAAGTTTACCAAGTGTTTAAATCTTCTTTGTAACTTTCGGACCGAAGAGTTGATCACGTTAATTCCTTCAAAGAAGATCGGTGAGCGTGATAGTGAAATATTTAAGTCTATTTTACCAAGTGTTTCAACTTGGTTAAAACTCGGACTTGAGAGTTGATCATGTTATGTTCTTGAGGAGATTAATGAGCGTGTTAGTGAAATCTTTGAGTCGGTTTAACAAGTTTTTCGACTTGGTTCTAACTAAGGCTAGAGAGTTGATCACGTCAATTTCTTCAAAGGAGATCGGTGAATGTGATAGTGAACTATTTGAGTCGGGTTTACCAAGTGTTATATTTTCATTTTAAATAGAGCGGGAGATTTGATCACGTTAGTTTCTTTAAGGGAGTTCGATGAATGTGATAGAGAACATTTTGAGTCCGGTTTACCATGTGTTTCGTCTTCGTTCTAGCAAACAAGGGATTTGATCACGTTAAGTTTTCAAAGGGGATAGGTAATAGTGATAGTGAACTCTTTGAATAAAGTTTACCAAGTGTTTCGTCTTCTTTGTAACTTTCGGACCGAAGAGTTGATCACGTTAATTCCTTCAAAGAAGATCGGTGAGCGTGATAGTGAAATATTTAAGTCTATTTTACCAAGTGTTTCAACTTGGTTAAAACTCGGACTTGAGAGTTGATCATGTTATGTTCTTGAGGAGATTAATGAGCGTGTTAGTGAAATCTTTGAGTCGGTTTAACAAGTTTTTCGACTTGGTTATAACTTAAACAAGAGAGTTGATCATGTTAAGTTTTTAAAAGGAGATAGGTAATAGTGATAGTGAACTCTTTGAATCAAGTTTACCAAGGGTTTACGTCTTCTTTGTAACTTTCGGACCGAGAAGAGTTGATCACGTTAATTCCTTCAAAGAAGATCGGTGAGCGTGATAGTGAAATTTTTAAGTCTATTTTACCAATTGTTTCAACTTGGTTCTAACTTTCGGACAAGAGAGTTGATCATGTTTTGTTCTTCAAAAGAGATCGGTGAGCGTATTAGTGAAATCTTTGAGTCGGTTTAACAAGTTTTTAGACATGGTTCTAACTAAGGCTAGAGAGTTGATCACGTTAGTTTCTTCAAGGAGATCGGTGAATGTGATAGTGAACTATTTTAGTCGGGTTTACCAAGTGTTATATCTTCATTTTAAATAGAGCGGGAGATTTGATCACGTTAGTTTCTTTAAGGGAGTTCGATAAATGTGATGAGAACATTTTGAGTCGGTTTACCATGTGTTTCGTCTTCGTTCTAGCTTAAACAAGGGATTTGATCACGTTAAGTTTTCAAAGGAGATAGGTAATAGTGATAGTGAACTCTTTGAATAAAGTTTACCAAGTGTTTCGTCTTCTTTGTAACTTTCGAGCCAGGAGAGTTGATCACGTTAATTCCTTCAAAGAAGATCGGTGAGCGTGATAGTGAAATTTTTAAGTCTATTTTACCAAGTGTTTCAACTTGGTTCAAACTCGGACTTGAGAGTTGATCATGTTATGTTCTTGAGGAGATTAATGAGCGTGTTAGTGAAATCGTTGAGTGCAGTTTTAACAAGTGTTTCGACTTGGTTCTAACAAAGACTAGAGAGTTGATCATGTTAAGTTCTTCAAAAGAGATCGGTGAATGTGATAGTGAACTCTTTGAGTCGATTTACCATGTGTTTCATCATCGTTCTAACTTTCGGAAAAGATAGTTGACCACGTTAAGTCCTACATAGAGAAGCGCAAAATGTGATAGTGAACTATTTGAGTCGGGTTTACCAAGTGTTACATCTTCATTTTAAATCGAGCGGGAGATTTGATCACGTTAGTTTCTTTAAGGGAGTTCGATGAATGTGATGAGAGAACATTTTGAGTCCGGTTTACCATGTGTTTCATCTTCGTTCTAAATTAAACAATGGATTTGATCACGTTAAGTTTTCAAAGGAGATAGGTAATAGTGATAGTAAACTCTTTGAAAAAAAGTTTACCAAGTGTTTCGTCTTCTTTGTAACACGGATGGGAGAGTTGATCACGTTAATTCCTTCAAACAAGATCGGTGAGCGTGATAGTGAAATTTTTATGTCTATTTTACCAAGTGTTTCAACTTGGTTCAAACTCGGACTTGAGAGTTGATCATGTTATGTTCTTGAGGAGATTAATGAGCGTGTTAGTGAAATCTTTGAGTCCGGTTTAACAAGTTTTTCGACTTGGTTCTAACTAAGGCTAGAGAGTTGATCACGTCAATTTCTTCAAGGAGATCGGTGAATGTGATAGTGAACTATTTGAGTCGGGTTTACCAAGTGTTATATCTTCATTTTAAATAGAGCGGAGATTTGATCACGTTAGTTTCTTTAAGGAGTTCGATGAATGTGATGAGAACATTTTGAGTCCGGTTTACCATGTGTTTTCGTCTTCGTTCTAACTTAAACAAGGGATTTGATCACGTTAAGTTTTCAAAGGGGATAGGTAATAGTGATAGTGAACTCTTTGAATAAAGTTTACCAAGTGTTTCGTCTTCTTTGTAACTTTCGGACCGAAGAGTTGATCACGTTAATTCCTTCAAAGAAGATCGGTGAGCGTGATAGTGAAATATTTAAGTCTATTTTACCAAGTGTTTCAACTTGGTTAAAACTCGGACTTGAGAGTTGATCATGTTATGTTCTTGAGGAGATTAATGAGCGTGTTAGTGAAATCTTTGAGTCGGTTTAACAAGTTTTTCGACTTGGTTATAACTTAAACAAGAGAGTTGATCACGTTAAGTTTTAAAAGGAGATAGGTAATAGTGATAGTGAACTCTTTGAATCAAGTTTACCAAGGTTTTCGTCTTCTTTGTAACTTTCGGACCGAAGAGTTGATCACGTTAATTCCTTCAAAGAAGATCGGTGAGCGTGATAGTGAAATTTTTAAGTCTATTTTACCAATTGTTTCAACTTGGTTCTAACTTTCGGACAAGAGAGTTGATCATGTTTTGTTCTTCAAAAGAGATCGGTGAATGTATTAGTGAAATCTTTGAGTCGGTTTAACAAGTTTTTAGACATGGTTCTAACTAAGGATAGAGAGTTGATCACGTTAATTTCTTCAAGGGAGATCGGTGAATGTGATAGTGAACTATTTGAGTCGGGTTTACCAAGTGTTATATCTTCATTTTAAATAGAGCGGAGATTTGATCACGTTAGTTTCTTTAAGGGAGTTCGATAAATGTGATAGAGAACCTTTTGAGTCAGGTTTACCATGTGTTTCGTCTTCGTTCTAGCAAACAAGGGATTTGATCACGTTAAGTTTTCAAAGGAGATAGGTAATAGTGATAGTGAACTCTTTGAATAAAGTTTACCAAGTGTTTCGTCTTCTTTGTAACTTTCGGACCAGGAGAGTTGATCACGTTAATTCCTTCAAAGAAGATCGGTGAGCGTGATAGTGAAATTTTTAAGTCTATTTTACCAAGTGTTTCAACTTGGTTCAAACTCGGACTTGAGAGTTGATCATGTTATGTTCTTGAGGAGATTAATGAGCGTGTTAGTGAAATCGTTGAGTCAGGTTTAACAAGTGTTTCGACTAGGTTCTAACAAAGACTAGAGAGTTGATCATGTTAAGTTCTTCAAAGAGATCGGTGAATGTGATAGTGAACTCTTTGAGTCGATTTACCATGTGTTTCATCATCGTTCTAACTTTCGGAAAAGATAGTTGACCACGTTAAGTCCTACATAGAGGCGCAAAATGTGATAGTGAACTATTTGAGTCGGGTTTACCAAGTGTTACATCTTCATTTTAAATCGAGCGGGAGATTTGATCACGTTAGTTTCTTTAAGGGAGTTTGATGAATGTGTGAGAGAACATTTTGAGTCAGGGTACCATGTGTTTCATCTTCGTTCTAAATTAAACAATGGATTTGATCACGTTAAGTTTTTCAAAGGAGATAGGTAATAGTGATAGTAAACTCTTTGAATAAAGTTTACCAAGTGTTTCGTCTTCTTTGTAACTTTCGGATAGGAGAGTTGATCACGTTAATTCCTTCAAAGAAGATCGGTGAGCGTGATAGTGAAATTTTTAAGTCTATTTTACCAAGTGTTTCAACTTGGTTCAAACTCGGACTTGAGAGTTGATCATGTTATGTTCTTGAGGAGATTAATGAGCGTGTTAGTGAAATCTTTGAGAGCGGTTTAGCAAGTTTTTCGACTTGGTTATAACTTAAACAAGAGAGTTGATCACGTTAAGTTTTTAAAAGGAGATAGGTAATAGTGATAGTGAACTCTTTGAATCAAGTTTACCAAGGGTTTCGTCTTCTTTGTAACTCGGACCGAAGAGTTGATCACGTTAATTCCTTCAAAGAAGATCGGTGAACGTGATAGTGAAATTTTTAAGTCTATTTTACCAATTGTTTCAACTTGGTTATAACTCGGACAAGAGAGTTGATCATGTTTTGTTCTTCAAAAGACATGGTTCTAACTAAGGCTAGAGAGTTGATCACGTTAATTTCTTCAAGGGAGATCGGTGAATGTGATAGTGAACTATTTGAGTCGGGTTTAGCAAGTGTTATATCTTCATTTTAAATAGAACGGGAGATTTGATCACGTTAGTTTCTTTAAGGGAGTTCGATAAATGTGATAGAGAACATTTTGAGTCCGGTTTACCATGTGTTTCATCTTCGTTCTAAATTAAACAATGGATTTGATCACGTTAAGTTTTTCAAAGGAGATAGGTAATTGTGATAGTAAACTCTTTGAATAAAGTTTACCAAGTGTTTCGTCTTCTTTGTAACACGGACGGAGAGTTGATCACGTTAATTCCTTCAAACAAGATCGGTGAGCGTGATAGTGAAATTTTTAAGTCTATTTTACCAAGTGTTTCAACTTGGTTCAAACTCGGACTTGAGAGTTGATCATGTTATGTTCTTCAAGGAGATTAATGAGCGTGTTAGTGAAATCTTTGAGAAGCAGTTTAACAAGTGTTTCGACTTGGTTCTAACAAAGACTAGAGAGTTGATCATGTTAAGTTCTTCAAAGAGATCGGTGAATGTGATAGTGAACTCTTTGAGTCTAGTTTACCAAGTGTTTCATAGTCGTTCTAACTCGGAAAGATAGTTGAGCACGTTAAGTCCTACATAGAGGCGCAAAATGTGATAGTGAACTATTTGGCGGGTTTACCAATTGTTACATCTTCATTTTAAATCGAGCGGGAGATTTGATCACGTTAGTTTCTTTAAGGAGTTCGATGAATGTGATAGAGAACATTTTGAGTCGGTTTACCATGTGTTTCGTCTTCGTTCTAGCAAACAAGGGATGCGATCACGTTAAGTTTTCAAAGGAGATAGGTAATAGTGATAGTGAATTCTTTGAATAAAGTTTACCAAGTGTTTCGTCTTCTTTGTAACTTTCGGACCAGGAGAGTTGATCACGTTAATTCCTTCAAAGAAGATCGGTGAGCGTGATAGTGAAATTTTATGTCTATTTTACCAAGTGTTTCAACTTGGTTCAAACTCGGACTTGAGAGTTGATCATGTTATGTTCTTGAGGAGATTAATGAGCGTGTTAGTGAAATCTTTGAGTCAGGTTTAACAAGTTTTTCGACTTGGTTCTAACTAAGGCTAGAGAGTTGATCACGTAAATTTCTTCAAGGGAGATCGGTGAATGTTGTAACACCCCGATTCTACCCCATTTATTTATTTAATTATCAGAGTGCGGAAAACAACTAACATGCGCTGGAGCGTTACACATCAACATTTAAACTCAACATTTAAGCGACATTTAATAGTCAAATTTGGTCTTTCATTAAGGCAAGCGAAATAAATGCGTAGCATGACTCAAAATTCATCCTGCAGCAATGGCGGAATATAATGATCTATCACATGCATAATCTCGACCAACAACTTAGTGTAGAATGCACCTCATACAAAACAATCACACAAATAGAATGATAGTCTAAAGTAAAAAGCGGCCAAAATCGGCGGTGTTCGTCTATCCCCGGTGCTACGTATCGGGCGACTCGACAGCGACTCTAAATAGGAAGGAGAGAAGGTCCTTCGCGCGCATGACTACTGCATGTCACCAGCGTAGGGGTAACATTAAAAGCAGAGAGAAAGGTGAGTCAACAACATAAAAGAATATATGATAAGTAATATGCGAGGTCTTAGCAACCATAACTACCGAGCGGCACAACATACGGTATTATCACAAACAACGTCATCGTAAGCACAACCATATTATTACAACACGAATGGCAACAACACAAGTGAGACATATGCATGGGAATGCAACCCACAACACGGGTATATGCATGTGGTACCGATCGACATAAAACAACCTTTATCAACACTTTGGCGAGCTCTAAGGCCATGACCTTCAACACGTTGAGCGAGCTCAAGACCGCGACCTTCAACACGGGGTATGCATATGCCATGTGATGGACTCATGAAACAACACAACCAAACAACTTACGTTGGCCGCTTTCAACTACAATAACAACACCTAAGAGTCTCATGGACTCGCGGCCCAGCAACAACGTGGTTTTGGTCTCTCAGACCCAACAACAACAACAACTTAAATAAGGGTCTCTTGGACCCACAACAACAACAATGACAACTTAATATTTACTCTTTTCACTGCAAGCAACAACAATTCAAAGCGGCCCAAACACACAGCCAAGGTGACACCAAGCAACACCTATTGGTACCCTACGGTAAGCAGGCAACTCGGGTGCCACAAACCACAACAAAGAGGCACTGGCGGCAACTCCGTCGCGCGAGCGTAAAATTCGCCACGATGGCGCTGGCGGCAACTTGGCTGCACTAGAGCGCCAAAAACCTAGCACGATGGCGCTGGCGGCAACTTGGCTGCACACTAGGCGCCAAAACCACGGCACTTTGGCGCTGGCAGCAACTTGGGTGCACGGGCGCCTAAAACCACAACAACTTTGGCGCTGGCGGCAACAGGTTGCACTAGGCGCGAGAATCCCTGCAAAGTGGCGCGGCGGCAACTTTCCGTTGCGCCATGGCGTGACCGGCAACCTTAACGGCGACTTGGCACTGGCGGCAACACCGTTGCGCGGCGCAAAGCAGCGACAAATGGCGCGGCGGCAACCTTGTTGCGCCATGGCGTAATTCTAACGCGATGGCGCTGGTAGCGCGAAAACCTCGATCCTTGATTTTTATCGTTCAGCGGCAACTAACACTTAATTCCGGCAACACACGTCATCTAATCACAGCGGAGCATTAAAACAACAAATTGGCAATGTAAACACATTTGGGGCGCCAAATTCCTAGCCTAATGGGCGCTAGGAGTGTCTAAACCTCACTCCTTGATTTCTTTTACCAACAACCGGCAACAACTAACGTTTAAACGACATTTAGGCATCAAAACAACAATTTAAACTTCACATCAATTACCTAGCATGATTCTAAGGTTCATTCATACATATCATCAAACATGTTATGAGCACTGACTTCAACAACAAATATCCTCACATGGTAATTCAATCTCAACCAAACCCGACAACAAATTCACATCATAATTCACTCCCATGACTACTCGAATTCTAACTAGCATCATGGTTACTAAATTCCCACATAAACCCCATCATATAAACCCTTAGGTAGTTTAACCCCCCTTACCTTTGAAACTAGATGAAGATGAAGCTCTCCTTAGGATTCCCAACGAATTCCAGCAATGGAAACTCCCTCTCCTTCAATCGCAACCTCAGTTCCTCGTCTCTCTCTCTCGCGCGCTTCACTCTCTCGGCTCTCTCCTTCTTGAGGCATACGGTAGCGAGGGAAAGCGACAAGGAGAAAATTGGAATCATACACTTGGAATTATAAGGAAGAAGAATGGAGAAAGGAAGGGATTCAACGTTACCTTGAAGCTTGAGAAGAAGAAATCTCTCTTCCCCTCTAAAGTCATGTGACTCTCTCTCTCGGGTTCCCTTTCTATTTTTTTCTTTCTTTCGGTTGCGGCTTTGGTGAGAGTGAATAAGGCTCTCACTTAGGTATATGGGGTTTTAGGAATGGGCCTTGGTCAATAATTGACTTGGGCCCTAATTGCACCCCTCCTTTTAATTCGATCCACCTCTGAAATAGAGTACAACCAATTTAATTATTAGTTTAATTAAATTTAGTAGTCCCTCAAATAACTTAATTAAATAATTAATTAAATTATTTTTAGGCGTTACAAATGTGATAGTGAACTATTTGAGTCGGGTTTGCAAGTGTTATATCTTCATTTTAAATAGAGCGGGAGATTTGATCACGTTAGTTTCTTTAAAGGAGTTCGATGAATGTGATAGAGAACATTTTGAGTCAGGTTTACCATGTGTTTGCGTCTTCGTTCTAGCAAACAAGGGATCGATCACGTTAAGTTTTCAAAGGAGATAGGTAATAGTGATATTGAACTCTTTGAATAAATTTTACCAAGTGTTTTCGTCTTCTTTGTAACTTTCGGATAGGAGAGTTGATCACGTTAATTCCTTCAAAGAAGATCGGTGAGCGTGATAGTGAAATTTTATGTCTATTTTACCAAGTGTTTCAACTTGGTTAAAACTCGGACTTGAGAGTTGATCATGTTATGTTCTTGAGGGATATTAATGAGCGTGTTAGTGAAATCTTTGAGTCGGAGTTTAACAAGTTTTTCGACTTGGTTCTAACTAAGGCTAGAGAGTTGATCACGTCAATTTCTTCAAGGAGATCGGTGAATGTAATAGTGAACTATTTGAGTCGGGTTTACCAAGTGTTATATCTTCATTTTAAATAGAGCGGGAGATTTGATCACATTAGTTTCTTAAAGGGAGTTCGATGAATGTGATAGAGAACATTTTGAGTCAGGTTTACCATGTGTTTCGTCTTCGTTCTAACAAACAAGGGATCGATCACGTTAAGTTTTCAAAGGAGATAGGTAATAGTGATAGTGAACTCTTTGAATAAATTTTACCAAGTGTTTCGTCTTCTTTGTAACTCGGATAGGAGAGTTGATCACGTTAATTCCTTCAAAGAAGATCGGTGAGCGTGATAGTGAAATTTTATGTCTATTTTACCAAGTGTTTCAACTTGGTTAAAACTCGGACTTGAGAGTTGATCATGTTATGTTCTTGAGGATATTAATGAGCGTGTTAGTGAAATCTTTGAGTCGGAGTTTAACAAGTTTTTCGACTTGGTTCTAACTAAGGCTAGAGAGTTGATCACGTCAATTTCTTGAGGAGATCGGTGAATGTAATAGTGAACTATTTGAGTCGGGTTTACCAAGTGTTATATCTTCATTTTATATAGAGCGGGAGATTTGATCACATTAGTTTCTTTAAGGAGTTCGATGAATGTGATAGAGAACATTTTGAGTCCGGTTTACCATGTGTTTCGTCTTCGTTCTAGCAAACAAGGGATCGATCACGTTAAGTTTTCAAAGGAGATAGGTAATAGTGATAGTGAACTCTTTGAATAAATTTTACCAAGTGTTTCGTCTTCTTTGTAACTTTCGGACAGGAGAGTTGATCGCGTTACTTCCTTCAAAAAGATCGGTGAGCGTGATAGTGAAATTTTTATGTCTATTTTACCAAGTGTTTCAACTTGGTTCAAACTCGGACTTGAGAGTTGATCATGTTATGTTCTTGAGGAGATTAATGAGCGTGTTAGTGAAATCTTTGAGTCGGTTTAACAAGTTTTTGACTTGGTTCTAACTAAGGCTAGAGAGTTGATCACGTCAATTTCTTCAAGGGAGATCGGTGAATGTGATAGTGAACTATTTGAGTCGAGTTTACCAAGTGTTATATCTTCATTTTAAATAGAACGGGAGATTTGATCGCGTTAGTTTCTTTAAGGGAGTTCGATGAATGTGATAGAGAACATTTTGAGTCAGGTTTACTATGTGTTTTCGTCTTCGTTCTAGCAAACAAGGGATTTGATCACGTTAAGTTTTTCGTAGGAGATAGGTAATAGTGATAGTGAACTCTTTGAATAAATTTTACCAAGTGGTTCGTCTTCTTTGTAACTCGGACCGGAGAGTTGACCATGTTAATTCCTTCAAAGAAGATCGGTGAACGTGATAGTGAAATTTTTATGTCTATTTTACCAAGTGTTTCAACTTGGTTCAAACTCGGACTTGAGAGTTGATCATGTTATGTTCTTGAGGAGATTAATGAGCGTGTTAGTGAAATCTTTGAGTCGGTTTAACAAGTTTTTCGACTTGGTTCTAACTAAGGCTAGAGAGTTGATCACGTCAATTTCTTCAAGGAGATCGGTGAATGTAATAGTGAACTATTTGAGTCGGGTTTACCAAGTGTTATATCTTCATTTTATATAGAACGGGAGATTTGATCACATTAGTTTCTTTAAGGGAGTTCGATGAATGTGATAGAGAACATTTTGAGTCCGGTTTACCATGTGTTTCGTCTTCGTTCTAACTTAAATAAGGGATGCGATCACATTAAGTTTTCAAAGGAGATAGGTAATAGTGATAGTGAACTCTTTGAATAAATTTTACCAAGTGTTTCGTCTTCTTTGTAACTTTCGGACCGGAGAGTTGACCATGTTAATTCCTTCAAAGAAGATCGGTGAGCGTGATAGTGAAATTTTTATGTCTATTTTACCAAGTGTTTCAACTTGGTTCAAACTCGGACTTGAGAGTTGATCATGTTATGTTCTTGAGGAGATTAATGAGCGTGTTAGTGAAATCTTTGAGTCGGTTTAACAAGTTTTTCGACTTGGTTCTAACTAAGGCTAGAGAGTTGATCACGTCATTCTTGAGGAGATCGGTGAATGTGATAGTGAACTATTTGAGTCGGGTTTACCAAGTGTTATATCTTCATTTTAAATAGAACGGGAGATTTGATCGCGTTAGTTTCTTTAAGGGAGTTCGATGAATGTGATAGAGAACATTTTGAGTCCGGTTTACTATGTGTTTCGTCTTCGTTCTAACTTAAACAAGGGATCTGATCACGTTAAGTTTTTCAAAGGAGATAGGTAATAGTGATAGTGAACTCTTTGAATAAATTTTACCAAGTGTTTCGTCTTCTTTGTAACTCGGACCGGAGAGTTGACCATGTTAATTCCTTCAAAGAAGATCGGTGAACGTGATAGTGAAATTTTTATGTCTATTTTACCAAGTGTTTCAACTTGGTTAAAACTTGGACTTGAGAGTTGATCATGTTATGTTCTTCAAGGGAGATTAATGAACGTGTTAGTGAAATCGTTGAGTCCGGTTTAACAAGTGTTTCGACTTGGTTCTAACAAAGACTAGAGAGTTGATCATGTTAAGTTCTTCAAAAGAGATCTGTGATAGTGAACTCTTTGAGTCCAGTTTACCATGTGTTTCATCATCGTTCTAACTCGGAAAAGATAGTTGACCACGTTAAGTGTAACCCCATTTCTACCCGGTACTTTATAGTAAAAATCAGAGTATAAAAATCATTTTTCGTTTGAAAGTCATCCAATGGAATGTTACACAACTACGTTAAATCCTACATAGAGAGCGCAAAATGTGATAGTGAACTATTTGAGTCGGGTTTACCAAGTGTTACATCTTCATTTTAAATCGAACGGGAGATTTGATAATGTTAATTTCTTTAAGGAAGTTCGATGAATGTGATAGAGAACATTTTGAGTCCGGTTTACCATGTGTTTCGTCTTCGTTCTAACTTAAACAAGGGATTTGATCACGTTAAGTTTTTCAAAGGGGATAGGTAATAGTGATAGTGAACTCTTTGAATAAATTTTACCAAGTGTTTCGTCTTCTTTGTAACTCGGACCGGAGAGTTGATCACGTTAATTCCTTCAAAGAAGATCGGTGAGCGTGATAGTGAAATTTTTATGTCTATTTTGCAAGTGTTTCAACTTGGTTAAAACTTCGGACTTGAGAGTTGATCATGTTATGTTCTTGAGGAGATTAATGAGCGTGTTAGTGAAATCGTTGAGTCGGTTTAACAAGTGTTTCGACTTGGTTCTAACAAAGACTAGAGAGTTGATCATGTTAAGTTCTTCAAAGAGATGCGTGATAGTGAACTCTTTGAGTCGATTTACCATGTGTTTCATCATCGTTCTAACTTTCGGAAAAGATAGTTGACCACGTTAAGTGTAACCCCATTTCTACGGTACTTTATAGTAAAAATCGAGTATAAAAATCATTTTTCGTTTGAAAGTCATCCAATGGAATGTTACCTGACTACTCCATCAAACTCAACAACAAATAACTTAAGCGTCTCTTTACTCAAAAATCGTAACACCATCTCAAAGATAGAACTCACAAACTTTAACAAATAAAGCCACGCACTTATGAAAATAAGTGCCACGTAGCGGAATAAAACACTATCTCAACGAGAATAAGTCGGTAGTCTCGAAACAATACATATGAGGCTCGACGAGGGCAAAAGCAGAACAAACTACGACTCATAACCCATCCCACAGGTGCTACGTATCGAGGCGGACCGACTCGAGGGGAATAGTGAAGGTAGTAAGCCCTCACTCATGACTACCTGTGGTAAACAACAACAGAAAGGGTGAGTCTCGAACTATATAATAAAAGTGATAATAGGCAATATATACAATCACAGTTCACAGCACAATCAATCATACCAATCATCACTCAATAATGTTCATGCATTCATGTGAATGTATGCAATGTAGTTATGCATGTGGTACCATTTGCCCTCGGCATTCTCAATATTTGCCTCGCGATCTCATCATCAAATGGAGTCCTCATGACTACGGCCTCGGCTTTGCCCTCGAGCTTCACAATCGATTTATAAGCTCTACGACCGCGGCGAATGTATGCATGAGACTCCATGTAACAACACAAACACATTCTCAAACATCTCGATTCACGCACTAACTCCTACCTCATTATTAATCTCATTTATAGCCCTCATGGCTTGGTACATAGCATACTAAATGATTTAATTAAGCAATTGATTAAATTATTTAAAGTGTTACTTATTTTAAATTATAATAGAATATAAAATAGTGTTTATAATTGATAATTTATTTTAATTAAAGGGGATGGTGGAAGAAATGGAGAATGGAGGGGTGTAAAAGGGCCCAAAGTGCGCTTGGCCCAATGTACATATATCAAAATTAGAATTTTCTCTCATTTGGTGCAAAGAGAAAGGAAGCGAAAGAAAGGGAGGAGAGAAAGAAAGAACTGGCGCAAAACCCTAGGAGAAGAGGAGGAGAAGAAGAATTCGTGACTTGAAGGCTTGGATTGTTGCGAGTGGTTTTGTTAAGTGACTCCATAATGGTCCTTTTCTCACGGTGAATTTAAGGTAAGGGAGTCTCACTCTATAATAGAGGAGATAATTCGTTTTATGTAGATCATAGGTTTGGTTTTGGGTGAATTGATGATTGTTTTGGTGAATTTGAGAAAATTGCATGATAGAAATCGAATTAGGGCTTTAAATTGGGTGTTTTGTGTTCTTGATGAGTTTTGATGCATGATTGAGTGATATAACGTGCAATTGAATGTGTTGATATTGTTATACAATGTATTTGAGTAGTATATGATGATTAGAATTGAAAGGGTTTGTGAATTGGGGTTTTTGGGTCATGGGGCGCGAGTGCTAGGGATTTGGCGCCACTGTGTGCTTGTGTGAGGAGTTTTTGGTGTTGTGTTCTTTGTGCGGGCGCCAATTTCTGGAGAAATGGCGCTGTGTCACTATGCTTGATGGTTGTGCGTGCGTGTTCTTTGTCTGGCGCCACATTCTTGAGAAAATGGCGCTGGGTTCTTGTTCATGTGCTAGAGTTGGAGTGCGTAATGCGAGTGTTCTTGCGAGCGCCAAATTCTTTGAGAAATGGCGCCCGGTGCCTGCATTTTGAGTGTTGTGAGTGTGTGTTTCTTTGTCTGCAGGCGCGAGAATGTGGGTATTTTGGGGCCGGGAGTGAAAACTTGTATCTCTGGGCACATTTTCTCGTGCCAAATTTTGCATTCACTGCTGAAATCCAATTTTAAGTGTTTTGGCTCAGTGGTTTTACAGTTGCGGTGTTAATTTGAAAATGTCGGTGGGGTTGTTTTGTGTGCGTAAATGGGGTGGGTTGGGAAACTCACATTTACAGAACATATTTTCTTGTGCCAAATTTTGTATTCACCCTTGAAATTCAATTTTAAGTGTTTTGGCTCAGTGGTTTCTGAGTGCAGGTGTTATTTTAAAAATGTCTCGGTGAGGTGTATTTGTGTGTGTAAAGGGGTGGTTTGGGTGGAACTTACTTTTTTAGGCATATTTCACGGTGCCATATTTTGTATTTACACCTTGAAAACATTTTTAAACATTTTGGCTCGGGTGGTTTTTAGTTTTCATGTGTTTTGGAGTCTTTGGGTCGGTTGGGCGTGGCCCATGTCTTTGCCAGCGCTAATGCAGTGCTGTATGCAGGCGTATGCAGGCGTATGCGAGTTTGTGTGCAGAGGTGCGTGTTGCCCGAGCGCGGTTGCTAGAAAAGTGGCGCCCGGTGGTGCATGTTGCCACGAGGCGCCAAATCTTTGAGTTTCTGGCGCTAGTCTTTGTGTTGCACGAGCGCGCGAATGTGGGGAAAATGGCGCCTAGTCTTTGCCAAGTGCCTAAGAGTATCTTTGTTTTGGTCCCTAGGTGACAGTTTGGTCCACTAGATGATTGTTTTAGTCTAAATGGTGGTTTAGGTCCTTGAGTGAGTTGAGTCCTCTAGATGAGATTAGTCCTTGGGACTTAATGAGGTTGAGAGTGTATAATGAGATGGTGAGAATGCCATGGGGCATAAGCGGGAGGGCCAAGCCATGAGGGCTATAAAATGAGATTATCTTGAGGTAAGAGTTAATGTGTGTATTGAGTTGTTGAGAATGTGTTTGTGTTGTTACATGGAGTCTCATGCATACATTTAGGCTTGATCGTAGAGCTTATAAAATGAATTGTGGCTTTGAGGCGGCGGAGGGCGCAGTCATGAGACTCCATTATTGATGAGAATCTTGGGAGGGCAATATTGAGAAGCAGCCGGAGAGCAAATGGTACCACATGCATGATTACATTGCATACATTCTCATGAGTGCATAAATGTTATTGAGTGATTATTGGTGTGTTTGATGTTGCTATGATTTGTGATTGTATATATTGCGTATTATCACTTTTATTATATAGTTCGAGACTCACCCTTTACTGTTGTTGTTTACCACGGGTAGTCACAGTGAGGGCTTACACCTTCCTTACTCCCGAGTCGATGCTGCTCACGTCGTAGCTTTGCAGGGGTTGGGGTTTTAGATTGTTGTTGTTTTGTTTTGCTCCTTTGTTGAGCTTTCATCTTTGTTATCTTGTGTATTGTTGAGATTTTAGGATTATTATTTTGAAATTTGTAGTTGATTCCATTTGCATGATATGAGTTTGTATCCACGTTTGTATGGTGTTATGTATCATGCATTTTTAGGCCCATTTGTTGAGTATTTTAAGAGAGGCGTAACAACTCCATTAAATGAGAAAAATGATTTTTGTACTCTGAATTTGATTTAAATTCAGGGTAGAAATGGGGTGTTACATTAGTGGTATCAGAGCAAAAGTTTCGGTCTGTCAGGCCAAGTGTGTCTGTTTGTCATGTTGAGTATGACGGTTAGGAGTCTTGAATTAGTTACGAATGGTTGTTTATCTTTGCGGTGTTAGGTTGATATGGCGAGAAGAGTTGATCTTGCACTTCTTTGGCGTTGCAAGCCATAGCACAAGTTATGGGGGCTGTGAGAATCTGAGACCCATGATGCAGCAGCATTCGGAGAGAGAACCCCACACCTTGAGGAGGTACAACCGGATGGTGCCTTGACTTAGGTGAAGGAGATTGAGAGGATCTTGGGGTGATTAGGCTGTGATGAAGCGAGAAAGTCAGTGCAGTACTCATACTTTATCTGAGAAGAGGTGATGGTAGTGGTGGAGACCGGTGAGAGGTTGGAGTCTTTGCGAGAGAGGAGATTACATGAGGTTTGTGTTAGAAGAATTCTTGAGAAAGTATTTCGGAGGGCGTTAGAAAATAAAAAAGTGGAATTCCTTGGGCCGAGGCGAGGAAGTATATGCATTCTTGAGTATCTTTGCCAAGTTCACGGAGTTGGCAAGTTCTATCCCCACTATCTTTGGTGAGGCGGAAATTCTCAAAGTGCATGATATCAAGCGGTGTGGGATATCGAGAAGATTAGAGTATTCTTGATCTGGTAGGCTAACTGCGAGGAATTATGAGGAAGGCAACAATGCCGCTCTAGGGTCATGAGAGACCAGAGGAAATTTCATAACGAGGGTAAGCCTTATGAGGCGTCTGCGACAAGGAAAACAAAGGTATGCGGGTGGTAACAAGTATAATGGTGGGGCAGTCTTGAGGGTAAGAGGTATCATGAGGGCAAGAGGCCAAGTGGGGAGGCGCCCGTCGATGTTGTGTGTTTCAAGTGTGACAAGCAGTCCACAAGAGCTTTGATTGTAAGATGGAAGTGAAGAGATGTTTTAAGTGTGGGAAGAATGGTCACATGGCATCAGAGTGTGATCGTAAGGAAAATTTGTATGTTTCAAGCGTGGTGAAAATTTGGTCACATTAGCTTCAAGTGCCCCTGAGCCTAAGAAGGAAAGATCCTTTGGGAGAGTGTTTGCATTGGCGAGTTCGGAGGACCTAATGATATCAGAGTACATGTTTCATATCTGGTACACCTTTAGTTGCTATTATTGACACGGGTCTGCTCGCACTCTTTTATTGCATCTGTTTGTCTTTGAAAAGTTAAATTTAGTGTTGTCTACTATGGAGAGAGGATGGTTATCGACACTCGGCTAAAAGTCCGTGTAACTACTTCTCGATGTGTGCTAGGTGTCTCTGTCGGTCTTACGAGAGATTTTACAGTTGATCGATTTGTTTGCCTTTGGGTGGGTTAGATGTGATTAGGCATGGGTGGTTAGTAGATAACCACGTGCACATCAAGCTGTTCTAATAAGTGCATTAGTTTTCTTCTTCCAGAAGAGGAAGAGTGCGCTTTCTTTGTCTGTTTGAGCAATTGCGCGAGGGTAATGAAAGAGGGTGGTCGGTTGTTTGCTTTGATGGCATCTATGTCTGTGAGAAGCCAATTTGTGGTTGATGGGTTCTGGTGGTGTGTGAGTTTAGGAAGTGTTTCTGATGAGATCCTAGTGTGCCCTAGAGAGGGAAGTTGAGTTCGGGATTGAGCTTGTGCACAGTACTAGGCTTTGTGTCTATGTGCCGTGCAGGATGTCGACTCACGAGTTATGCAATTGAAGAAGCGATTAGAGGAGCTTCTTGAAGAAGAAAATTGTGAGGCCTAGTGTGTCACCATGGGAGCTCGGTTTTGTTAGTAAAGAAGAAGGATGGGAGTATGCGTGCGTGCGTGGACTACTGAGACAATTGAATAAAGTAACTATCAAGAATAAGTATCCTCTCCGAGGATAGATGATCGATGGATCGGTGGTGGGTGCTAAAGTGTTTAGCAAGATTGACTTAAGGTCGGGTATCGCAGTTAAGGTGAGGATGAGGACATCGAGCAGCGTTGAGCGAGGTATGGGCATTATGAGTACTCTGTAATGCCGTTTGGTGTCACTGATGCACGGGGTGTTTATGGAGTACATGAGCCAGGATCTTCCATAGCTATCTGGATCGGTTTGTGGTCGTTTTCATTGATGATATTACGGTGTACTCAAAATCGAGGAAGAACATCACGAGCACTTGAGGTTGGTGCTAGAGGTCTTGAAGAGAGGAAGTTGTATGCCGAGTTGTCAAAGTGTGAGTTACAGTTTGCATGAGGTGAGCTTCTTGGGTCATATTATTTACGGTGATGGTATATTTGTGGATCCGGCCAAGGTTGATGCGATGTTGCGGTGGGAGAGCCCAAAGTGCGTGGCGAGATCGGGGAGTTTCTTGGGGTTGGTGGTTACTAAAGGAGGTTTATTGAAGGGTTCTCTAAGCTAGCCCTTCCATTGACTCGATTGACTGTGTAAGGGAAAGCATTTGTGTGGGATGCAAAGTGTGAAGAGAGCTTCCAGAGAGTGAAGAGGAGGTTGACCACGTCTCGGTGTTAGTGTTGCACTGTGCGGAGCAACCTTTTGTTGTGTATTGTAGCGCCTCAAGATGGGTTTGGGAGGTGTGTTGATCTGAGGATGGGAAGGTAGTTGCTTATGCGTCCGTGATTGAGGACACATGAGAAGAACTATCCTACTCATGATCTAGAGTTAGGATTTTGCTATTGTTTTTCGTCTTTGAAGATTTGGAGGCACTATCTCTATAAGTACAGATTTGAGGTGTTCGGTGATCACGAAGAGTGCGAAGTACTTGTTTGACGAGGAGGCTGAATATGAGGCGGGCGTTGGCTAGAGGCTCTTTGAAAGACTATGATTTCGGCTTGAACTATCACCCAAGAAGCAAAGCTAATGTCGTGGTGATGCTTTAAGTCGGAAAACTTTGCATATGTCGGCTATGATGGTGAGAGAGTTGGAGTTGATTGAGCGATTAGTGATTTGGGCACAGTTTGTGAGGTGACACCCCAGTGTCAGTTGGGTATCTTGAGGATTGGGAATGACTTCTTGGTTAGTATCGAGAGCCTTGAAGTTAGATGTGAAGTTAGTAGATTTCTTTGGTTCTTTGGTGAGCAAATTTGTTGATGGGGATTACAGGTTGGATTCCCGGGGTGTGTTGAGGTTCGAGGGCCAGAATTTGTGTTCGGATGATCTTTGAGTTAAAGAAGATGATACTTGAGGAGAGCCATAGGAGTAAGTTGAGCATTCATCCAGTGCTACTAAGATGTATCATGATCACGAAGAAATTGTTTTGGTGGCACAGTAGGAAGAGAGATGTTGCACAATTTGTTTATGCATGTTTGACTTGCGGAAGTCAAAGATTGAGCATCGAAACTGCGGGGTTGATGCAACCTTTAGAGATTCCGGAATGGAAGTGGGACGGCATTTCCATGGACTTTGTGGTAGGTTGCCAAACAACTGCGAGAGTTGATCACGTCAATTTCTTCAAGGGAGATCGGTGAATGTGATAGTGAACTATTTGAGTCGAGTTTACCAAGTGTTATATCTTCATTTTAAATAGAGCGGGAGATTTGATCACGTTAGTTTCTTTAAGGAGTTCGATGAATGTGATAGAGAACATTTTGAGTCCGGTTTACCATGTGTTTCGTCTTCGTTCTAAGCAAACAAGTGATTTGATCACGTTAAGTTTTCAAAGGGGATAGGTAATAGTGATAGTGAACTCTTTGAATAAATTTTACCAAGTGTTTCGTCTTCTTTGTAACTTTCGGATAGGAGAGTTGATCACGTTAATTCCTTGAAGAAGATCGGTGAGCGTGATAGTGAAATTTTTATGTCTATTTTACCAAGTGTTTCAACTTGGTTAAAACTCGGACTTGAGAGTTGATCATGTTATGTTCTTGAGGAGATTAATGAGCGTGTTAGTGAAATCGTTGAGTCAGGTTTAACAAGTGTTTTAGACTTGGTTCTAACAAAGACTAGAGAGTTGATCATGTTAAGTTCTTCAAAGAGATGCGTGATAGTGAACTCTTTGAGTCGGTTTACCATGTGTTTCATCATCGTTCTAACTCGGAAAAGATAGTTGACCACGTTAAGTGTAACACCCCATTTCTACCCGGTACTTTATAGTAAAAATCAGAGTATAAAAATCATTTTTCGTTTGAAAGTCATCCAATGGAATGTTACACAACTACTCCATCAAACTCAACAACAAATAACTTAAACGTCTCTTTACTCAAAAATACGTAACACCATCTCAAAGATAGAACTCACAAACTTTAACAAATAAAGCCACGCACTATGAAAATAAGTGCCACGTAGCGTAATAAAACACTATCTCAACAGAATAAGTCAGTAGTCTCAAAACAATACATATGAGGCTCAACGAGGAGCAAAAGCAGAACAAACTACGGTTCATAACCCATCCCACAGGTGCTACGTATCGGAGCGGACCGACTCGGGGAATAGTGAAGGTAGTAAGCCCTCACTCATGACTACTGTGGTAAACAACAACGAAAGGGTGAGTCTCGAACTATATAATAAAAGTGATAATAGGCAATATATACAATCACGATTCACGGCACAATCAATCATACCAATCATCACTCAATAATGTTCATGCATTCATGTGAATGTATGCAATGTAGTTATGCATGTGGTACCATTTGCCCTCGGCATTCTCAATATTTGCCCTCGGCGATCTCATCATCATCAAATGGAGTCCTCGTGACTGCGGCCTCGGCTTTGCCCTCGAGCTTCACAATCGGTTTATAAGCTCTACGACCATGGTAGAATGTATGCATGAGACTCCATGTAACAACACAAACACATTCTCGAACATCTCGATTCACGCACTAACTCCTACCTCATTATTAATCTCATTTATAGCCCTCATGGCTTGTTTATGCATACTAAATGATTTAATTAAGCAATTGATTAAATTATTTAAAAAGTGTTACACTAGTTTAAATTATAATAGAATATAAAATAGTGTTTATAATTGATAATTTATTTTAATTGAAGGGGATGGTGGAAGAAATGGAGAAGGGGTGTAAAAAAAGGGCCCAAGGTGCGCTTGGCCTGATGTACATATATCAAAATTAGAATTTTCTCTCATTTGGTGCAAAGAGAAAGAAGCGAAAGAAAGGGAGGAGAGAAAGAAAGAACTCGGCGCAAAACCCTAGGAGAAGAGGAGGAGAAGAAGAATTCGTGACTTGAAGGCTTGGATTGTTGCGGTGGTTTTGTTAAGTGACTCCATACTTGGTCCTTTTCTCACGGTGAATTTAAGGTAAGGGGAGTCTCACTCTATAATAGAGGAGATAATTCGTTTTATGTAGATCATAGGTTTGGTTTTGGGTGAATTGATGATTGTTTTGGTGAATTTGAGAAAATTGCATGATAGAAATCGAATTAGGGCTTTAAATTGGGTGTTTTGTGTTCTTGATGAGTTTTGATGCATGATTGAGTGATATAACGTGCAATTGAATGTGTTGATATTGTTATACAATGTATTTGAGTAGTATATGATGATTAGAATTGAAAGGGTTTGTGAATTGGGGTTTTTGGGTCATGGGGCGCCAGGTGCTAGGGATTTGGCGCCACAGTGTGTGCTTATGTGAGGAGGAGTTTTGGTGTTGTGTTCTTTGTGCGGCGCAATTTCTGGAGAAATGGCGCTGTGTCCTTTATGCTTGATGTTGTGCGTGCGTGTTCTTTGTCTGGCGCCACATTCTTGAAAAATGGCGCTGGAGTTCTTTGTTGCTAAGTTGGAGTGCGTAATGCGGGAGTGTTCTTTGCCGAGCGCCAAGTTCTTTGAGAAATGGCGCCCAGTGCCTTTGTTTGAGTGTTGTGAGTGTGTGTTTCTTTGTGCAGGCGCGAGAATGTGGGTATTTTGGGGCCGGGAGTGAAACTTGTATCTCTGGGCACATTTTCTCGTGCCAAATTTTGCATTCACACTGCCCAAATCCAATTTTAAGTGTTTTGGCTCAGTGGTTTTGCAGTTGCGGTGTTAATTTGAAAATGTCGGTGGGGGGTTGTTTTGTGTGCGTAAATGGGGTGGGTTGGGGGGAAACTCACATTTACGAACATATTTTCTTGTGCCAAATTTTGTATTCACTGCCAAATTCAATTTTAAGTGTTTTGGCTCAGTGGTTTCTGAGTGCAGTGTTATTTTAAAAATGTCTCGGTGAGGGTGTATTTGTGTGTAAAGGGGTGGTTTGGGTGGAACTTACTTTTAGGCATATTTCAGTGCCATATTTTGTATTTACTGCCCAAAAACATTTTTAAACATTTTGGCTCGGGTGGTTTAGGTTTCATGTGTTTTGGGTCTTTGGAGTCGGTTGGGCGCCAAGTGTCTTGCCAGGCGCCTAGTCAGTGCTGTGTGCGAGGCGTATGCAGGCGTATGCGAGTTTGTGTCTAGAGTGCTGTGTTGCCCGAGCGCAGTTGCTAGAAAAGTGGCGCCGAGTGGGTGTGTTGCCACGGGCGCCAAAGTCTTGAGTTTACAGCGCCTAGTCTTTGTGTTGCACGGGCGCGAGAATGTGGGAAAATGGCGCCTAGTCTTTGCCATGTGCCTAAGAGTGTCTTTATTTTGGTCCACTAGGTGACAGTTTGGTCCACTAGATGATTGTTTTGGTCCTAAATGGTGGTTTAGGTCCTTGAGTGAGGTTGAGTCCTCTAGATGAGATTAGTCCTTGGGACTTAATGAGGTGAGAGTGTATAATGAGATGGTGAGAATGCCATGGGGGCATAAGCCGGAGGGCCAAGCCATGAGGGCTATAAAATGAGATTATCTTGAGGTAAGAGTTAATGTGTGTATTGAGTTGTTGAGAATGTGTTTGTGTTGTTACATGGAGTCTCATGCATACATTTGGCTGTGATCGTAGAGCTTATAAAATGAATTGTGAAGCTTGAGGCGGCGTGGGGCAGTCATGAGGACTCCATTATTGATGAGAATCTTGGGAGGGCAATATTGAAGACAGCCGGGAGGGCAAATGGTACCACATGCATGATTACATTGCATACATTCTCATGAGTGCATAAATGTTATTGAGTGATTATTGGTGTGTTTGATGTTGCTATGAATTTGTGATTGTATATATTGCGTATTATCACTTTTATTATATAGTTCGAGACTCACCCTTTACTGTTGTTGTTTACCACAGGTAGTCACAGTGAGGGCTTACTACCTTCACTACTCCCAGAAGTCGGTGCTGCTCGATCACGTAGCACAGGGGTTGGGGTTTTAGATTGTTGTTGTTTTGTTTTGCTCCTTTGTTGAGCTTTCATGCTGTTATCTTGTGTATTGTTGAGATTTGAGGATTATTATTTTGAGGTGTAGTTGATTCCATTTGCATGATATGAGTTTGTATCCACGTTTGTATGGTGTTATGTATCATGCATTTTTAGGTATTTGTTGAGTATTTTAAGAGAGGGCGTAACAACTCCATTAAATGAGAAAAATGATTTTTGTACTCTGAATTTGATTTAAATTACAGGGTAGAAATGGGGTGTTACATTGGCCCTCCGGCTCATGCCCCCATGGCATCCTCGGTCATCTCGAGATACACGCTCAACCACTGATTAAGTCCGAGGACTAATCTCATCTAGAGGACTCGACCTCACTCGAGGACCTAAACCACCATTTAGGACTAAAACAATCATCTAGGGACCAAGCGTCACCTAGGAATCAAAACAACACACGCTTAGGCACTTGGCGGCACTGGCGCCAACTTCCCCACATTCGGCGCCCGCGGTGCAACACGGCACTGGCGCGGCTTCGGCAACTTGGCGCCCCAGGCAGCCACGACCGCTGGCGCCCGCTTTTCTGCAATCTGGCGCCCCTGCGGCGGCACAGTCCTAGACACAAACTAAGACACGATTCGAACCACGGTCTCGAACCACGAGCACGGCCTGGCGCCACTGGCGGCCACAATTTGGCGCCCGCTGGTGACCAACACACACACAACACTTGCAAAGCGAAAACCACTCGAGCCAAAATGTTTAAAAATGTTTTTGGCGGTAAATACAAAAATATGCGCGGTGAAATTTGCCCGAAATGTAAGTTTCACTCAACCCACCCCATTTACACACACAAAGCCACCCCAGGGACATTTGTAAAATAACACTTTTGTAACGAGAAAACCACTCGAGCAAAACACTTAAAATTGGATTTGGGCGGTAGATACAAAATATGGCGCGGTGAAATATGCCCGAGAAATGCAAGTTTCACTCAACCCACCCCATTTACACACACAAAGCCACCCCAGCGGGACATTTGTAAAATAACACTGTAACGAGAAAACCAATCGAGCAAAACACTTAAAATTGGATTTGGGCGGTGAATGCAAAAGTTGTACGGGAAAATGTGCCTAGAATTCTAAGTTTCACTCCCCGGCACCAAAACACCCACGTTACGGCGCCGATCAGCGACACTGCACTCGGACACAATTCCGGCCACGTGAGCGATAACCCGAGCGCCAATTCCTCAACAAAGTGGCGCGAGCGGCAACACGGCACCGTAGCCTTTCTTCTGAGTGCCAGGCGCCAAAGCATAGAAATTTGGCGCTGACCTCAAAACCCCAATTTTCTCAAATTCTCTTAAGCCATTTCACTCCATAATCATTCTAATACTCCTAATTTCATATTCTAACAACCAATTGCATGCTCGATCATCAAACACATCTTAAAAACACAAAATCACACATCATAAACCCTAACATAAGCCCTAAATCTATTTTGCCAAGAAATTCATCAAATCAATGAATCAAATCATCATGCAATCATCAATTAACATCAAACAACCCCTATGATCTACATATAACTCATTATCTCCTCTATTATAGAGTGAGACTCCCCCACACCTTATTTTACACAGTAGAAAGTGATCCTCACCAAGTCACGTACAAGAACTACAGCAACTAAGGCCTTTCTTCTCCTTCTCTTGATTGGTGCGAAGCCTTCTCTCCCTTTCTCTAGGGTTTTAGCGCCGATTTCTTCCCCCTTTCTCTTCTCTCCTTTCGCAACTTTCTTTCTTTTCTTTCTTTTGCACAAGTGATGCGAAATGCATCACTCCTAGGAGCCTAAGTCATTGGGCTTGGGCTCCTGGGCCAATGCGTGCAGCTCCAATATTTCCAATACCACTCCCTTCTATTAAAATAAAATACTAAATTATAAACACTATATTATAATTTAATATAATTAAAAATAGTGCAACACTTAAACAATTTAATCAATTTCTTAATTAAATTATTTGGGGTGTTACATTAAGTCCTACATAGAGAGCGCAAAATGTGATAGTGAACTATTTGAGTCGGGTTTACCAAGTGTTACATCTTCATTTTAAATCGAACGGGAGATTTGATCACGTTAGTTTCTTTAAGGGAGTTCGATGAATGTGATGAGAGAACATTTTGAGTCCGGTTTACCATGTGTTTCATCTTCGTTCTAAATTAAACAATGGATTTGATCACGTTAAGTTTTTCAAAGGAGATAGGTAATAGTGATAGTAAACTCTTTGAATAAAGTTTACCAAGTGTTTCGTCTTCTTTGTAACACGGACCGGAGAGTTGATCACGTTAATTCCTTCAAACAAGATCGGTGAACGTGATAGTGAAATTTTTAAGTCTATTTTACCAAGTGTTTCAACTTGGTTCAAACTCGGACTTGAGAGTTGATCATGTTATGTTCTTCAAGGGAGATTAATGAACATGTTAGTGAAATCTTTGAGTCCGGTTTAACAAGTTTTTCGACTTGGTTCTAACTAAGGCTAGAGAGTTGATCACGTCAATTTCTTCAAGGGAGATCGGTGAATGTGATAGTGAACTATTTGAGTCGGGTTTACCAAGTGTTATATCTTCATTTTAAATAGAACGGGAGATTTGATCACGTTAGTTTCTTTAAGGGAGTTCGATGAATGTGATAGAGAACATTTTGAGTCCGGTTTACCATGTGTTTCGTCTTCGTTCTAGCAAACAAGGGATGCGATCACGTTAAGTTTTCAAAGGAGATAGGTAATAGTGATAGTGAACTCTTTGAATAAATTTTACCAAGTGTTTCGTCTTCTTTGTAACTTTCGGACCGGAGAGTTGATCACGTTAATTCCTTCAAAGAAGATCGGTGAGCGTGATAGTGAAATTTTTATGTCTATTTTACCAAGTGTTTCAACTTGGTTAAAACTCGGACTTGAGAGTTGATCATGTTATGTTCTTGAGGATATTAATGAGCGTGTTAGTGAAATCTTTGAGTCGGTTTAACAAGTTTTTCGACTTGGTTCTAACTAAGGCTAGAGAGTTGATCACGTCAATTTCTTCAAGGAGATCGGTGAATGTAATAGTGAACTATTTGAGTCAGGTTTACCAAGTGTTATATCTTCATTTTAAATAGAGCGGAGATTTGATCACATTAGTTTCTTTAAGGGAGTTCGATGAATGTGATAGAGAACATTTTGAGTCGGTTTACCATGTGTTTCATCTTCGTTCTAACTTAAACAAGGGATTTGATCACGTTAAGTTTTCAAGGGGATAGGTAATAGTGATAGTGAACTCTTTGAATAAAGTTTACCAAGTGTTTCGTCTTCTTTGTAACTCGGACCGGAGAGTTGATCACGTTAATTCCTTCAAAGAAGATCGGAGAAACGTGATAGTGAAATTTTTATGTCTATTTTACCAAGTGTTTCAACTTGGTTCAAACTCGGACTTGAGAGTTGATCATGTTATGTTCTTGAGGAGATTAATGAGCGTGTTAGTGAAATCTTTGAGTCGGTTTAACAAGTTTTTCGACTTGGTTCTAACTAAGGCTAGAGAGTTGATCACGTCATTCTTCAAGGAGATCGGTGAATGTGATAGTGAACTATTTGAGTCGGGTTTACCAAGTGTTATATCTTCATTTTAAATAGAGCGGGAGATTTGATCACGTTAGTTTCTTTAAGGGAGTTCGATGAATGTGATAGAGAACATTTTGAGTCGAGTTTACCATGTGTTTAGTCTTCGTTCTAGCTTAAACAAGGGATTTGATCACGTTAAGTTTTCAAAGGAGATAGGTAATAGTGATAGTGAATTCTTTGAATAAAGTTTACCAAGTGTTTCGTCTTCTTTGTAACTCGGACCGGAGAGTTGATCACGTTAATTCCTTCAAAGAAGAAGATCGGTGAGCGTGATAGTGAAATTTTTATGTCTATTTTACCAAGTGTTTCAACTTGGTTCAAACTCGGACTTGAGAGTTGATCATGTTATGTTCTTGAGGGAGATTAATGAGCGTGTTAGTGAAATCTTTGAGTCGGTTTAACAAGTTTTTCGACTTGGTTCTAACTAAGGCTAGAGAGTTGATCACGTCAATTTCTTCAAGGAGTTCGGTGAATGTGATAGTGAACTATTTGAGTCGGGTTTACCAAGTGTTATATCTTCATTTTAAATAGAGCGGGAGATTTGATCACGTTAGTTTCTTTAAAGGAGTTCGATGAATGTGATAGAGAACATTTTGAGTCCGGTTTACCATGTGTTTCGTCTTCGTTCTAACTTAAACAAGGGATTTGATCACGTTAAGTTTTCAAAGGGGATAGGTAATAGTGATAGTGAACTCTTTGAATAAAGTTTACCAAGTGTTTCGTCTTCTTTGTAACTTTCGGACCGGAGAGTTGATCACGTTAATTCCTTCAAAGAAGATCGGTGAGCGTGATAGTGAAATTTTTATGTCTATTTTACCAAGTGTTTTAACTTGGTTCAAACTCGGACTTGAGAGTTGATCATGTTATGTTCTTGAGGAGATTAATGAGCGTGTTAGTGAAATCGTTGAGTCGGTTTAGCAAGTTTTTCGACTTGGTTATAACTTAAACAAGAGAGTTGATCACGTTATGTTTTTAAAAGGAGATAGATAATAGTGATAGTGAACTCTTTGAATCAAGTTTACCAAGGGTTTTGTCTTCTTTGTAACTCGGACCGGAGAGTTGATCACGTTAATTCCTTCAAAGAAGATCGGTGAGCGTGATAGTGAAATTTTTATGTCTATTTTACCAAGTGTTTCAACTTGGTTCAAACTCGGACTTGAGAGTTGATCATGTTATGTTCTTTAAGGAGATTAATGAGCGTGTTAGTGAAATCGTTGAGTCAGGTTTAGCAAGCTTTTCGACTTGGTTATAAGCAAACAAGAGAGTTGATCACGTTAAGTTTTTAAAAGGAGATAGGTAATAGTGATAGTGAACTCTTTGAATCAAGTTTACCAAGGGTTTCGTCTTCTTTGTAACTTTCGGACCGAAGAGTTGATCACGTTAATTCCTTCAAAGAAGATCGGTGAATGTGATAGTGAAATTTTTAAGTCTATTTTACCAATTGTTTCAACTTGGTTCTAACTTTCGGACAAGAGAGTTGATCATGTTTTGTTCTTCAAAAGAGATCGGTGAGCGTATTAGTGAAATCTTTGAGTCGGTTTAACAAGTTTTTAGACATGGTTCTAACTAAGGCTAGAGAGTTGATCACGTTAATTTCTTCAAGGAGATCGGTGAATGTGATAGTGAACTATTTGAGTCGGGTTTACCAAGTGTTATATCTTCATTTTAAATAGAACGGGAGATTTGATCACATTAGTTTCTTTAAGGGAGTTCGATGAATGTGATAGAGAACATTTTGAGTCCGGTTTACCATGTGTTTCGTCTTCGTTCTAACTTAAACAAGGGATTTGATCACGTTAAGTTTTTCAAAGGAGATAGGTAAAAGTGATAGTGAACTCTTTGAATAACGTTTACCAAGTGTTTCGTCTTCTTTGTAACTCGAACCGGAGAGTTGATCACGTTAATTCCTTCAAAGAAGATCGGTGAACGTGATAGTGAAATTTTTATGTCTATTTTACCAAGTGTTTCAACTTGGTTCAAACTCGGACTTGAGAGTTGATCATGTTATGTTCTTGAGGAGATTAATGAGCGTGTTAGTGAAATCTTTGAGTCCGGTTTAACAAGTTTTTCGACTTGGTTCTAACTAAGGCTAGAGAGTTGATCACGTCAATTTCTTCAAGGGAGATCGGTGAATGTAATAGTGAACTATTTGAGTCGGGTTTACCAAGTGTTATATCTTCATTTTAAATAGAGCAGGAGATTTGATCACATTAGTTTCTATAAGGGAGTTCGATGAATGTGATAGAGAACATTTTGAGTCAGGTTTACCATGTGTTTCATCTTCGTTCTAACTTAAACAAGGGATTTGATCACGTTAAGTTTTCAAAGGGGATAGGTAATAGTGATAGTGAACTCTTTGAATAAAGTTTACCAAGTGTTTCGTCTTCTTTGTAACTTTCGGATGGGAGGGTTGATCACGTTAATTCCTTCAAAGAAGATCGGTGAGCGTGATAGTGAAATTTTTATGTCTATTTTACCAAGTGTTTCAACTTGGTTCAAACTCGGACTTGAGAGTTGATCATGTTATGTTCTTGAGGAGATTAATGAGCGTGTTAGTGAAATCTTTGAGTCAGGTTTAACAAGTTTTTCGACTTGGTTCTAACTAAGGCTAGAGAGTTGATCACGTCATTCTTCAAGGAGATCGGTGAATGTGATAGTGAACTATTTGTGTAACACCCCATTTCTACCGGCAATTTAAATCAAAAATCGAGTATACAAAAATCTTTTACGGTCATCTTTTAGTTTAGTGTGTTATCAAATAGTGCCTTTGGTGACTATGGGATTACTCGGTAGCGATACTACTTACAGCGAGGCATTGGCCACCTTTGCAAGGCTGCCGATGATGCCCTTGTAAATACACGGCGAAAGAAAATCTAGCCTTAGTGGCGAACCGCGGTTTAGCCATAGTCATTGACACACTAATAGTATAACATAATTTAATAATCAGCGAAATGGGCGTCACGTTGTAACACCCCCTTATATTTAAAGCTAATTCAATTAATTAAACTCGAGTTTTCAAAAACTTTCCACGCACCTCGAAGAGGTGGTACATTCAAATAAAACATCATCAAAACATAATCAAAATCCAAGCGCATCAGCGCGTATCATGCATAACATAGTCAAGTGGTTACAATCCTCAAAATAACTTTGTTTAGCGTTTACATTATTCCATCGGTAGTTTGCGGCCACAGTGGAAATAAAATTGAGTTCACATACTCAATACATAGGTTCAAAATAAGTTTAATACATAACCATAAATAATACTAAGACCCTGACCCGGTGTTACTATCGGGTGACTCAATAAAACCCGGGGCCACAGCACCATCACTCGGAAACACTGTTTGTGCGCCACGAGCGAGCAACAAGAAATGCTAGGGTGAGTCTCTTTACATAAATTATAACAAGTAAGATAGGCATTATAATTAGAAAGCATCTAGGCAACCCTGATACGATAATAGTTGAATCAACCATCAACAATATCTTATGCAAGTATGAGTATATGCATGTGTGCAATATGCATGTGGATCCATAATCATCACCTCATTTGGCGAAGCCACATCGTCCTACATCCGCCGTCACGTAATGCATATGAAATATGTGACACCATGACAATGCATTAACAAGCGTTACAATTCATCACCACAATTATTTAATTCACCATTTTTGGCGAGCCACGTCATCATTCATCATTCACCTCAACTATTACTCATCACCTCATCAATTATGACTCATCACCTCATCAACTATTAATCATCGCCTCATTAATTTATTATTCATCACCTCCTCAACTATTAATCATCACCTCATTAATTTACTTACCACCACTTATCCATTCTTAATTAAATCCTTCCTAAGGACCTAATCACCACCTAGGGACCTTTTCTTCACTTAGGGACCCTTTTGACACACGAGAATAAATTTAGGAACTTAGGAATTCAACGGCACAAGGTTTTGGAAGATCCCCACTTGGAGCGCACACTAGCCTAGAGAGAAGAAAGCGCGCAAGATGGCGCGCGGATAGGTCGCTCTAACTCTCAAAGTTTCTGTCCTCACGGGAGAGGTGTGCGCCACGAGGTTGCAGCGTAGAGGCGCGCGCGCAAGATGGCGCGTGATCTTGATCAATCCTTGGCCTTCTTGCGCGTAAGTTTTGCGCCGCAGCGCGCAAGATGGCGCGCAAAGACACCATTTCGACCACGAGCGCCAAGTTGCCAACAGCTGGCGCCCCCCCTGCCACACACACACACACACGGTTCTTGGACCACAGCGCCAAGTTGCCCGGCAAGCTGGCGCCCCTACCACAACTCACACACACGGTCTCGGCAACGAGCGCCAAAATGCTAGGCATTTGGCGCCCCCTTCCAACCTATACTCAAACACACTTCAAAACCTAATTCCTCCCGACCAAATTATTTCTCACATAACCACACCAACATAGCCTTTGAATCATTAATACTAACCATCACATTTACATGCTCATACTCATATAATCCAATCATCAATCATATAATATGCATTAATTACAACTCATGTTTCCATAGCAACAATCAACATGTCATAACCAAAACAAACATTTCAAACATAAATCAACATGTGAGTAACACAAGTTCACACAACACATCATTCCTAGAATTATTCCTACTACAACACACATCCTACAAGTTATCAAAAATGTAATGGAGATTCCCACAACCTTGGGTGAGCTAAAGCTTCAATCAACCACCAAGAAAACAACCAAATGAGGCCTCCAAAAGCGATTTCCATTTGTGAAAATAACCTTGCTTGGTGACAAATGGAAATTCAAAATAATGAGAATGGGTCTATGGGACTCATGGAAATGGGACATGCAAAGGTAATGAGGGTGATTAGAACCAAGGTTTTCACTTACCAACACAAAACTTGAGAAAAGTTCCTTCCTTTCCTCAATAACAATGTGACGTGAGCTTCCCTCTCTTTGGGTATCCATGAAATTTCAAAAATGTAGAAGATGAGCTTAGGAACTATTAGAAATGGAACAAGGAAGAAAAATGATGAAGTTTTAAGGTCAAGGATGTGACTTACCACAAGAATCAAAGAAAACTTTCCTCCTCCTCTCCCTTCCTTGGTTGTGTCATCTCTCTCTCCTCCTCTCTTCTATTCTATTTTTTCTTCTTTCTTCAAAATGAGGTTTGGTCACTCCATCTTAGGACCCCTACCCCTTATGACTACTATTGGGCCTAAATAATGGCCCCTTGGGCCTTATTCTCCACCCCCACTTATTAATTCCTCCACCTCCTGTAAATAAAATAAATCCAACTTAGTACTTATTTAAAATAAATTAGACCCCTCTTAGTTAAAATAAACCCAACTTAATGAATTAATTTAATTAAGTGTTGCAAGCCTTAAATAACTTAATTAATTAAATAATTAAATTATTTTAGGCGTTACAACTCTCCCCACTTAAGAATTTCGTCCTCGAAATTACAGATCGAACAACTCTGGATAAGCCTCCTTCATCTTGCTTTCCAACTCCCAGTCGTGCTTTCCCCACGGCTCCTAGCAAACTACCTTCACCAAATTGATCTCTTTGCCTCTTAAGACCTTCACCTCACGATCCTCGATTCTAAGCGGCATTGTCTCCACCGTAAGGTTCTCCTCACCTCTACATCATCCATCCGCACTACATGAGATGGGTGCAGCACATACTTCGCATGGCGAGACACGTGGAATACATCATGTAGATTAGCAAGGTTAGGTGGCAAGGCCACCCGATAAGCAACTTTCCCAACTCTCTCTGAAATCGATATGGTCCAATAAAGCGTGGGGTTAACTTCTTAGACTTCAGCATACGACCTACACACTGTCGTCGGAGTAACTCTTAGAAATACATGATCACACTTTGAAATTCTAGATCCTTCCTTCTCTTATCATGGTAACTCTTACATGCTACTCTGTGAAGCCTTCATCTTCTCTCTAATCATCTTCACTTTCTCTGTGGTCTCACGCACCAACTCGAGGACCTAGCACGCACTCTCTCGGTTCGTGCCAACACAATGGAGTCTACACCTTCTCCGTACAATGCCTCGAAAGGCGCCATTAGATACTCGAATGAAAGCTGTTGTGTAAGTGAATTCAATCGGTGGCAAATGTGAATCCCATGAACCCCCTGCTCGAGAACACATGCTCTTAACAAATCCTCTAGTGATTGAATTGTCCTCTCGATCACGCCCATGTACATGCGGGGGTGATATCTTTGAACTCAACCTCAATTTGGAACCCAGAAGCCTCTTGCAAACTTCTCCAAAACTCGGAAGTGAACCTTGGATCCCTATCGGACACAATACTCGAGAGGTACACCATGCGACTTCACAATTGTCTTGACATAGATATCTGCTAACCTCGGGCTGGATAAGTAATATTAATCGGTAGAAAGTGTGCGATTTAGTCAACCTATCAACAACCACCCATATGGTATCAAACCCCTCATTTGTAGTCGGCAAACCGGTCACAAAATCCATGGAGATACTATCCCACTTCCATTCGGGAACATCTAATGGTTGCATCAACCACCGCCGGCTTTTGATGTTCTACCTTAGATTTCGACATGTCGAGCGAGCATACACTGGCCCGAGCCACATCACGCTTCATACCGGGCCACCAAAAGAGCTTCTTCAAATCTTGATACATTTTCGTAGCTCGGGTGAATACTCGACTTACTACGATGACCTCTTCTAGAATTGCCTTTTTAATTTCATCATCACTAGGAACACAAATCCTCCCACGGTACCTTAACACATCATGCTCATCTATCACATAATCTCACTCGAGAGTGGTCAATCCCAAGCTGCAATCTCAACCGGTTTAATATCCTTCTTTTGAGCTTCGAATAACATTCAAGAAGTCATTGTGAATCCTCAACACACACGAACTCACACTCTTAGGTGTCACCTCATGAGACTAGACTCAAATCTGGGGCTGTTCAATCAATTCAAGCTCCTTCACCATCATTGCGAAACATGCAAAGATTTCCTACTCAAAGCGTCGGCCACCACATTAGCTTTCCCGGATGATAGTTCAAACTAAAGTCGTAGTCTTCAAACAATTCAACCATCTCCTTTGTCTCATATTTAATTCCTTACGGTCAAGCAGAATCTGCAATCCCTTATGATCCTTTGAATACCTCAAACCTAGAACCATACAAATAATGTCTCCAAATCTTCAAGGCGAAAACAATTCTTTGCAAGCTCTAGATCATGTGTAGGATAATTCTTCTCATGAATTCTCAAGCTGTCTTGAGGCATAGGCCACAACCTTACCATTCGCATTAAAACACCTCCTAGCCCCATTTTAGATGCATCATGATATACTACAAAAGGCTCTGGGACTTAGGCAATGTCAAAGCAGGTGAAGTTGTCAATCTCCTCTTCAATTCTTGAAAACTTTCTTCACATTTGGAATCCCACACAAACGCCCTTCCTTTACAAGTTAGGTGAGTTAGCGGAAGTGCTAACTTAGAAAACCCTCAATAAATCTTCTATAATAACTTTGCTAGTCAAGGAAACTTCTAATCTCAAGAATGGCGACTTAGAGCCTCCCGGCTGCATCACCGCATCAACTTTGGATGGATCTACTGCAATCCCATCACGAGAAATAATATGACCTAGAAAGCTCACTTCCTTGACCAAAAGTCACACTTTGTGATTTAGCATACAATTTCTTTTCTTTCAACACTTCTAGCACTAACCGGATGCTCTGCATGATCCTCTTGGACTTGGAATACACGAAATATCATCTATGAAAACCACCACAAATCGATCCAAGTAGTTATGGAATATACGGTTCATGTACTCCATGAATACCCCTGGTGCATTAGTGACACCAAGCGGCATCACGAGAATACTCATAATGCCCGTATCTCGTCACGAATCTTTGTCTTTTGAATATCCTCATCTTTCACTTTAATCGATGATAGCCCGATCTCAAATCAATTTTGCTAAACCACTTAGCACCAACTAGTTGATCCATCAAATCGTCAATTCTCGGAAGTGGATACTTGTTCTTGATTGTTACTTTGTTCAGCTGTCTATAATCAATGCAAAGTCGCATACTTCCATCTTTCTTCTTCACCAAAAGTACTGGCGCTCCCCAGGGTGACACACTAGGTCTTATGAATTTCTTCTCAAGTAAATCCTCCAATTGACTCTTCAACTCAGATAATTCGGATGCAGACATCCTATATGGAGCCATGGACACGGGTCTAGTACCAGGCACTAGGTCAATACTAAACTCAACTTCTCTTTCAGGCGGCACACCTGGGATTTCATCGGGAAATACTTCAGCAAATTCACGAACTACGGGCAGTTCTTCAATCTTGGCTTGACCTCAAGCGATAAAGGCGCCGTCAAGGTAAACAACTTGGCTTCCCCTTCATGGCCTTATGCAGCGGCGAGAATGCAACATAGCGATTCTTCCTCACGTGAGTTAGGAAAACTCACGGATCTACTAGCACAATTGATATGCACATGGTTATCAACTAACCAGTCCATACCAAGGATGACGTCCAAACCTCCTAATGGCAAACAAATGAGATCAACAAGAAACTCTCTGCCGAAAGCCGACAGAGGACATCTAGCACACATCAGGGAAGTAGTTACTGAACCTTTGGTGAGAGTATCAATAACCATGTCCCCTTCTCATAGTAGACATAACAAGACCAGATTTTGGCACATAAAGCGACAATGAATGAATGTGTTGCACGGTATCTCTGATAGCTATTAAAGGAGTACCATTAATGAAACATGTACCTCTAATATCGTTGTCCCCTCGGATCCATGCCAATGCAAATACCTTCCCTTTAGCTTCTTTCTTGGACTTGGGACATTTTGCACTAACATGCCCCACCTCACGACGGATAAAGCGGACAACTTCTTTTTCTTCTCACGGGCATTAGACTTGTGACCTCTTTGTCCACACTTGTAACAACGAACACGGGCACTCAATGCTCTTATGGTAGAGCTTCTTGCAAGAAAAACATACAATACTGTAGCTCCCACTCCCCAGCTTGAACTCTTACCCTCACGCCTTCCATTTCCCTTTGCCCCACTCACATCATATGGTTTCCCTCGGAATTGAGCATTCTTTTTCTCTCTTACCATCTTATAAGGTTGCAGCCTTTGTCTTCTTCATAAATTCGCACTTGTCCACTAGCTTGGCAAAGTCTCGAATCTCACAGTATCCAATGGCCTTCTTAATGTCGGGATGTAGCCCATTTTCAAACTTCACACACTTGGAGAATTGAGTGCAATCATTTTCATAATAGGGACAAAACTTGACTAGCTCTTCAAATTTGGGTTGCATACTCGATTGCGATTTGTTGCCTTGCTTGATTCAAGAAATTCCACCTCCTTTTTAGCCTCACGTCCTCGGATAATACTTTCTAGTGAACTCTTCCTTGAAAACTTCCCAGTGATTTCCTCCTCATGACTTCTAGTCTTTGTTTCTTTCTCGACCACCAATCATACGCCTCTTCCTTGGCATGTGGGTCCCCGAGCCTCACTTTACGTGTTGGGAGTGCATGCCATCACCACGGAAAATACGCTCAATCTCCCTTAGCCAAGTCAAAGCTCGTCCGGGTCATACCTACCCTTGAAGGTAGGCGGGTTCTCATTTGAAAAGTGGCTAGCTTACGGTCCTCGCGTCTTCTCTCAGCTCCTCTGCTCCCCATGCTTTGTGCTATGGCTTGCGAAACCTCTGCTAGAAGCGACATCAATCCATACGGCCATTCTCGACCTAACAACTGCGGCATTAACATTCGTTAAGAAACAATTAACACTACCTAGTTGTCATAGATACTATAGCGGACACATGGCGGAGACAGGCCAGAAGCGCTCACGATACCACTAATGTAACACCCATTTCTACCCGGCAATTTAAATCAAAAATCGAGTATACAAAAATCTTTTACGGTCATCTTTTAGTTTAGTGTGTTATCAAATAGTGCCTTTGGTGACTATGGGATTACTCGGGTAAGCGATACTACTTGCAGCGAGGCATTGGCCACCTTTGCAAGGCTACCGGTGATGCCCTTGTAAATACACGGCGAAAGAAAATCTAGCCTTAGTGGCGAACCACGCGGTTTAGCCATAGTCATTGAAGACACTAATAGTATAACATAATTTAATAATCAGCGAAATGGGCGTCAATTTGTAACACCCCCTTATATTTAAAGCTAATTCAATTAATTAAACTCGAGTTTTTCAAAAACTTTCCACCACGCACCTCGAAGAGGTGGTACATTCAAATAAAACATCATCAAAACATAATCAAAATCCAAGCGCATCAACGCGTATCATGCATAACATAGTCAAGTGGTTACAATCCTCAAAATAACTTTGTTTAGCGTTTACATTATTCCATCGGTAGTTTTGCGGTACAGCGGAAATAAAATTGAGTTCACATACTCAATACATAGGTTCAAAATAAGTTTAATACATAACCATAAATAATACTAAGACCCCAACCCCGGTGTTACTATCAGAGCTGACTCAATAAAACCCCAGGGGCACAGCACCATCACTCGGAAACACCTGTTTGTCGCCACCACGAAGCGAGCAACAAGAAATGCTAGGGTGAGTCTCTTTACATAAATTATAACAAGTAAGATAGGCATTATAATTAGAAAGCATCTAGGCAACCACAATACACGATAATAGTTGAATCAACCATCAACAATATCTTATGCAAGTATGAGTATATGCATGTGTGCAATATGCATGTGGATCCATAATCATCACCTCATTTGGCCGAAGCCACATCGTCCTACATCCTTCGTCACGTAATGCATATGAAATATGTGACACCATGACAATGCATTAACAACGTTACAATTCATCACCACAATTATTTAATTCACCATTTTTGGCCGAGCCACGTCATCATTCATCATTCACCTCAACTATTACTCATCACCTCATCAATTATGACTCATCACCTCATCAACTATTAATCATCGCCTCATTAATTTATTATTCATCACCTCCTCAACTATTAATCATCACCTCATTAATTTACTTACCACCACTTATCCATTCTTAATTAAATCCTTCCTAAGGACCTAATCACCACCTAGGGACCTTTTCTTCACTTAGGGACCCTTTTGACACACCAGAATAAATTTAGGAACTTAGGAATTCAACAGCACAAGGTTTTGGAAGATCCCCACTTTGAGAGCGCACACTAGCGCTAGCGAGAAGAAAGCGCGCGCAAGATGGCGCGCGGATAGGTCGCTCTAACTCTCAAAGTTTCTGTCCTCACAGGAGAGGTGTGCGCCACGAGGTTGCAGCGTAAGGGCCTTGCGCGCAAGATGGCGCGCAGTCTTGATCAATCCTTGGCCTTCTTGCGCGTAAGTTTGCGCGCGCGCGCAAGATGGCGCGCAAAGACACCATTTCCAGCCACAGGCGCCAAGTTGCCCAGCAACTGGCGCCCCCCTCCCCCTGCCACACACACACACACAGTTCTTGGACACAGGCGCCAAGTTGCCCAGCAACTGGCGCCCCCCTGCACAACTCACACACACACAGTTTCAGCAACCAGGCGCCAAAATGCTAGGCATTTGGCGCCCCCCCCTTCCAACCTATACTCAAACACACTTCAAAACCTAATTCCTCCCAACCAAATTATTTCTCACATAACCACACCAACATAGCCTTTGAATCATTAATACTAACCATCACATTTACATGCTCATACTCATATAATCCAATCATCAATCATATAATATGCATTAATTACAACTCATGTTTCCATAGCAACAATCAACATGTCATAACCAAAACAAACATTTCAAACATAAATCAACATGTGAGTAACACAAGTTCACACAACACATCATTCCTAGAATTATTCCTACTACAACACACATCCTACAAGTTATCAAAAATGTAATGGAGATTCCCCTAACCTTGGGTGAGCTAAAGCTTCAATCAACCACCAAGAAAACAACCAAATGAGGCCTCCAAAACTGATTTCCAGCCCCCAACGAAAATAACCTTGCTTGGTGACAAATGGAAATTCAAAATAATGAGAATGGGTCTATGGGACTCATGGAAATGGGACATGCAAAGGTAATGAGGGTGATTAGAACCAAGGTTTTCACTTACCAACACAAAACTTGAGAAAAGTTCCTTCCTTTCCTCAATAACAAGCTGAACGTGAGCTTCCCCTCTCTTTGGGTATCCATGAAATTTCAAAAATGTAGAAGATGAGCTTAGGAACTATTAGAAATGGAACAAGGAAGAAAAATGATGAAGTTTTAAGGTCAAGGATGTGACTTACCACCAAGAATCAAAGAAAACTTTCCTCCTCCTCTCCCTTCCTTGGTTCGTAGTCGTTCTCTCTCCTCCTCTCTTCTATTCTATTTTTTTCTTCTTTCTTCAAAATGAGGGTTTGGTCACTCCATCTTAGGACCCCTACCCCTTATGACTACTATTGGGCCTAAATAATGGCCCTTGGGCCTTATTCTCCACCCCCACTTATTAATTCCTCCCACCTCCTGTAAATAAAATAAATCCAACTTAGTACTTATTTAAAATAAATTAGACCCCTCTTAGTTAAAATAAACCCAACTTAATGAATTAATTTAATTAAGTGTTGCAAGCCTTAAATAACTTAATTAATTAAATAATTAAATTATTTTGGGCGTTACAATTTGAGTCGGGTTTACCAAGTGTTATATCTTCATTTTAAATAGAACGGGAGATTTGATCACGTTAGTTTCTTTAAGGGAGTTCAATGAATGTGATAGAGAACATTTTGAGTCCGGTTTACCATGTGTTTCGTCTTCGTTCTAACTTAAACAAGGGATTTGATCACGTTAAGTTTTTCAAAGGAGATAGGTAATAGTGATAGTGAATTCTTTGAATAAAGTTTACCAAGTGTTTCGTCTTCTTTGTAACTCGGACCGGAGAGTTGATCACGTTAATTCCTTCAAAGAAGATCGGTGAACGTGATAGTGAAATTTTTATGTCTATTTTACCAACTGTTTCAACTTGGTTCAAACTCGGACTTGAGAGTTGATCATGTTATGTTCTTGAGGAGATTAATGAGCGTGTTAGTGAAATCTTTGAGTCGGTTTAACAAGTTTTTCGACTTGGTTCTAACTAAGGCTAGAGAGTTGATCACGTCAATTTCTTCAAGGAGATCGGTGAATGTGATAGTGAACTATTTGAGTCGGGTTTACCAAGTGTTATATCTTCATTTTAAATAACACGGGAGATTTGATCACGTTAGTTTCTTTAAGGGAGTTCGATGAATGTGATAGAGAACATTTTGAGTCCGGTTTACCATGTGTTTCGTCTTCGTTCTAACTTAAACAAGGGATTTGATCACGTTAAGTTTTTCAAAGGGGATAGGTAATAGTGATAGTGAACTCTTTGAATAAAGTTTACCAAGTGTTTCGTCTTCTTTGTAACTTTCGGACCAGGAGAGTTGATCACGTTAATTCCTTCAAAGAAGATCGGTGAGCGTGCTAGTGAAATTTTTATGTCTATTTTACCAAGTGTTTCAACTTGGTTCAAACTCGGACTTGAGAGTTGATCATGTTATGTTCTTCAAGGGAGATTAATGAACGTGTTAGTGAAATCTTTGAGTCCGGTTTAACAAGTTTTTCGACTTGGTTCTAACTAAGGCTAGAGAGTTGATCACGTCATTCTTCAAGGGAGATCGGTGAATGTGATAGTGAACTATTTGAGTCGGGTTTACCAAGTGTTATATCTTCATTTTAAATAGAACGGGAGATTTGATCACGTTAGTTTCTTTAAGGGAGTTCAATGAATGTGATAGAGAACATTTTGAGTCAGGTTTACCATGTGTTTCGTCTTCGTTCTAACTTAAACAAGGGATTTGATCACGTTAAGTTTTTCAAAGGAGATAGGTAATAGTGATAGTGAATTCTTTGAATAAAGTTTACCAAGTGTTTCGTCTTCTTTGTAACTCGGACCGGAGAGTTGATCACGTTAATTCCTTCAAAGAAGATCGGTGAACGTGATAGTGAAATTTTTATGTCTATTTTACCAAGTGTTTCAACTTGGTTCAAACTCGGACTTGAGAGTTGATCATGTTATGTTCTTGAGGAGATTAATGAGCGTGTTAGTGAAATCTTTGAGTCTGGTTTAACAAGTTTTTCGACTTGGTTCTAACTAAGGCTAGAGAGTTGATCACGTCAATTTCTTCAAGGGAGATCGGTGAATGTGATAGTGAACTATTTGAGTCGGGTTTACCAAGTGTTATATCTTCATTTTAAATAACACGGGAGATTTGATCACGTTAGTTTCTTTAAGGGAGTTCGATGAATGTGATAGAGAACATTTTGAGTCCGGTTTACCATGTGTTTCGTCTTCGTTCTAACTTAAACAAGGGATTTGATCACGTTAAGTTTTTCAAAGGGGATAGGTAATAGTGATAGTGAACTCTTTGAATAAAGTTTACCAAGTGTTTCGTCTTCTTTGTAACTTTCGGACCGGAGAGTTGATCACGTTAATTCCTTCAAAGAAGATCGGTGAGCGTGATAGTGAAATTTTTATGTCTATTTTACCAAGTGTTTCAACTTGGTTCAAACTCGGACTTGAGAGTTGATCATGTTATGTTCTTGAGGAGATTAATGAGCGTGTTAGTGAAATCTTTGAGTCGGTTTAACAAGTTTTTCGACTTGGTTCTAACTAAGGCTAGAGAGTTGATCACGTCAATTTCTTCAAGGAGATCGGTGAATGTAATAGTGAACTATTTGAGTCGGGTTTACCAAGTGTTATATCTTCATTTTAAATAGAACGGGAGATTTGATCACATTAGTTTCTTTAAGGGAGTTCGATGAATGTGATAGAGAACATTTTAAGTCCGGTTTACCATGTGTTTCATCTTCGTTCTAACAAACAAGGGATTTGATCACGTTAAGTTTTCAAAGGGGATAGGTAATAGTGATAGTGAACTCTTTGAATAAAGTTTACCAAGTGTTTCGTCTTCTTTGTAACTCGGACCGGAGGGTTGATCACGTTAATTCCTTCAAAGAAGATCGGTGAACGTGATAGTGAAATTTTTATGTCTATTTTACCAAGTGTTTCAACTTGGTTCAAACTCGGACTTGAGAGTTGATCATGTTATGTTCTTGAGGGAGATTAATGAGCGTGTTAGTGAAATCTTTGAGTCGGTTTAACAAGTTTTTCGACTTGGTTCTAACTAAGGCTAGAGAGTTGATCACGTCATTCTTCAAGGAGATCGGTGAATGTGATAGTGAACTATTTGAGTCGGGTTTACCAAGTGTTATATCTTCATTTTAAATAGAGCGGGAGATTTGATCACGTTAGTTTCTTTAAGGGTGTTCAATGAATGTGATAGAGAACATTTTGAGTCAGGTTTACCATGTGTTTCGTCTTCGTTCTAACTTAAACAAGGGATTTGATCACGTTAAGTTTTTCAAAGGAGATAGGTAATAGTGATAGTGAATTCTTTGAATAAAGTTTACCAAGTGTTTCGTCTTCTTTGTAACTTTCGGACAGGAGAGTTGATCACGTTAATTCCTTCAAAGAAGATCGGTGAGCGTGATAGTGAAATTTTTATGTCTATTTTACCAATTGTTTCAACTTGGTTCAAACTCGGACTTGAGAGTTGATCATGTTATGTTCTTGAGGAGATTAATGAGCGTGTTAGTGAAATCTTTGAGTCGGTTTAACAAGTTTTCGACTTGGTTCTAACTAAGGCTAGAGAGTTGATCACGTCAATTTCTTCAAGGAGATCGGTGAATGTGATAGTGAACTATTTGAGTCGGGTTTACCAAGTGTTATATCTTCATTTTAAATAACACGGGAGATTTGATCACGTTAGTTTCTTTAAGGGAGTTCGATGAATGTGATGAGAGAACATTTTGAGTCCGGTTTACCATGTGTTTTCGTCTTCGTTCTAACTTAAACAAGGGATTTGATCACGTTAAGTTTTCAAAGGGGATAGGTAATAGTGATAGTGAACTCTTTGAATAAAGTTTACCAAGTGTTTCGTCTTCTTTGTAACTTTCGGACCGGAGAGTTGATCACGTTAATTCCTTCAAAGAAGATCGGTGAGCGTGATAGTGAAATTTTTATGTCTATTTTACCAAGTGTTTCAACTTGGTTCAAACTCGGACTTGAGAGTTGATCATGTTATGTTCTTCAAGGAGATTAATGAGCGTGTTAGTGAAATCTTTGAGTCGGTTTAACAAGTTTTTCGACTTGGTTCTAACTAAGGCTAGAGAGTTGATCACGTCAATTACTTTGAGGAGATCGGTGAATGTAATAGTGAACTATTTGAGTCGGGTTTACCAAGTGTTATATCTTCATTTTAAATAGAGCGGAGATTTGATCACATTAGTTTCTTTAAGGGAGTTCGATGAATGTGATAGAGAACATTTTGAGTCCGGTTTACCATGTGTTTCATCTTCGTTCTAACTTAAAACAAGGATTTGATCACGTTAAGTTTTTCAAAGGGGATAGGTAATAGTGATAGTGAACTCTTTGAATAAAGTTTACCAAGTGTTTCGTCTTCTTTGTAACTTTCGGACCGGAGAGTTGATCACGTTAATTCCTTCAAAGAAGATCGGTGAGCGTGATAGTGAAATTTTTATGTCTATTTTACCAAGGGTTTCAACTTGGTTCAAACTCGGACTTGAGAGTTGATCATGTTATGTTCTTGAGGAGTATAATGAGCGTGTTAGTGAAATCTTTGAGTCCGGTTTAACAAGTTTTTCGACTTGGTTCTAACTAAGGCTAGAGAGTTGATCACGTCATTCTTCAAGGGAGATCGGTGAATGTGATAGTGAACTATTTGAGTCGGGTTTACCAAGTGTTATATCTTCATTTTAAATAGAACGGGAGATTTGATCACGTTAGTTTCTTTAAGGGAGTTCGATGAATGTGATAGAGAACATTTTGAGTCCGGTTTACCATGTGTTTCGTCTTCGTTCTAACTTAAACAAGGGATTTGATCACGTTAAGTTTTTCAAAGGAGATAGGTAATAGTGATAGTGAATTCTTTGAATAAAGTTTACCAAGTGTTTCGTCTTCTTTGTAACTTTCGGACCAGGAGAGTTGATCACGTTAATTCCTTCAAAGAAGATCGGTGAGCGTGATAGTGAAATTTTTATGTCTATTTTACCATTTGTTTCAACTTGGTTCAAACTCGGACTTGAGAGTTGATCATGTTATGTTCTTGAGGGAGATTAATGAGCGTGTTAGTGAAATCTTTGAGTCTGGTTTAACAAGTTTTTCGACTTGGTTCTAACTAAGGCTAGAGAGTTGATCACGTCAATTTCTTCAAGGGAGATCGGTGAATGTGATAGTGAACTATTTGAGTCGGGTTTACCAAGTGTTATATCTTCATTTTAAATAACACGGGAGATTTGATCACGTTAGTTTCTTTAAAGGAGTTCGATGAATGTGATAGAGAACATTTTGAGTCCGGTTTACCATGTGTTTCGTCTTTCGTTCTAGCTTAAACAAGGGATTTGATCACGTTAAGTTTTTCAAAGGGGATAGGTAATAGTGATAGTGAACTCTTTGAATAAAGTTTACCAAGTGTTTCGTCTTCTTTGTAACTTTCGGATAGGAGAGTTGATCACGTTAATTCCTTCAAAGAAGATCGGTGAGCGTGATAGTGAAATTTTTATGTCTATTTTACCAAGTGTTTCAACTTGGTTCAAACTCGGACTTGAGAGTTGATCATGTTATGTTCTTGAGGAGATTAATGAGCGTGTTAGTGAAATCTTTGAGTCGGTTTAACAAGTTTTTCGACTTGGTTCTAACTAAGGCTAGAGAGTTGATCACGTCAATTACTTCAAGGGAGATCGGTGAATGTAATAGTGAACTATTTGAGTCGGGTTTACCAAGTGTTATATCTTCATTTTAAATAGAACGGGAGATTTGATCACATTAGTTTCTTTAAGGGAGTTCGATGAATGTGATAGAGAACATTTTGAGTCCGGTTTACCATGTGTTTCATCTTCGTTCTAACTTAAACAAGGGATTTGATCACGTTAAGTTTTTCAAAGGGGATAGGTAATAGTGATAGTGAACTCTTTGAATAAAGTTTACCAAGTGTTTCGTCTTCTTTGTAACTCGGACCGGAGAGTTGATCACGTTAATTCCTTCAAAGAAGATCGGTGAACGTGATAGTGAAATTTTTATGTCTATTTTACCAAGGGTTTCAACTTGGTTCAAACTCGGACTTGAGAGTTGATCATGTTATGTTCTTGAGGGAGTATAATGAGCGTGTTAGTGAAATCTTTGAGTCGGTTTAACAAGTTTTTCGACTTGGTTCTAACTAAGGCTAGAGAGTTGATCACGTCATTCTTCAAGGAGATCGGTGAATGTGATAGTGAACTATTTGAGTCGGGTTTACCAAGTGTTATATCTTCATTTTAAATAGAACGGGAGATTTGATCACGTTAGTTTCTTTAAGGGAGTTCGATGAATGTGATAGAGAACATTTTGAGTCCGGTTTACCATGTGTTTCGTCTTCGTTCTAACTTAAACAAGGGATTTGATCACGTTAAGTTTTCAAAGGAGATAGGTAATAGTGATAGTGAATTCTTTGAATAAAGTTTACCAAGTGTTTCGTCTTCTTTGTAACTCGGACCAGGAGAGTTGATCACGTTAATTCCTTCAAAGAAGATCGGTGAGCGTGATAGTGAAATTTTTATGTCTATTTTACCAAGTGTTTCAACTTTGTTCAAACTCGGACTTGAGAGTTGATCATGTTATGTTCTTGAGGAGATTAATGAGCGTGTTAGTGAAATCTTTGAGTCGGTTTAACAAGTTTTTCGACTTGGTTCTAACTAAGGCTAGAGAGTTGATCACGTCAATTTCTTCAAGGAGATCGGTGAATGTGATAGTGAACTATTTGAGTCGGGTTTACCAAGTGTTATATCTTCATTTTAAATAACACGGGAGATTTGATCACGTTAGTTTCTTTAAGGGAGTTCGATGAATGTGATAGAGAACATTTTGAGTCCGGTTTACCATGTGTTTCATCTTCGTTCTAACTTAAACAAGGGATTTGATCACGTTAAGTTTTTCAAAGGGGATAGGTAATAGTGATAGTGAACTCTTTGAATAAAGTTTACCAAGTGTTTCGTCTTCTTTGTAACTCGGACCGGAGAGTTGATCACGTTAATTCCTTCAAAGAAGATCGGTGAGCGTGATAGTGAAATTTTTATGTCTATTTTACCAAGTGTTTCAACTTGGTTCAAACTCGGACTTGAGAGTTGATCATGTTATGTTCTTGAGGAGATTAATGAGCGTGTTAGTGAAATCTTTGAGTCAGGTTTAACAAGTTTTTCGACTTGGTTCTAACTAAGGCTAGAGAGTTGATCACGTCAATTACTTCAAGGAGATCGGTGAATGTAATAGTGAACTATTTGAGTCGGGTTTACCAAGTGTTATATCTTCATTTTAAATAGAACGGGAGATTTGATCACATTAGTTTCTTTAAGGGAGTTCGATGAATGTGATAGAGAACATTTTGAGTCCGGTTTACCATGTGTTTCATCTTCGTTCTAGCAAACAAGGGATTTGATCACGTTAAGTTTTCAAAGGGGATAGGTAATAGTGATAGTGAACTCTTTGAATAAAGTTTACCAAGTGTTTCGTCTTCTTTGTAACTTTCGGACCGGAGAGTTGATCACGTTAATTCCTTCAAAGAAGATCGGTGAGCGTGATAGTGAAATTTTTATGTCTATTTTACCAAGGGTTTCAACTTGGTTCAAACTCGGACTTGAGAGTTGATCATGTTATGTTCTTGAGGAGTATAATGAGCGTGTTAGTGAAATCTTTGAGTCGGTTTAACAAGTTTTTCGACTTGGTTTTAACTAAGGCTAGAGAGTTGATCACGTCATTCTTGAGGAGATCGGTGAATGTGATAGTGAACTATTTGAGTCGGGTTTACCAAGTGTTATATCTTCATTTTAAATAGAACGGGAGATTTGATCACGTTAGTTTCTTTAAGGGAGTTCGATGAATGTGATAGAGAACATTTTGAGTCCGGTTTACCATGTGTTTCGTCTTCGTTCTAACTTAAACAAGGGATTTGATCACGTTAAGTTTTTCAAAGGAGATAGGTAATAGTGATAGTGAATTCTTTGAATAAAGTTTACCAAGTGTTTCGTCTTCTTTGTAACTCGGACCGGAGAGTTGATCACGTTAATTCCTTCAAAGAAGATCGGTGAACGTGATAGTGAAATTTTTATGTCTATTTTACCAAGTGTTTCAACTTTGTTCAAACTCGGACTTGAGAGTTGATCATGTTATGTTCTTCAAGGAGATTAATGAGCGTGTTAGTGAAATATTTGAGTCGGTTTAACAAGTTTTTCGACTTGGTTCTAACTAAGGCTAGAGAGTTGATCACGTCAATTTCTTCAAGGAGATCGGTGAATGTAATAGTGAACTATTTGAGTCGGGTTTACCAAGTGTTATATCTTCATTTTAAATAGATCGGTGAACGTGACGGGAGATTTGATCACATTAGTTTCTTTAAGGGAGTTCGATGAATGTGATAGAGAACATTTTGAGTCCGGTTTACCATGTGTTTCATCTTCGTTCTAACAAACAAGGGATTTGATCACGTTAAGTTTTTCAAAGGGGATAGGTAATAGTGATAGTGAACTCTTTGAATAAAGTTTACCAAGTGTTTCGTCTTCTTTGTAACTTTCGGACCGGAGAGTTGATCACGTTAATTCCTTCAAAGAAGATCGGTGAGCGTGATAGTGAAATTTTTATGTCTATTTTACCAAGGGTTTCAACTTGGTTCAAACTCGGACTTGAGAGTTGATCATGTTATGTTCTTCAAGGAGTATAATGAGCGTGTTAGTGAAATCTTTGAGTCGGTTTAACAAGTTTTTCGACTTGGTTTTAACTAAGGCTAGAGAGTTGATCACGTCATTCTTCAAGGGAGATCGGTGAATGTGATAGTGAACTATTTGAGTCGGGTTTACCAAGTGTTATATCTTCATTTTAAATAGAGCGGAGATTTGATCACGTTAGTTTCTTTAAGGGAGTTCGATGAATGTGATAGAGAACATTTTGAGTCGGTTTACCATGTGTTTCGATCTTCGTTCTAACTTAAACAAGGGATTTGATCACGTTAAGTTTTTCAAAGGAGATAGGTAATAGTGATAGTGAATTCTTTGAATAAAGTTTACCAAGTGTTTCGTCTTCTTTGTAACTTTCGGACCGGAGAGTTGATCACGTTAATTCCTTCAAAGAAGATCGGTGAGCGTGATAGTGAAATTTTTATGTCTATTTTACCAAGTGTTTCAACTTTGTTCAAACTCGGACTTGAGAGTTGATCATGTTATGTTCTTGAGGAGATTAATGAGCGTGTTAGTGAAATCTTTGAGTCGGTTTAACAAGTTTTTCGACTTGGTTCTAACTAAGGCTAGAGAGTTGATCACGTCAATTTCTTCAAGGAGATCGGTGAATGTGATAGTGAACTATTTGAGTCGGGTTTACCAAGTGTTATATCTTCATTTTAAATAACACACGGAGATTTGATCACGTTAGTTTCTTTAAGGGAGTTCGATGAATGTGATAGAGAACATTTTGAGTCCGGTTTACCATGTGTTTCGTCTTCGTTCTAACTTAAACAAAGGGATTTGATCACGTTAAGTTTTCAAAGGGGATAGGTAATAGTGATAGTGAACTCTTTGAATAAAGTTTACCAAGTGTTTCGTCTTCTTTGTAACTCGGACCGGAGAGTTGATCACGTTAATTCCTTCAAAGAAGATCGGTGAACGTGATAGTGAAATTTTTATGTCTATTTTACCAAGTGTTTCAACTTGGTTCAAACTCGGACTTGAGAGTTGATCATGTTATGTTCTTCAAGGGAGATTAATGAACGTGTTAGTGAAATATTTGAGTCCGGTTTAACAAGTTTTTCGACTTGGTTCTAACTAAGGCTAGAGAGTTGATCACGTCAATTTCTTCAAGGGAGATCGGTGAATGTAATAGTGAACTATTTGAGTCGGGTTTACCAAGTGTTATATCTTCATTTTAAATAGAGCGGAGATTTGATCACATTAGTTTCTTTAAGGGAGTTCGATGAATGTGATAGAGAACATTTTGAGTCCGGTTTACCATGTGTTTCATCTTCGTTCTAACTTAAACAAGGGATTTGATCACGTTAAGTTTTTCAAAGGGGATAGGTAATAGTGATAGTGAACTCTTTGAATAAAGTTTACCAAGTGTTTCGTCTTCTTTGTAACTTCGGACCGGAGAGTTGATCACGTTAATTCCTTCAAAGAAGATCGGTGAGCGTGATAGTGAAATTTTTATGTCTATTTTACCAAGGGTTTCAACTTGGTTCAAACTCGGACTTGAGAGTTGATCATGTTATGTTCTTGAGGGGAGTATAATGAGCGTGTTAGTGAAATCTTTGAGTCCGGTTTAACAAGTTTTTCGACTTGGTTTTAACTAAGGCTAGAGAGTTGATCACGTCATTCTTCAAGGAGATCGGTGAATGTGATAGTGAACTATTTGAGTCGGGTTTACCAAGTGTTATATCTTCATTTTAAATAGAGCGGGAGATTTGATCACGTTAGTTTCTTTAAGGGAGTTCGATGAATGTGATAGAGAACATTTTGAGTCCGGTTTACCATGTGTTTCGTCTCTTCGTTCTAACTTAAACAAGGGATTTGATCACGTTAAGTTTTTCAAAGGAGATAGGTAATAGTGATAGTGAATTCTTTGAATAAAGTTTACCAAGTGTTTCGTCTTCTTTGTAACTCGGACCGGAGAGTTGATCACGTTAATTCCTTCAAAGAAGATCGGTGAACGTGATAGTGAAATTTTTATGTCTATTTTACCAAGTGTTTCAACTTTGTTCAAACTCGGACTTGAGAGTTGATCATGTTATGTTCTTGAGGGAGATTAATGAACGTGTTAGTGAAATCTTTGAGTCCGGTTTAACAAGTTTTTCGACTTGGTTCTAACTAAGGCTAGAGAGTTGATCACGTCAATTTCTTCAAGGGAGATCGGTGAATGTGATAGTGAACTATTTGAGTCGGGTTTACCAAGTGTTATATCTTCATTTTAAATAACACGGGAGATTTGATCACGTTAGTTTCTTTAAGGGAGTTCGATGAATGTGATAGAGAACATTTTGAGTCCGGTTTACCATGTGTTTCGTCTTCGTTCTAACTTAAACAAGGGATTTGATCACGTTAAGTTTTTCAAAGGGGATAGGTAATAGTGATAGTGAACTCTTTGAATAAAGTTTACCAAGTGTTTCGTCTTCTTTGTAACTCGGACCGGAGAGTTGATCACGTTAATTCCTTCAAAGAAGATCGGTGAACGTGATAGTGAAATTTTTATGTCTATTTTACCAAGTGTTTCAACTTGGTTCAAACTCGGACTTGAGAGTTGATCATGTTATGTTCTTGAGGAGATTAATGAGCGTGTTAGTGAAATATTTGAGTCGGTTTAACAAGTTTTTCGACTTGGTTCTAACTAAGGCTAGAGAGTTGATCACGTCAATTTCTTGAGGAGATCGGTGAATGTAATAGTGAACTATTTGAGTCGGGTTTACCAAGTGTTATATCTTCATTTTAAATAGAACGGGAGATTTGATCACATTAGTTTCTTTAAGGGAGTTCGATGAATGTGATAGAGAACATTTTAAGTCCGGTTTACCATGTGTTTCATCTTCGTTCTAACTTAAACAAGGGATTTGATCACGTTAAGTTTTTCAAAGGGGATAGGTAATAGTGATAGTGAACTCTTTGAATAAAGTTTACCAAGTGTTTCGTCTTCTTTGTAACTCGGACCGGAGGGTTGATCACGTTAATTCCTTCAAAGAAGATCGGTGAACGTGATAGTGAAATTTTTATGTCTATTTTACCAAGTGTTTCAACTTGGTTCAAACTCGGACTTGAGAGTTGATCATGTTATGTTCTTCAAGGGAGATTAATGAACGTGTTAGTGAAATCTTTGAGTCCGGTTTAACAAGTTTTTCGACTTGGTTCTAACTAAGGCTAGAGAGTTGATCACGTCATTCTTCAAGGGAGATCGGTGAATGTGATAGTGAACTATTTGAGTCGGGTTTACCAAGTGTTATATCTTCATTTTAAATAGAACGGGAGATTTGATCACGTTAGTTTCTTTAAGGGAGTTCAATGAATGTGATAGAGAACATTTTGAGTCCGGTTTACCATGTGTTTCGTCTTCGTTCTAACTTAAACAAGGGATTTGATCACGTTAAGTTTTTCAAAGGAGATAGGTAATAGTGATAGTGAATTCTTTGAATAAAGTTTACTGTAACACCCCCTTCTATTTAGTCTATTATTTTAATAAATTCGAACAATCAGAGTCTACGAAAAAAAACTTTAGTACGACCACTAGAGGGCGTCACATTCAACAACCACATTAAACTCCAAGTAATAATTAAATTAACTCCAAAAAGGTGATACATAGCACCATAAATCCGTACGAGAGATAGAAATCGTAGCAGCGGAAATAACAACCGAAATACAGTTATCCAAAGAAATTAAAGCATAACATAACGTAAACGACAAAAATCTAGCTATCCCTCCCCGGTGCTACGTATCAGAGCCGACTCGACAAATACTAGCGGAAGGTGCTCACGTCACCTTGATCCTTTGTCACTGTGGCGTTGCCACATAGAGCAACATTCCAAGCGAAAGGGTGAGTTTCATCTCATAGAAATAGTAAATAAAACATGCAACACAATCAGATAAGCATTAGCACATAAACACCGTAAAGATTCAAGCAATTTCATCAATAGTCATACACACCCAAACAAACACCAGGACATATGCAAGTGCATGAGAATGCAGCCCAACGCCAAGGGCATATGCATGTGGATCCATCACCAAAAAGGCCGAAGGCATTCACAATCACCAAAAAGCCGAAGGCATTCACCAAAAATATTTTATGAGGCCGAGGCCTATTCACCGAAAATAATGCACATGCCTATGCGACCTTTGACTATGCAACACCACACCAAAAATACAACGAGAATAGCACATAGAATATTCGCCAATAATTTTATTTGCACCCAAATCACCAATAGGGGTCATACACCTCAATCACCCAAAATGAACTCACCAGTTAATTTTATCACCATTAAAACAACCACAATAGTTACATGCCACACCAAAAGGACCAATTCAACATCATAATAATTATTTTTGCACCTAAGGGTGATTTAGCACCATAATATTTATTTTAGCACCTAGGGGTGATTTAACACCATAATATTTATTTTGGCACCTAGGGACTAATTCAACACTCACCTAGGCACCCTTGTACTCCTAGCGCCAACACAGCTTACAGGGCAGCCAAATGGCGCCCATACACTATTCACTGCACAAAGACACTTCCACCAAGCAACACATGTAAGGTGTCACATACCCAGCGCCATTTCGTGGAAATCTGGCGCCTCTGTCTACACTACACGCACACAGCACCCACAGAGAATACACACACAGGCGCCATTTTTGGGAATTTGGCGCCCCCCCGCCTACCGCACAAACACACCTTTGCCACACCCCAAAAGCAGAACACAGCGCCATTTTGAGGGAATTTGGCGCCCCCTTGCCCACTGCACCACACACACACAGACACACACCATTTCACGCACGAGCGCCATTTCGTGGGGAATTGGCGCCCCTCTCATCTGCTTTGCACAACACACACAATGCACCCACAGGCGCCATTTCGAGGATTTTGGCGCCTCTCTCGATCTACACGCCAACTACACCGACACACCTAATGCATACACACAGGGCGCCATTTCAGGGGAAATTGGCGCCCCCTTCTCAGCCTGTCTACATATTTTCTTTTTAGACACGGACAACAACATATATCTGACTTTAAGACACCAACCGGCCCTTGCGTATATATTTTTACAACCCAAACAAAGAACCTATATAGTTGGTAACACCGCAAAAACAGCCACATATCGAATTTATAAGACACCGCAGCAACTTATACACTTTATAAATGGTGACAGCAGCACATATACATGTTCAGAAATAGCACAACAGCAATATACATGTTCTATACCACAAAGAATAAACACCTATACATTGAGAAATCAAGCCAAACAAAGCAATCATATATATTTCATACACAGCGACAGCACATATACATCCAGAAATCAGCACAATTCAATCTCTCTATATCCTAATACTCAATCCTATGGTCCCATGTTTTAGAAACTATTGGCTATAAGGAAACTCCCCTTACCTGATAATTGAAGGAGAATACCACACTTGAGAGCCCACCAAAATCACCACCACACAAGCTTTCGTTCTTCCTCCCAAACTCACGCTAAAAACCCTTCCCTCTGCATTTGCCACGAAGAACAGCCCAAAAATAAGGAAAGGATTGAAGATTACAAGGAGAAGAATGGAGAATAGTGGGTTAAACGATTTACCTAAGAAATTTGAGAGAAGCCTCTTCTTCCTCTCTTCTTCCTTTCTCACGCTGCTGGCGTTTGTTTCTCTCCTCTCTGCTCACGGATTCTTTCTATTTTCTTTGATGGGGTAATACACACTTAGGGATCCATTAGGTTGTGAATAGGAATTGGGCCAACTAATGGGTTTGGGCCCTATTCACACCCCTCCTTTTAATTCAAATCACCTCCGAAATTAAATATCTCCTAGTTAGTTAATTTATTGAAATAATTATTGTAACCCTCTAATAACTTAATTAAATAATTAATTAAATTATTTAGGGTGTTACAATCCTCCCCACTTAGAGCATTTCGTCCTCGAATTTACCTCGAGTCAAATAACTCCCGGATAGGCCTCCTTCATCTTGCTCTCCAATTCCCAGTCGTGCTTTCGCACACGGCTCCCAACCAAACCACTTTCACTAAATTGATCTCTTTGCCTCTTAATACTTTTACCTCACGTTCTTCAATTCTAATGGCATAGTCTCTACAGTGAGGTTCTCTCTCACCTCCACATCGTCCATCTGAACCACATGGGATGGGTCGGGAACATACTTCCTCAGTTGAGATACATGAAATACGTCATGTAAATTTGAAAGATTGGGCGGCAAGGCTACTCTGTAAGCAACCTTCCCTACTCTCTCCGAAGATCTCGATCACGGACCCGATAAAGAGGAGTCAACTTCTTAGACTTGAGAGCACGCCCGACACGATCGTGGGAGTGACTCTCAAGAATACGTGGTCACCGACTTGAAATTCCAAATCCTTCCTCCTCTTATCGTGATAACTCTTCACATGCACTACTGCGAAGCTTTCATTTTCTCACGGATCATTTTAACCTTCTCTGTAGTTTCACGGACTATTTGAGGACCAAGTACCACACTCTCTCCGATTCATACCAACACAGAGGAGTCTGCACCTCCTACCATACAATGCTTGAGCGGTGCCATCCCGATACTCGAATGATGACTGTTGTTGTAAGTAAACTCGACCAAAGGTAGATGAGAATCCCACGAACCTCCTTGCTCAGAACACACGCTCAAAGCAAATCTTGAGCGATCGATTAGTTCTCTCTGCATCGTCCCATCTGCTCTGCGGGTGGTACGCCGAACTCAACCTCAATTTAGAACCCAGGGCCTCTTGTAAACTCTTCCAAAATTCAGAAGTGAATCTGGGATCTCTATCAGACACAATGCTCATGGGAACACCGTGCGACTTCACAATCGTCTTCACATAAATTTACGCCAACCGAACCAGGATAGGTAATATTAATAGGCAAGAAGTGAGCAGACTTCGTCAGTCTATCCACAATTACCCAAATAGCGTCAAATCCTCTTGCGGTGCTTGGCAACCCCGTTACAAAATCCATGGAAATGTCATCCCACTTCCATTTAAAGGATCTCCAACTCACGTGCATCAACCCCGCAGAGCCGATGCTCCACTTTGACGACCGACAAGTTAGGCGGGCATATACAAAGCCCGAGCCACCTCACGCTTCATACCAGGCCACCAAAACAACTTCTTTAAGTCTTGATACATCTTTGTAGCTCCCGGGTGAATACTCAACTTACTCCTATGGCCCTCTTCGAGAATTGCCTTCTTAATCTCTTCATTATCAGGTATACAAATCCTCCCACGGTACCTCAATACACCTTGCGCATCTATCTCATAGTCTTTATCTTCAGAATTATCAATCCCTACTGCGATCTCCACCAGCTTAATATCCTGCTTCTGAGCTTCTCTAATAACATCCAAGAATTCATTATGGATCTTCAGCATACCCAACCTGACGCTCTTAGGCGTCAGCTCACAAATCAGACTCATATCCCTAAACTGCTCCACTAATTCGAGCTCCTTAACCATCATTGCTGACACGTGCAAGGCCTTGGGCTCAAGGCATACGCCACCACATTAGCTTTACCGGATGATAATTTAAAGTGAAATCGTAATCCTTCAACAACTCTAACCATCTCCTTTGCCTCATGTTCAACTCCTTACGATCAAATAGATATTGCAACCCCTTATGATCACTAAACACCTCAAACCTCGAACCGCATGCGGGTAATGTCGCCAAATCTTCAATGCAAACACAATTGCGCTAGCTCCAAATCATGAGTGGGGTAATTCTTCTCATGGACTCTCAATTGTCTAGATCGTAGGCCACCACCTTACCATTTTGCATGAGGACACCTCCTAGTCCCATCTTAGAAGCGTCCACAATACACTACGAAAGGCTCTCCGATTTTGGTAACGTCAACACAGCGAAGTGGTCAACCTCCTCTTGATTCATTGAAACTTTCCTCACAATGAGAATCCCAAACGAATGCCTTCCCTTTACAAGTCGGTGAGTTAGCGGAAGTGCCAACCGAGAACCCTTCAATGAACCGTCTATAGTGTAAGCTAGCCCGAGAAAACTTCTAATCTCGATGCTTGAGCCTAGGAGCCTCCCAACTGCATCACCGCATCAACTTTGGATGGATCTCTTTGCTATACCATCCTCTCGAAATGATATGCCCAAGGAAACTTACTTCCTTCACCAAAAATCACATTTAGATAGCTTAGCATACAACTTCCTATCCTCGGGATCTCCAATCATCGACCTCAAATGCTCGACATGCTCTTCCTCGGACTTGGAATAAATCGAATGTCGTCGATGAAGACCACCACGAAGCGATCCAAATACTCACGAAAAATGCGGTTCATGTACTCCATGAACACCCCCGAGCATTCGTAACTCCAAGCGGCATCACCGAATACTCGTAGTGCCCATACCGAGTCCTAAACGCCGTCTTGGAATATCTTCATCCTTAACCTTTATCCGGTGATACCCCGGCCTCAAATCTATCTTCATCGAATACACGAGCACCCACGGTTGATCCATCAAATCATCGATCCTTGGGAGTGGATACTTATTCTTGATTGTGACCTTGTTCAACCGTCGATAGTCTATGCAAAGCCTCATACTCCGTCTTTCTTCTTTACCAAAGAACACAGGGCTCCCCACGAGAGATACACTCGGTCTTATGAATTTCTTCTCTAGCAAATCTTCAAGCCGCTTCTTCAATTCCGACAATTACTGCTGCAGACATCCTATACGGTGCCATAGACACGGGTCTAGTACCGTGCACCAAGTCAATACCAAATTCCACCTCCTCTCGGGTGGCACATCGAGGATTTCATCGGGAAATACTTGAGAAAAGTCCCGCACTCTTCGGCAACTCGTCAATCTTAGTCCGGCTCTCGAGGGACAAATGGCGCCATCAAGGCAAACAACTTAACCGTCCCTCATTATCTTATGCAGCGCGCCAACAGCAACAAAGCGCATTCTCCTTCGACCGAGGGGCGAAATCCTGATTTATTAAAGCGGTTGATGTGGACATGGTTGTTCACTAACCGATCCATACCTAATATGATATCGAGCCCTCACAGTGGCAAGCAAATTAAATCCACAAGAAACTCTCTATCGAAAACCAATAGAGGACACTTAACACACACGAGAGAGGTAGTCACCGAACCCTTAGGTGGAGTGTCGATGACCATCTCCCTTTTCATGTGAGATAATTCTAGGTTCAACTTATCAAGACATGCGGCGAGAAACAAACGAATGTGTGGCACCGGTATCAACTATAGCAAGCAATTGAGTACCCCTTAATGAAACACGTACCTCTAATCTCGTTAGCGGTCTACGAACTGCGAGAGCAAACACTTTCCCACTCGCGCGCTCCTTCTTTGGCTTGGAACACTTAGTACTAATATGCCTGTCTCCCCGCGGTTGTAACATACGACATCCTTCTTATCACGGTTGGAAGATATGTGCCCCACTTTCCCACACCGATAACACCTCTTCTCATCCTTGCACAGGCGATGCGGACTCTTATGACTGGTTTCCCACACGTGTAGCAAGTAATATCTAGCGTGTAGCATCTCCCCACTTCGCTTAGGCCCACCAACAAACTTCCCTTGCGCCTTACACCGGCGGGTACCTCATACGACTTACTCAGACCCGAGAAGTTCTTGTGTTTTTCTTTCATAACTCTGGAGTGAGCATTCTTTGTCCTCCTCAAAAATCCTGCACTATTAACCAACACGGAGAACACGCGAATCTGTTGATACCCTATGAATTTCTTTATGTCGAAAGACGTACGTAACCCGTTCTCAAACTTGATGCATTTTGAGAACTCGGAGATCCGCCCATCATAGTGCGGATAGAACTTGGACAACTTCGGTAAATTTGGCAAGCATATTCGATCACGGACATATTACTCCCGCTCGAGCCTCGAAACTCAACTTCTTTCTTTCCACGGACATCCTCCGATAGTACTTCCTCGGAACTCTCTGCGGAACACAACCCGGTGATCTCCTCATTGTCGACCATCAACCTCGCTAACGGATCATCCACGACCATCGACCTCTTTCTTGACATATGCGTACCATAACGAACCTTTTGAGCATCGATGCAGTCCATTACGCGAAATACTCGCTCCATCTCTCCCGACCACTCAAGGGCACCATCGGGGTTGTACCCGCCCGAAAGTAGGAGGTTCTCCATTGGAAGGTAGCCAAGCTGCGGCGTTCGGTGGTCCACAACACCACGCAGATCACCCACAACCCGACCATAGCTGCGGTGCGGCGGCAAGTGCGGCGTCGTTCGCGTCTGCCATTCTAGTCATGCGCAATGCAAAAGCGAAATTGAGAATCGATGAATAAAACTTAAGTGCTACATAGCAGCGACTCAACTACGCCGAGGACGGCCGAGAAGCGCTCGATACCAATTGTAACACCCCCTTCTATTTAGTCTATTATTTTAATAAATTCGAACAATCAGAGTCTACGAAAAAAAACTTTAGTACGACCACTAGAGGGCGTCACATTCAACAACCACATTAAACTCCAAGTAATAATTAAATTAACTCCAAAAAGGTGATACATAGCACCATAAATCCGTACGAGAGATAGAAATCGTAGCGTGGAAATAACAAGCCAAATCTGATTATCCAAAGAAATTAAAGCATAACATAACGTAAGCGACAAAAATCTAGCTATCCTCCCGGTGCTCACGTATCAGAGCCGACTCGACAAATACTAGCGGAAGGTGCTCACGTCACCTTCAGTCACTGTCACCTGCAGCGTTGCCACATAGGAGCAACATTCCAAGCAGAAAGGGTGAGTTTCATCTCATAGAAATAGTAAATAAAACATGCAACACAATCGGATAAGCATTAGCACATAAACACAGTAAAGATTCAAGCAATTTCATCAATAGTCATACACACCCAAACAAACACCGGGACATATGCAAGTGCATGAGAATGCGACCAACGCCAAGGGCATATGCATGTGGATCCATCACCAAAAAGGCCGAAGGCATTCACCAATCACCAAAAAGCCGAAGGCATTCACCAAAAATATTTTATGAGGCCGAGGCCTATTCACCAAAAATAATGCACATGCCTATGCGACCTTTGACTATGCAACACCACACCAAAAATACAACGAGAATAGCACATAGAATATTCGCCAATAATTTTATTTGCACCCAAATCACCAATAGGGTCATACACCTCAATCACCCAAAATGAACTCACAGTTAATTTTATCACCATTAAAACAACCACAATAGTTACATGCCACACCAAAAGGACCAATTCAACATCATAATAATTATTTTTGCACCTAAGGACTGATTTAGCACCATAATATTTATTTTAGCACCTAGGGACTGATTTAACACCATAATATTTATTTTGGCACCTAAGGACTAATTCAACACTCACTAGGCACCCTTGTACTCCTAGCGCCAACACAGCACTGGGCAGCCAAATGGCGCCCATACACTATTCACACCTGCAGCACACTTCCGGCCAAAGAACACACAGGTGTCACATACCCAGGCGCCATTTCCAGGGAAATCGGGCGCCCCCCCCCTGTCTACACTACACGCACACAGCACCCACAGAATACACACACAGGGCGCCATTTCGTGGGAATTTGGCGCCCCCTTCCCTGCCTACCTGCACAAACACACACTGCCACACCCCAAAACAGAACACAGGCGCCATTTTCAGGGGAATTTGGCGCCCCCCTTTGCCCACCTGCACCAACACACACAGACACACACCATTTCACGCACCAGGCGCCATTTCAGGGGGAATTGGCGCCTCTCTCGATCTGCACTTTGCACAACACACACAATGCACCCCTGGGCGCCATTCGAGAGATTTTGGCGCCCCCTCTCTCGATCTACACACGCCAACTACACCGACACACCTAATGCATACACACAGGGCGCCATTTCAGGGGAAATTGGCGCCCCCTTCTCAGCCTGTCTACATATTTTCTTTTTAGACACGGACAACAACATATATACAGCTTTAAGACACCAACCAGCCGCACGTATATATTTTTTACAACCCAAACAGCAACCTATATAGTTGGTAACACCGCAAAAACAGCCACATATCGAATTTATAAGACACCAGCAGCAACTTATACACTTTATAAATGGTGACAGCAGCACATATACATGTTCAGAAATAGCACAACAGCAATATACATGTTCTATACCACAGCAACAGCACCTATACATTCAGAAATCAGCACAAACAGCAATCATATATATTTCATACACAGCGACAGCACATATACATCCAGAAATCAGCACAATTCAATCTCTCTATATCCTAATACTCAATCCTATGGTCCCATGTTTTAGAAACTATTGGCTATAAGGAAACTCCCCTTACCTGATAATTGAAGGAGAATACCACACTTGAGAGCCCACCAAAATCACCACCACACAAGCTTCGTTCTTCCTCCCAAACTCACGCTAAAACCCTTCCTCTGTTGCACGAAGAACAGCCCAAAAATAAGGAAAGGATTGAAGATTACAAGGGAGAAGAATGGAGAATAGTGGGTTAAACGATTTACCTAAGAAATTTGAGAGAAGCCTCTTCTTCCTCTTCTTCCTTTCTCACGCTGCGCGTTTGTTCTCTCCCTCTCTGCTCACGGATTCTTTCTATTTTCTTTGATGGGGTAATACACACTTAGGGATCCATTAGGTTGTGAATAGGAATTGGGCCAACTAATGGGTTTGGGCCCTATTCACACCCCTCCTTTTAATTCAAATCACCTCCTGAAATTAAATATCTCCTAGTTAGTTAATTTATTGAAATAATTATTGTAACCCTCTAATAACTTAATTAAATAATTAATTAAATTATTTCGGGGTGTTAGTAGCTCAATTGGTAGTGGGAATGCGAGGGAAATGTACAAGAGGTACGAGGTTCGATTCCCACGGAAGGCAAAAACTCTACGGGGTAGAGAAGTTCTTGTGAGGTAGCGCGCCACGGGCCATGAGAGTGGGCAGGCGTTACAAAAAAAGGCGCCTTTTGTTGTGGCATGGGCCTCTCTCATGGCTCGTCTTGCTCTCACAAGAACTCTCTACCAGTAAATTTGCTCGTGACTCAGCTCCTTTAACCACATTCCTCGCATTTCACTACCAGTGAACTAGTAGCTCAATTGGTAGTGGGAATGCGAGGAAATGTACAAGAAGTGCGAGGTTCGATTCCCACGGAAGGCAAAAACTCTACGGGGTAGAGAAGTTCTTGTGAGGTAGCGCGCGGGCCATGAGAGTGGGCCCGGGGCGTTACATTTACCAAGTGTTTCGTCTTCTTTGTAACTCGGACCGGAGAGTTGATCACGTTAATTCCTTCAAAGAAGATCGGTGAACGTGATAGTGAAATTTTTATGTCTATTTTACCAAGTGTTTCAACTTGGTTCAAACTCGGACTTGAGAGTTGATCATGTTATGTTCTTTGAGGAGATTAATGAGCGTGTTAGTGAAATCTTTGAGTCCGGTTTAACAAGTTTTCGACTTGGTTCTAACTAAGGCTAGAGAGTTGATCACGTCAATTTCTTCAAGGGAGATCGGTGAATGTGATAGTGAACTATTTGAGTCGGGTTTACCAAGTGTTATATCTTCATTTTAAATAACACGGGAGATTTGATCACGTTAGTTTCTTTAAGGGAGTTCGATGAATGTGATAGAGAACATTTTGAGTCGGTTTACCATGTGTTTCGTCTTCGTTCTAACTTAAACAAGGGATTTGATCACGTTAAGTTTTTCAAAGGGGATAGGTAATAGTGATAGTGAACTCTTTGAATAAAGTTTACCAAGTGTTTCGTCTTCTTTGTAACTCGGATGGGAGAGTTGATCACGTTAATTCCTTCAAAGAAGATCGGTGAGCGTGATAGTGAAATTTTTATGTCTATTTTACCAAGTGTTTCAACTTGGTTCAAACTCGGACTTGAGAGTTGATCATGTTATGTTCTTTGAGGAGATTAATGAGCGTGTTAGTGAAATCTTTGAGTCGGTTTAACAAGTTTTTCGACTTGGTTCTAACTAAGGCTAGAGAGTTGATCACGTCAATTTCTTCAAGGAGATCGGTGAATGTAATAGTGAACTATTTGAGTCGGGTTTACCAAGTGTTATATCTTCATTTTAAATAGAGCGGAGATTTGATCACATTAGTTTCTTTAAGGGAGTTCGATGAATGTGATAGAGAACATTTTAAGTCCGGTTTACCATGTGTTTCATCTTCGTTCTAACTTAAACAAGGGATTTGATCACGTTAAGTTTTTCAAAGGGGATAGGTAATAGTGATAGTGAACTCTTTGAATAAAGTTTACCAAGTGTTTCGTCTTCTTTGTAACTTTCGGACCGGAGGTTGATCACGTTAATTCCTTCAAAGAAGATCGGTGAGCGTGATAGTGAAAATTTTATGTCTATTTTACCAAGTGTTTCAACTTGGTTCAAACTCGGACTTGAGAGTTGATCATGTTATGTTCTTGAGGAGATTAATGAGCGTGTTAGTGAAATCTTTGAGTCGGTTTAACAAGTTTTTCGACTTGGTTCTAACTAAGGCTAGAGAGTTGATCACGTCATTCTTGAGGAGATCGGTGAATGTGATAGTGAACTATTTGAGTCGGGTTTACCAAGTGTTATATCTTCATTTTAAATAGAGCGGGAGATTTGATCACGTTAGTTTCTTTAAGGAGTTCAATGAATGTGATAGAGAACATTTTGAGTCCGGTTTACCATGTGTTTCGTCTTCGTTCTAACTTAAACAAGGGATTTGATCACGTTAAGTTTTTCAAAGGAGATAGGTAATAGTGATAGTGAATTCTTTGAATAAAGTTTACCAAGTGTTTTCGTCTTCTTTGTAACTTTCGACCGGAGAGTTGATCACGTTAATTCCTTCAAAGAAGATCGGTGAGCGTGATAGTGAAATTTTTATGTCTATTTTACCAAGTGTTTCAACTTGGTTCAAACTCGGACTTGAGAGTTGATCATGTTATGTTCTTCAAGGGAGATTAATGAGCGTGTTAGTGAAATCTTTGAGTCGGTTTAACAAGTTTTTCGACTTGGTTCTAACTAAGGCTAGAGAGTTGATCACGTCAATTTCTTCAAGGGAGATCGGTGAATGTGATAGTGAACTATTTGAGTCGGGTTTACCAAGTGTTATATCTTCATTTTAAATAACACGGGAGATTTGATCACGTTAGTTTCTTTAAGGGAGTTCGATGAATGTGATAGAGAACATTTTGAGTCCGGTTTACCATGTGTTTCGTCTTCGTTCTAGCAAACAAGGGATTTGATCACGTTAAGTTTTCAAAGGGGATAGGTAATAGTGATAGTGAACTCTTTGAATAAAGTTTACCAAGTGTTTCGTCTTCTTTGTAACTCGGACCGGAGAGTTGATCACGTTAATTCCTTCAAAGAAGATCGGTGAACGTGATAGTGAAATTTTTATGTCTATTTTACCAAGTGTTTCAACTTGGTTCAAACTCGGACTTGAGAGTTGATCATGTTATGTTCTTGAGGAGATTAATGAACGTGTTAGTGAAATCTTTGAGTCCGGTTTAACAAGTTTTTCGACTTGGTTCTAACTAAGGCTAGAGAGTTGATCACGTCATTCTTCAAGGGAGATCGGTGAATGTGATAGTGAACTATTTGAGTCGGGTTTACCAAGTGTTATATCTTCATTTTAAATAGAACGGGAGATTTGATCACGTTAGTTTCTTTAAGGGAGTTCAATGAATGTGATAGAGAACATTTTGAGTCCGGTTTACCATGTGTTTCGTCTTCGTTCTAGCTTAAACAAGGGATTTGATCACGTTAAGTTTTCAAAGGAGATAGGTAATAGTGATAGTGAATTCTTTGAATAAAGTTTACCAAGTGTTTCGTCTTCTTTGTAACTCGGACCGGAGAGTTGATCACGTTAATTCCTTCAAAGAAGATCGGTGAACGTGATAGTGAAATTTTTATGTCTATTTTACCAAGTGTTTCAACTTGGTTCAAACTCGGACTTGAGAGTTGATCATGTTATGTTCTTGAGGAGATTAATGAGCGTGTTAGTGAAATCTTTGAGTCGGTTTAACAAGTTTTTCGACTTGGTTCTAACTAAGGCTAGAGAGTTGATCACGTCAATTTCTTCAAGGAGATCGGTGAATGTGATAGTGAACTATTTGAGTCGGGTTTACCAAGTGTTATATCTTCATTTTAAAAAACACGGGAGATTTGATCACGTTAGTTTCTTTAAGGAGTTCGATGAATGTGATAGAGAACATTTTGAGTCCGGTTTACCATGTGTTTTCGTCTTCGTTCTAACTTAAACAAGGGATTTGATCACGTTAAGTTTTTCAAAGGGATAGGTAATAGTGATAGTGAACTCTTTGAATAAAGTTTACCAAGTGTTTCGTCTTCTTTGTAACTTTCGGACCGGAGAGTTGATCACGTTAATTCCTTCAAAGAAGATCGGTGAGCGTGATAGTGAAATTTTTATGTCTATTTTACCAAGTGTTTCAACTTGGTTCAAACTCGGACTTGAGAGTTGATCATGTTATGTTCTTGAGGAGATTAATGAGCGTGTTAGTGAAATCTTTGAGTCGGTTTAACAAGTTTTTCGACTTGGTTCTAACTAAGGCTAGAGAGTTGATCACGTCAATTTCTTCAAGGAGATCGGTGAATGTGATAGTGAACTATTTGAGTCGGGTTTACCAAGTGTTATATCTTCATTTTAAATAAGCGGGAGATTTGATCACGTTAGTTTCTTTAAAGGAGTTCGATGAATGTGATAGAGAACATTTTGAGTCGGTTTACCATGTGTTTCGTCTTCGTTCTAGCAAACAAGGGATTTGATCACGTTAAGTTTTTCAAAGGGGATAGGTAATAGTGATAGTGAACTCTTTGAATAAAGTTTACCAAGTGTTTCGTCTTCTTTGTAACTCGGACCGGAGAGTTGATCACGTTAATTCCTTCAAAGAAGATCGGTGAGCGTGATAGTGAAATTTTTATGTCTATTTTACCAAGTGTTTCAACTTGGTTCAAACTCGGACTTGAGAGTTGATCATGTTATGTTCTTGAGGGAGATTAATGAGCGTGTTAGTGAAATCTTTGAGTCGGTTTAACAAGTTTTTCGACTTGGTTCTAACTAAGGCTAGAGAGTTGATCACGTCATTCTTCAAGGAGATCGGTGAATGTGATAGTGAACTATTTGAGTCGGGTTTACCAAGTGTTATATCTTCATTTTAAATAGAGCGGGAGATTTGATCACGTTAGTTTCTTTAAGGGAGTTCAATGAATGTGATAGAGAACATTTTGAGTCAGGTTTACCATGTGTTTCGTCTTCGTTCTAGCTTAAACAAGGGATTTGATCACGTTAAGTTTTCAAAGGAGATAGGTAATAGTGATAGTGAATTCTTTGAATAAAGTTTACCAAGTGTTTCGTCTTCTTTGTAACTTTCGGACCGGAGAGTTGATCACGTTAATTCCTTCAAAGAAGATCGGTGAGCGTGATAGTGAAATTTTTATGTCTATTTTACCAAGTGTTTCAACTTGGTTTCAAACTCGGACTTGAGAGTTGATCATGTTATGTTCTTGAGGAGATTAATGAGCGTGTTAGTGAAATCTTTGAGTCGGTTTAACAAGTTTTTCGACTTGGTTCTAACTAAGGCTAGAGAGTTGATCACGTCAATTTCTTCAAGGAGATCGGTGAATGTGATAGTGAACTATTTGAGTCGGGTTTACCAAGTGTTATATCTTCATTTTAAATAACACGGGAGATTTGATCACGTTAGTTTCTTTAAGGGAGTTCGATGAATGTGATAGAGAACATTTTGAGTCCGGTTTACCATGTGTTTCGTCTTCGTTCTAGCAAACAAGGGATTTGATCACGTTAAGTTTTTCAAAGGGGATAGGTAATAGTGATAGTGAACTCTTTGAATAAAGTTTACCAAGTGTTTCGTCTTCTTTGTAACTCGGACCGGAGAGTTGATCACGTTAATTCCTTCAAAGAAGATCGGTGAGCGTGATAGTGAAATTTTTATGTCTATTTTACCAAGTGTTTCAACTTGGTTCAAACTCGGACTTGAGAGTTGATCATGTTATGTTCTTGAGGAGATTAATGAGCGTGTTAGTGAAATCTTTGAGTCGGTTTAACAAGTTTTTCGACTTGGTTCTAACTAAGGCTAGAGAGTTGATCACGCCAATTTCTTCAAGGGAGATCGGTGAATGTAATAGTGAACTATTTGAGTCGGGTTTACCAAGTGTTATATCTTCATTTTAAATAGAACGGGAGATTTGATCACATTAGTTTCTTTAAGGGAGTTCGATGAATGTGATAGAGAACATTTTAAGTCCGGTTTACCATGTGTTTCATCTTCGTTCTAAGCTTAAACAAGGGATTTGATCACGTTAAGTTTTCAAAGGGATAGGTAATAGTGATAGTGAACTCTTTGAATAAAGTTTACCAAGTGTTTTCGTCTTCTTTGTAACTTTCGGACCGGAGGGTTGATCACGTTAATTCCTTCAAAGAAGATCGGTGAGCGTGATAGTGAAATTTTTATGTCTATTTTACCAAGTGTTTCAACTTGGTTCAAACTCGGACTTGAGAGTTGATCATGTTATGTTCTTGAGGAGATTAATGAGCGTGTTAGTGAAATCTTTGAGTCGGTTTAACAAGTTTTTCGACTTGGTTCTAACTAAGGCTAGAGAGTTGATCACGTCATTCTTCAAGGAGATCGGTGAATGTGATAGTGAACTATTTGAGTCGGGTTTACCAAGTGTTATATCTTCATTTTAAATAGAGCGGGAGATTTGATCACGTTAGTTTCTTTAAGGGAGTTCAATGAATGTGATAGAGAACATTTTGAGTCCGGTTTACCATGTGTTTCGTCTTCGTTCTAACTTAAACAAGGGATTTGATCACGTTAAGTTTTTCAAAGGAGATAGGTAATAGTGATAGTGAATTCTTTGAATAAAGTTTACCAAGTGTTTTCGTCTTCTTTGTAACTTTCGGACCGGAGAGTTGATCACGTTAATTCCTTCAAAGAAGATCGGTGAGCGTGATAGTGAAATTTTTATGTCTATTTTACCAAGTGTTTCAACTTGGTTCAAACTCGGACTTGAGAGTTGATCATGTTATGTTCTTGAGGAGATTAATGAGCGTGTTAGTGAAATCTTTGAGTCGGTTTAACAAGTTTTTCGACTTGGTTCTAACTAAGGCTAGAGAGTTGATCACGTCAATTTCTTCAAGGAGATCGGTGAATGTGATAGTGAACTATTTGAGTCGGGTTACCAAGTGTTATATCTTCATTTTAAATAACACGGGAGATTTGATCACGTTAGTTTCTTTAAGGGAGTTCGATGAATGTGATAGAGAACATTTTGAGTCCGGTTTACCATGTGTTTCGTCTTCGTTCTAACTTAAACAAGGGATTTGATCACGTTAAGTTTTTCAAAGGGGATAGGTAATAGTGATAGTGAACTCTTTGAATAAAGTTTACCAAGTGTTTCGTCTTCTTTGTAACTTCGGACCGGAGGAGAGTTGATCACGTTAATTCCTTCAAAGAAGATCGGTGAGCGTGATAGTGAAATTTTTATGTCTATTTTACCAAGTGTTTCAACTTGGTTCAAACTCGGACTTGAGAGTTGATCATGTTATGTTCTTGAGGAGATTAATGAGCGTGTTAGTGAAATCTTTGAGTCTGGTTTAACAAGTTTTTCGACTTGGTTCTAACTAAGGCTAGAGAGTTGATCACGTCAATTTCTTCAAGGGAGATCGGTGAATGTAATAGTGAACTATTTGAGTCGGGTTTACCAAGTGTTATATCTTCATTTTAAATAGAACGGGAGATTTGATCACATTAGTTTCTTTAAGGGAGTTCGATGAATGTGATAGAGAACATTTTAAGTCCGGTTTACCATGTGTTTCATCTTCGTTCTAACTTAAACAAGGGATTTGATCACGTTAAGTTTTTCAAAGGGGATAGGTAATAGTGATAGTGAACTCTTTGAATAAAGTTTACCAAGTGTTTCGTCTTCTTTGTAACTCGGACCGGAGGGTTGATCACGTTAATTCCTTCAAAGAAGATCGGTGAACGTGATAGTGAAATTTTTATGTCTATTTTACCAAGTGTTTCAACTTGGTTCAAACTCGGACTTGAGAGTTGATCATGTTATGTTCTTGAGGAGATTAATGAGCGTGTTAGTGAAATCTTTGAGTCGGTTTAACAAGTTTTTCGACTTGGTTCTAACTAAGGCTAGAGAGTTGATCACGTCATTCTTCAAGGAGATCGGTGAATGTGATAGTGAACTATTTGAGTCGGGTTTACCAAGTGTTATATCTTCATTTTAAATAGAGCGGGAGATTTGATCACGTTAGTTTCTTTAAGGGAGTTCAATGAATGTGATAGAGAACATTTTGAGTCAGGTTTACCATGTGTTTAAGTCTTCGTTCTAGCAAACAAGGGATTTGATCACGTTAAGTTTTCAAAGGAGATAGGTAATAGTGATAGTGAATTCTTTGAATAAAGTTTACCAAGTGTTTCGTCTTCTTTGTAACTTTCGGACCGGAGAGTTGATCACGTTAATTCCTTCAAAGAAGATCGGTGAGCGTGATAGTGAAATTTTTATGTCTATTTTACCAAGTGTTTCAACTTGGTTCAAACTCGGACTTGAGAGTTGATCATGTTATGTTCTTCAAGAGGAGATTAATGAGCGTGTTAGTGAAATCTTTGAGTCGGTTTAACAAGTTTTTCGACTTGGTTCTAACTAAGGCTAGAGAGTTGATCACGTCAATTTCTTCAAGGAGATCGGTGAATGTGATAGTGAACTATTTGAGTCGGGTTTACCAAGTGTTATATCTTCATTTTAAATAACACGGGAGATTTGATCACGTTAGTTTCTTTAAGGAGTTCGATGAATGTGATAGAGAACATTTTGAGTCAGGTTTACCATGTGTTTTCGTCTTCGTTCTAAGCTTAAACAAGGGATTTGATCACGTTAAGTTTTCAAAGGGGATAGGTAATAGTGATAGTGAACTCTTTGAATAAAGTTTACCAAGTGTTTGCGTCTTCTTTGTAACTTTCGGACCGGAGAGTTGATCACGTTAATTCCTTCAAAGAAGATCGGTGAGCGTGATAGTGAAATTTTTATGTCTATTTTACCAAGTGTTTCAACTTGGTTCAAACTCGGACTTGAGAGTTGATCATGTTATGTTCTTGAGGAGATTAATGAGCGTGTTAGTGAAATCTTTGAGTCGGTTTAACAAGTTTTTCGACTTGGTTCTAACTAAGGCTAGAGAGTTGATCACGTCAATTTCTTCAAGGAGATCGGTGAATGTAATAGTGAACTATTTGAGTCGGGTTTACCAAGTGTTATATCTTCATTTTAAATAGAACGGGAGATTTGATCACATTAGTTTCTTTAAGGGAGTTCGATGAATGTGATAGAGAACATTTTGAGTCCGGTTTACCATGTGTTTCATCTTCGTTCTAGCTTAAACAAGGGATTTGATCACGTTAAGTTTTCAAAGGGGATAGGTAATAGTGATAGTGAACTCTTTGAATAAAGTTTACCAAGTGTTTCGTCTTCTTTGTAACTCGGACCGGAGAGTTGATCACGTTAATTCCTTCAAAGAAGATCGGTGAACGTGATAGTGAAATTTTTATGTCTATTTTACCAAGGGTTTCAACTTGGTTCAAACTCGGACTTGAGAGTTGATCATGTTATGTTCTTGAAGATTATAATGAGCGTGTTAGTGAAATCTTTGAGTCGGTTTAACAAGTTTTTCGACTTGGTTCTAACTAAGGCTAGAGAGTTGATCACGCCATTCTTCAAAGGAGATCGGTGAATGTGATAGTGAACTATTTGAGTCGGGTTTACCAAGTGTTATATCTTCATTTTAAATAGAGCGGGAGATTTGATCACGTTAGTTTCTTTAAGGGAGTTCGATGAATGTGATAGAGAACATTTTGAGTCGGTTTACCATGTGTTTCGTCTTCGTTCTAGCTTAAACAAGGGATTTGATCACGTTAAGTTTTCAAAGGAGATAGGTAATAGTGATAGTGAATTCTTTGAATAAAGTTTACCAAGTGTTTTCGTCTTCTTTGTAACTTCGGGTAGGAGAGTTGATCACGTTAATTCCTTCAAAGAAGATCGGTGAGCGTGATAGTGAAATTTTTATGTCTATTTTACCAAGTGTTTCAACTTTGTTCAAACTCGGACTTGAGAGTTGATCATGTTATGTTCTTGAGGAGATTAATGAGCGTGTTAGTGAAATCTTTGAGTCGGTTTAACAAGTTTTTCAACTTGGTTCTAACTAAGGCTAGAGAGTTGATCACGTCATTCTTCAAGGAGATCGGTGAATGTGATAGTGAACTATTTGAGTCGGGTTTACCAAGTGTTATATCTTCATTTTAAATAGAGCGGGAGATTTGATCACGTTAGTTTCTTTAAGGGAGTTCGATGAATGTGATAGAGAACATTTTGAGTCAGGTTTACCATGTGTTTTCGTCTTCGTTCTAGCTTAAACAAGGGATTTGATCACGTTAAGTTTTCAAAGGAGATAGGTAATAGTGATAGTGAATTCTTTGAATAAAGTTTACCAAGTGTTTCATCTTCTTTGTAACTCGGACCGGAGAGTTGATCACGTTAATTCCTTCAAAGAAGATCGGTGAGCGTGATAGTGAAATTTTTATGTCTATTTTACCAATTGTTTCAACTTGGTTCAAACTCGGACTTGAGAGTTGATCATGTTATGTTCTTGAGGAGATTAATGAGCGTGTTAGTGAAATCTTTGAGTCGGTTTAACAAGTTTTTCGACTTGGTTCTAACTAAGGCTAGAGAGTTGATCACGTCAATTTCTTCAAGGAGATCGGTGAATGTGATAGTGAACTATTTGAGTCGGGTTTACCAAGTGTTATATCTTCATTTTAAATAAGCGGGAGATTTGATCACGTTAGTTTCTTTAAGGGAGTTCGATGAATGTGATAGAGAACATTTTGAGTCAGGTTTACCATGTGTTTCGTCTTCGTTCTAACTTAAACAAGGGATTTGATCACGTTAAGTTTTTCAAAGGGGATAGGTAATAGTGATAGTGAACTCTTTGAATAAAGTTTACCAAGTGTTTCGTCTTCTTTGTAACTCGGACCGGAGAGTTGATCACGTTAATTCCTTCAAAGAAGATCGGTGAACGTGATAGTGAAATTTTTATGTCTATTTTACCAAGTGTTTCAACTTGGTTCAAACTCGGACTTGAGAGTTGATCATGTTATGTTCTTGAGGGAGATTAATGAGCGTGTTAGTGAAATCTTTGAGTCGGTTTAACAAGTTTTTCGACTTGGTTCTAACTAAGGCTAGAGAGTTGATCACGTCAATTTCTTCAAGGGAGATCGGTGAATGTAATAGTGAACTATTTGAGTCGGGTTTACCAAGTGTTATATCTTCATTTTAAATAGAACGGGAGATTTGATCACATTAGTTTCTTTAAGGGAGTTCGATGAATGTGATAGAGAACATTTTGAGTCGGTTTACCATGTGTTTCATCTTCGTTCTAAGCAAACAAGGGATTTGATCACGTTAAGTTTTCAAAGGGGATAGGTAATAGTGATAGTGAACTCTTTGAATAAAGTTTACCAAGTGTTTCGTCTTCTTTGTAACTTCGGACCGGAGAGTTGATCACGTTAATTCCTTCAAAGAAGATCGGTGAGCGTGATATTGAAATTTTTATGTCTATTTTACCAAGGGTTTCAACTTGGTTCAAACTCGGACTTGAGAGTTGATCATGTTATGTTCTTCAGGGGATTATAATGAGCGTGTTAGTGAAATCTTTGAGTCGGTTTAACAAGTTTTTCGACTTGGTTCTAACTAAGGCTAGAGAGTTGATCACGTCATTCTTGAGGAGATCGGTGAATGTGATAGTGAACTATTTGAGTCGGGTTTACCAAGTGTTATATCTTCATTTTAAATAGAACGGAGATTTGATCACGTTAGTTTCTTTAAGGGAGTTCGATGAATGTGATAGAGAACATTTTGAGTCAGGTTTACCATGTGTTTCGTCTTCGTTCTAGCTTAAACAAGGGATTTGATCACGTTAAGTTTTTCAAAGGAGATAGGTAATAGTGATAGTGAATTCTTTGAATAAAGTTTACCAAGTGTTTCGTCTTCTTTGTAACTCGGACCGGAGAGTTGATCACGTTAATTCCTTCAAAGAAGATCGGTGAGCGTGATAGTGAAATTTTTATGTCTATTTTACCAAGTGTTTCAACTTTGTTCAAACTCGGACTTGAGAGTTGATCATGTTATGTTCTTCAAGGAGATTAATGAGCGTGTTAGTGAAATCTTTGAGTCGGTTTAACAAGTTTTTCGACTTGGTTCTAACTAAGGCTAGAGAGTTGATCACGTCATTTTCTTCAAGAGGAGATCGGTGAATGTGATAGTGAACTATTTGAGTCGGGTTTACCAAGTGTTATATCTTCATTTTAAATAGAGCGGGAGATTTGATCACGTTAGTTTCTTTAAGGGAGTTCGATGAATGTGATAGAGAACATTTTGAGTCCGGTTTACCATGTGTTTCGTCTTCGTTCTAACTTAAACAAGGGATTTGATCACGTTAAGTTTTTCAAAGGAGATAGGTAATAGTGATAGTGAATTCTTTGAATAAAGTTTACCAAGTGTTTCATCTTCTTTGTAACTCGGACCGGAGAGTTGATCACGTTAATTCCTTCAAAGAAGATCGGTGAACGTGATAGTGAAATTTTTATGTCTATTTTACCAACTGTTTCAACTTGGTTCAAACTCAGACTTGAGAGTTGATCATGTTATGTTCTTCAAGGGAGATTAATGAACGTGTTAGTGAAATCTTTGAGTCCGGTTTAACAAGTTTTTCGACTTGGTTCTAACTAAGGCTAGAGAGTTGATCACGTCAATTTCTTCAAGGGAGATCGGTGAATGTGATAGTGAACTATTTGAGTCGGGTTTACCAAGTGTTATATCTTCATTTTAAATAGAATGGGAGATTTGATCACGTTAGTTTCTTTAAGGGAGTTCGATGAATGTGATAGAGAAATTTTTGAGTCCGGTTTACCATGTGTTTCATCTTCGTTCTAACTTAAACAAGGGATTTGATCACGTTAAGTTTTTCAAAGGGGATAGGTAATAGTGATAGTGAACTCTTTGAATAAAGTTTGCAAGTGTTTTCGTCTTCTTTGTAACTTGGACCGGAGAGTTGATCACGTTAATTCCTTCAAAGAAGATCGGTGAGCGTGATAGTGAAATTTTTATGTCTATTTTACCAAGGGTTTCAACTTGGTTCAAACTCGGACTTGAGAGTTGATCATGTTATGTTCTTCAAGGGAGATATAATGAGCGTGTTAGTGAAATCTTTGAGTCGGTTTAACAAGTTTTTCGACTTGGTTCAAACTAAGGCTAGAGAGTTGATCACGCCAATTTCTTCAAGGAGATCGGTGAATGTGATAGTGAACTATTTGAGTCGGGTTTACCAAGTGTTATATCTTCATTTTAAATAGAGCGGGAGATTTGATCACGTTAGTTTCTTTAAAGGAGTTCGATGAATGTGATAGAGAACATTTTGAGTCGGTTTACCATGTGTTTCATCTTCGTTCTAGCAAACAAGGGATTTGATCACGTTAAGTTTTCAAAGGGGATAGGTAATAGTGATAGTGAACTCTTTGAATAAAGTTTACCAAGTGTTTCGTCTTCTTTGTAACTTGGACCGGAGAGTTGATCACGTTAATTCCTTCAAAGAAGATCGGTGAGCGTGATAGTGAAATTTTTATGTCTATTTTACCAAGGGTTTCAACTTGGTTCAAACTCGGACTTGAGAGTTGATCATGTTATGTTCTTGAGGAGTATAATGAGCGTGTTAGTGAAATCTTTGAGTCGGTTTAACAAGTTTTTCGACTTGGTTCTAACTAAGGCTAGAGAGTTGATCACGTCATTTCTTCAAGGGAGATCGGTGAATGTGATAGTGAACTATTTGAGTCGGGTTTACCAAGTGTTATATCTTCATTTTAAATAGAGCGGAGATTTGATCACGTTACTTTCTTTAAGGGAGTTCGATGAATGTGATAGAGAACATTTTGAGTCCGGTTTACCATGTGTTTCGTCTTCGTTCTAACTTAAACAAGGGATTTGATCACGTTAAGTTTTTCAAAGGAGATAGGTAATAGTGATAGTGAATTCTTTGAATAAAGTTTGCAAGTGTTTCGTCTTCTTTGTAACATGACCAGGAGAGTTGATCACGTTAATTCCTTCAAAGAAGATCGGTGAGCGTGATAGTGAAATTTTTATGTCTATTTTACCAAGTGTTTCAACTTGGTTCAAACTCGGACTTGAGAGTTGATCATGTTATGTTCTTGAGGAGATTAATGAACGTGTTAGTGAAATCTTTGAGTCCGGTTTAACAAGTTTTTCGACTTGGTTCTAACTAAGGCTAGAGAGTTGATCACGTCATTCTTCAAGGGAGATCGGTGAATGTGATAGTGAACTATTTGAGTCGGGTTTACCAAGTGTTATATCTTCATTTTAAATAGAACGGGAGATTTGATCACGTTAGTTTCTTTAAGGAGTTCGATGAATGTGATAGAGAACATTTTGAGTCCGGTTTACCATGTGTTTCGTCTTCGTTCTAACTTAAACAAGGGATTTGATCACGTTAAGTTTTTCAAAGGAGATAGGTAATAGTGATAGTGAATTCTTTGAATAAAGTTTACCAAGTGTTTCGTCTTCTTTGTAACTCGGACCGGAGAGTTGATCACGTTAATTCCTTCAAAGAAGATCGGTGAACGTGATAGTGAAATTTTTATGTCTATTTTACCAAGTGTTTCAACTTTGTTCAAACTCGGACTTGAGAGTTGATCATGTTATGTTCTTGAGGAGATTAATGAGCGTGTTAGTGAAATCTTTGAGTCGGTTTAACAAGTTTTTCGACTTGGTTCTAACTAAGGCTAGAGAGTTGATCACGCCATTCTTCAAGGAGATCGGTGAATGTGATAGTGAACTATTTGAGTCGGGTTTACCAAGTGTTATATCTTCATTTTAAATAGAGCGGGAGATTTGATCACGTTAGTTTCTTTAAGGAGTTCGATGAATGTGATAGAGAACATTTTGAGTCAGGTTTACCATGTGTTTCGTCTTCGTTCTAACTTAAACAAGGGATTTGATCACGTTAAGTTTTCAAAGGAGATAGGTAATAGTGATAGTGAATTCTTTGAATAAAGTTTACCAAGTGTTTCATCTTCTTTGTAACTTTCGGACCGGAGAGTTGATCACGTTAATTCCTTCAAAGAAGATCGGTGAGCGTGATAGTGAAATTTTTATGTCTATTTTACCAATTGTTTCAACTTGGTTCAAACTCGGACTTGAGAGTTGATCATGTTATGTTCTTGAGGAGATTAATGAGCGTGTTAGTGAAATCTTTGAGTCGGTTTAACAAGTTTTTCGACTTGGTTCTAACTAAGGCTAGAGAGTTGATCACGCCAATTTCTTCAAGGAGATCGGTGAATGTGATAGTGAACTATTTGAGTCGGGTTTACCAAGTGTTATATCTTCATTTTAAATAGAATGGGAGATTTGATCACGTTAGTTTCTTTAAGGGAGTTCGATGAATGTGATAGAGAAATTTTTGAGTCCGGTTTACCATGTGTTTCATCTTCGTTCTAACTTAAACAAGGGATTTGATCACGTTAAGTTTTTCAAAGGGGATAGGTAATAGTGATAGTGAACTCTTTGAATAAAGTTTACCAAGTGTTTCGTCTTCTTTGTAACTTGGACCGGAGAGTTGATCACGTTAATTCCTTCAAAGAAGATCGGTGAACGTGATAGTGAAATTTTTATGTCTATTTTACCAAGGGTTTCAACTTGGTTCAAACTCGGACTTGAGAGTTGATCATGTTATGTTCTTGAGGGAGTATAATGAGCGTGTTAGTGAAATCTTTGAGTCCGGTTTAACAAGTTTTTCGACTTGGTTCTAACTAAGGCTAGAGAGTTGATCACGCCAATTTCTTCAAAGGAGATCGGTGAATGTGATAGTGAACTATTTGAGTCGGGTTTACCAAGTGTTATATCTTCATTTTAAATAGAACGGGAGATTTGATCACATTAGTTTCTTTAAGGGAGTTCGATGAATGTGATAGAGAACATTTTGAGTCCGGTTTACCATGTGTTTCATCTTCGTTCTAACTTAAACAAGGGATTTGATCACGTTAAGTTTTCAAAGGAGATAGGTAATAGTGATAGTGAACTCTTTGAATAAAGTTTACCAAGTGTTTCGTCTTCTTTGTAACTTGGACCGGAGAGTTGATCACGTTAATTCCTTCAAAGAAGATCGGTGAGCGTGATAGTGAAATTTTTATGTCTATTTTACCAATTGTTTCAACTTGGTTCAAACTCGGACTTGAGAGTTGATCATGTTATGTTCTTGAGGGAGTATAATGAGCGTGTTAGTGAAATCTTTGAGTCGGTTTAACAAGTTTTTCGACTTGGTTCTAACTAAGGCTAGAGAGTTGATCACGTCATTTCTTCAAGGAGATCGGTGAATGTGATAGTGAACTATTTGAGTCGGGTTTACCAAGTGTTATATCTTCATTTTAAATAGAGCGGGAGATTTGATCACGTTAGTTTCTTTAAGGAGTTCGATGAATGTGATGAGAACATTTTGAGTCAGGTTTACCATGTGTTTCGTCTTCGTTCTAAGCAAACAAGGGATTTGATCACGTTAAGTTTTTCAAAGGAGATAGGTAATAGTGATAGTGAATTCTTTGAATAAAGTTTACCAAGTGTTTCGTCTTCTTTGTGTATCGGACCGGAGAGTTGATCACGTTAATTCCTTCAAAGAAGATCGGTGAGCGTGATAGTGAAATTTTTATGTCTATTTTACCAAGTGTTTCAACTTGGTTCAAACTCGGACTTGAGAGTTGATCATGTTATGTTCTTGAGGAGAGATTAATGAGCGTGTTAGTGAAATCTTTGAGTCGGTTTAACAAGTTTTTCGACTTGGTTCTAACTAAGGCTAGAGAGTTGATCACGTCAATTTCTTCAAGGAGATCGGTGAATGTGATAGTGAACTATTTGAGTCGGGTTTACCATGTGTTATATCTTCATTTTAAATAGAGCGGGAGATTTGATCACGTTAGTTTCTTTAAGGGAGTTCGATGAATGTGATAGAGAACATTTTGAGTCCGGTTTACCATGTGTTTCGTCTTCGTTCTAACTTAAACAAGGGATTTGATCACGTTAAGTTTTCAAAGGAGATAGGTAATAGTGATAGTGAACTCTTTGAATAAAGTTTACCAAGTGTTTCGTCTTCTTTGTAACTTTGGACGGAGGAGAGTTGATCACGTTAATTCCTTCAAAGAAGATCGGTGAGCGTGATAGTGAAATTTTTATGTCTATTTTACCAAGGGTTTCAACTTGGTTCAAACTCGGACTTGAGAGTTGATCATGTTATGTTCTTGAGGAGATATAATGAGCGTGTTAGTGAAATCTTTGAGTCGGTTTAACAAGTTTTTCGACTTGGTTCTAACTAAGGCTAGAGAGTTGATCACGTCAATTTCTTCAAGGAGATCGGTGAATGTGATAGTGAACTATTTGAGTCGGGTTTACCAAGTGTTATATCTTCATTTTAAATAGAGCGGGAGATTTGATCACGTTAGTTTCTTTAAGGGAGTTCGATGAATGTGATAGAGAACATTTTGAGTCAGGTTTACCATGTGTTTCATCTTCGTTCTAACTTAAACAAGGGATTTGATCACGTTAAGTTTTCAAAGGAGATAGGTAATAGTGATAGTGAACTCTTTGAATAAAGTTTACCAAGTGTTTCGTCTTCTTTGTAACTTGGACCGGAGAGTTGATCACGTTAATTCCTTCAAAGAAGATCGGTGAGCGTGATAGTGAAATTTTTATGTCTATTTTACCAAGTGTTTCAACTTGGTTCAAACTCGGACTTGAGAGTTGATCATGTTATGTTCTTGAGGAGATTAATGAGCGTGTTAGTGAAATCTTTGAGTCGGTTTAACAAGTTTTTCGACTTGGTTCTAACTAAGGCTAGAGAGTTGATCACGTCATTTCTTCAAAGGAGATCGGTGAATGTGATAGTGAACTATTTGAGTCGGGTTTACCAAGTGTTATATCTTCATTTTAAATAGAGCGGGAGATTTGATCACGTTAGTTTCTTTAAGGGAGTTCGATGAATGTGATAGAGAACATTTTGAGTCGGTTTACCATGTGTTTCGTCTTCGTTCTACTTAAACAAGGGATTTGATCACGTTAAGTTTTCAAAGGAGATAGGTAATAGTGATAGTGAATTCTTTGAATAAAGTTTACCAAGTGTTTCGTCTTCTTTGTAACTTGGCTAGGAGAGTTGATCACGTTAATTCCTTCAAAGAAGATCGGTGAGCGTGATAGTGAAATTTTTATGTCTATTTTACCAAGTGTTTCAACTTGGTTCAAACTCGGACTTGAGAGTTGATCATGTTATGTTCTTGAGGAGATTAATGAGCGTGTTAGTGAAATCTTTGAGTCGGTTTAACAAGTTTTTCGACTTGGTTCTAACTAAGGCTAGAGAGTTGATCACGCCAATTTCTTCAAGAGAGATCGGTGAATGTGATAGTGAACTATTTGAGTCGGGTTTACCATGTGTTATATCTTCATTTTAAATAGAGCGGGAGATTTGATCACGTTAGTTTCTTTAGGGAGTTCGATGAATGTGATAGAGAACATTTTGAGTCGGTTTACCATGTGTTTCGTCTTCGTTCTAGCAAACAAGGGATTTGATCACGTTAAGTTTTCAAAGGGATAGGTAATAGTGATAGTGAACTCTTTGAATAAAGTTTACCAAGTGTTTCGTCTTCTTTGTAACTTCGGACCGAAGAGTTGATCACGTTAATTCCTTCAAAGAAGATCGGTGAGCGTGATAGTGAAATTTTTATGTCTATTTTACCAAGTGTTTCAACTTGGTTCAAACTCGGACTTGAGAGTTGATCATGTTATGTTCTTCAAGGAGATTAATGAGCGTGTTAGTGAAATCTTTGAGTCCGGTTTAACAAGTTTTTCGACTTGGTTCTAACTAAGGCTAGAGAGTTGATCACGTCAATTTCTTCAAGGGAGATCGGTGAATGTGATAGTGAACTATTTGAGTCGGGTTTACCATGTGTTATATCTTCATTTTAAATAGAACGGGAGATTTGATCACGTTAGTTTCTTTAAGGGAGTTCGATGAATGTGATAGAGAACATTTTGAGTCCGGTTTACCATGTGTTTCGTCTTCGTTCTAACTTAAACAAGGGATCTGATCACGTTAAGTTTTTCAAAGGAGCTAGGTAATAGTGATAGTGAATTCTTTGAATAAAGTTTACCAAGTGTTTCGTCTTCTTTGTAACTTTGGACCGGAGAGTTGATCACGTTAATTCCTTCAAAGAAGATCGGTGAGCGTGATAGTGAAATTTTTATGTCTATTTTACCAAGTGTTTCAACTTGGTTCAAACTCGGACTTGAGAGTTGATCATGTTATGTTCTTGAGGAGATTAATGAGCGTGTTAGTGAAATCTTTGAGTCGGTTTAACAAGTTTTTCGACTTGGTTCAAACTAAGGCTAGAGAGTTGATCACGCCAATTTCTTGAGAGAGATCGGTGAATGTGATAGTGAACTATTTGAGTCGGGTTTACCAAGTGTTATATCTTCATTTTAAATAGAGCGGAGATTTGATCACGTTAGTTTCTTTAAGGAGTTCGATGAATGTGATAGAGAACATTTTGAGTCCGGTTTACCATGTGTTTCGTCTTCGTTCTAACTTAAACAAGGGATTTGATCACGTTAAGTTTTTCAAAGGGATAGGTAATAGTGATAGTGAACTCTTTGAATAAAGTTTACCAAGTGTTTCGTCTTCTTTGTAACTCGGACCGGAGAGTTGATCACGTTAATTCCTTCAAAGAAGATCGGTGAGCGTGATAGTGAAATTTTTATGTCTATTTTACCAAGTGTTTCAACTTGGTTCAAACTCGGACTTGAGAGTTGATCATGTTATGTTCTTGAGGAGATTAATGAGCGTGTTAGTGAAATATTTGAGTCGGTTTAACAAGTTTTTCGACTTGGTTTCAAGAGAGTTGAACTAAAAGGAGAAGGCTAGAGAGTTGATCAAGGGTTTCGTCTTCAATTTCTTCGGAGGAGATCGGTGAATGTGATAGTGAACTATTTGATTGTCAACGGGTTTACTCGGACAAGTGTTATATCTTCAGTTTTTAAATAGAACTAAGGGAGAGTTGATCACGTTAGTTTCTTTGAATGTGATAGTGAAGTTCGATGTTATATCTTCATTTAAATAGAGAACATTTTCACATTAGTTTCTTTAAGGGTTTATGTGATAGAGAACATTTTGAGTCCGTCTTACCATGTGTTTCATCTTAGTTCTAAAACAAGGGATTTGATCACGTTAAGTTTTTCAAAGGAGATAGGTAATAGTGATAGTGAACTCTTTGAATAAAGTTTACCAAGTGTTTCGTCTTCTTTGTAACTCGGACCGGAGAGTTGATCACGTTAATTCCTTCAAAGAAGATCGGTGAACGTGATAGTGAAATTTTTAAGTCTATTTTACCAAGTGTTTCAACTTGGTTCAAACTCGGACTTGAGAGTTGATCATGTTATGTTCTTGAGGAGATTAATGAGCGTGTTAGTGAAATATTTGAGTCTGGTTTAACAAGTGTTTCGACTTGGTTCTAACTAAGGCTAGAGAGTTGATCACGCCAATTTCTTCAAGGGAGATCGGTGAATGTGATAGTGAACTATTTGAGTCGGGTTTACCAAGTGTTATATCTTCATTTTAAATAGAACGGGAGATTTGATCACATTAGTTTCTTTAAGGAGTTCGATGAATGTGATAGAGAACATTTTGAGTCAGGTTTACCATGTGTTTCATCTTCGTTCTAACTTAAACAAGGGATTTGATCACGTTAAGTTTTCAAAGGAGATAGGTAATAGTGATAGTGAACTCTTTGAATAAAGTTTACCAAGTGTTTCGTCTTCTTTGTAACTTCGGACCGGAGAGTTGATCACGTTAATTCCTTCAAAGAAGATCGGTGAGCGTGATAGTGAAATTTTTATGTCTATTTTCCAAGTGTTTCAACTTGGTTCAAACTCGGACTTGAGAGTTGATCATGTTATGTTCTTGAGGAGATTAATGAGCGTGTTAGTGAAATCTTTGAGTCGGTTTAACAAGTTTTTCGACTTGGTTCAAACTAAGGCTAGAGAGTTGATCACGTCAATTTCTTCAAGGAGATCGGTGAATGTGATAGTGAACTATTTGAGTCGGGTTTACCAAGTGTTATATCTTCATTTTAAATAGAGCGGGAGATTTGATCACGTTAGTTTCTTTAAAGGAGTTCGATGAATGTGATAGAGAACATTTTGAGTCAGGTTTACCATGTGTTTCATCTTCGTTCTAACTTAAACAAGGGATTTGATCACGTTAAGTTTTCAAAGGAGATAGGTAATAGTGATAGTGAACTCTTTGAATAAAGTTTACCAAGTGTTTCGTCTTCTTTGTAACTTTCGGACCGGAGAGTTGATCACGTTAATTCCTTCAAAGAAGATCGGTGAGCGTGATAGTGAAATTTTTATGTCTATTTTGCCAAGTGTTTCAACTTGGTTCAAACTCGGACTTGAGAGTTGATCATGTTATGTTCTTGAGGAGATTAATGAGCGTGTTAGTGAAATCTTTGAGTCGGTTTAACAAGTTTTTCGACTTGGTTCTAACTAAGGCTAGAGAGTTGATCACGCCAATTTCTTCAAGGAGATCGGTGAATGTGATAGTGAACTATTTGAGTCGGGTTTACCAAGTGTTATATCTTCATTTTAAATAGAGCGGGAGATTTGATCACGTTAGTTTCTTTAAGGGAGTTCGATGAATGTGATAGAGAACATTTTGAGTCAGGTTTACCATGTGTTTCATCTTCGTTCTAAGCAAACAAGGGATTTGATCACGTTAAGTTTTCAAAGGAGATAGGTAATAGTGATAGTGAACTCTTTGAATAAAGTTTACCAAGTGTTTCGTCTTCTTTGTAACTTTCGGACCGGAGAGTTGATCACGTTAATTCCTTCAAAGAAGATCGGTGAGCGTGATAGTGAAATTTTTATGTCTATTTTCCAATTGTTTCAACTTGGTTCAAACTCGGACTTGAGAGTTGATCATGTTATGTTCTTCAAGGGAGATTAATGAGCGTGTTAGTGAAATCTTTGAGTCGGTTTAACAAGTTTTTCGACTTGGTTCTAACTAAGGCTAGAGAGTTGATCACGTCAATTTCTTCAAGGAGATCGGTGAATGTGATAGTGAACTATTTGAGTCGGGTTTACCAAGTGTTATATCTTCATTTTAAATAGAGCGGGAGATTTGATCACGTTAGTTTCTTTAAAGGAGTTCGATGAATGTGATGAGAACATTTTGAGTCAGGTTTACCATGTGTTTCATCTTCGTTCTAGCAAACAAAGGGATTTGATCACGTTAAGTTTTCAAAGGAGATAGGTAATAGTGATAGTGAACTCTTTGAATAAAGTTTACCAAGTGTTTTGTCTTCTTTGTAACTTCGGACCGGAGAGTTGATCACGTTAATTCCTTCAAAGAAGATCGGTGAGCGTGATAGTGAAATTTTATGTCTATTTTGCCAAGTGTTTCAACTTGGTTCAAACTCGGACTTGAGAGTTGATCATGTTATGTTCTTGAGGAGATTAATGAGCGTGTTAGTGAAATCTTTGAGTCGGTTTAACAAGTTTTTCGACTTGGTTCTAACTAAGGCTAGAGAGTTGATCACGTCAATTTCTTCAAGGAGATCGGTGAATGTGATAGTGAACTATTTGAGTCGGGTTTACCAAGTGTTATATCTTCATTTTTAAATAGAGCGGGAGATTTGATCACGTTAGTTTCTTTAAGGGAGTTCGATGAATGTGATAGAGAACATTTTGAGTCCGGTTTACCATGTGTTTCGTCTTCGTTCTAACTTAAACAAGGGATTTGATCACGTTAAGTTTTCAAAGGAGATAGGTAATAGTGATAGTGAATTCTTTGAATAAAGTTTACCAAGTGTTTTCGTCTTCTTTGTAACTTGGACCGGAGAGTTGATCACGTTAATTCCTTCAAAGAAGATCGGTGAGCGTGATAGTGAAATTTTTATGTCTATTTTACCAAGTGTTTCAACTTGGTTCAAACTCGGACTTGAGAGTTGATCATGTTATGTTCTTGAGGAGATTAATGAGCGTGTTAGTGAAATCTTTGAGTCGGTTTAACAAGTTTTTCGACTTGGTTCTAACTAAGGCTAGAGAGTTGATCACGTCAATTTCTTCAAGAGAGATCGGTGAATGTGATAGTGAACTATTTGAGTCGGGTTTACCAAGTGTTATATCTTCATTTTAAATAGAGCGGGAGATTTGATCACGTTAGTTTCTTTAAGGAGTTCGATGAATGTGATAGAGAACATTTTGAGTCCGGTTTACCATGTGTTTCGTCTTCGTTCTAGCAAACAAGGGATTTGATCACGTTAAGTTTTCAAAGGAGATAGGTAATAGTGATAGTGAACTCTTTGAATAAAGTTTACCAAGTGTTTCGTCTTCTTTGTAACTTCGGACGGAGAGTTGATCACGTTAATTCCTTCAAAGAAGATCGGTGAGCGTGATAGTGAAATTTTTATGTCTATTTTACCAAGTGTTTCAACTTGGTTCAAACTCGGACTTGAGAGTTGATCATGTTATGTTCTTGAGGAGATTAACAAGAGAGCGTGTTAGTGAAATATTTGAGTCGGTTTAACAAGTTTTTCGACTAGAAGAGTTGATCGCGTTAATTTCTTCAAAGAAACTAAGGCTAGACAAGAGTTGATCACGCCAATTTCTTCAGAGAGTTGAGATCAAGGGAGGTGAATGTGATAGTGAACTATTTGAGTCGGGTTTACCAAGTGTTATATCTTCATTTTAAATAGAGCGGAGATTTGATCACGTTAGTTTCTTTAAGGGAGTTCGATGAATGTGATAGAGAACATTTTGAGTCAGGTTTACCATGTGTTTCATCTTCGTTCTAACTTAAACAAGGGATTTGATCACGTTAAGTTTTCAAAGGAGATAGGTAATAGTGATAGTGAACTCTTTGAATAAAGTTTACCAAGTGTTTCGTCTTCTTTGTAACTCGGACCAGGAGAGTTGATCACGTTAATTCCTTCAAAGAAGATCGGTGAGCGTGATAGTGAAATTTTTATGTCTATTTTACCAAGTGTTTCAACTTGGTTCAAACTCGGACTTGAGAGTTGATCATGTTATGTTCTTGAGGAGATTAATGAGCGTGTTAGTGAAATCTTTGAGTCGGTTTAACAAGTTTTCGACTTGGTTCTAACTAAGGCTAGAGAGTTGATCACGCCAATTTCTTCAAGGAGATCGGTGAATGTGATAGTGAACTATTTGAGTCGGGTTTACCAAGTGTTATATCTTCATTTTAAATAGAGCGGAGATTTGATCACATTAGTTTCTTTAAGGGAGTTCGATGAATGTGATAGAGAACATTTTGAGTCAGGTTTACCATGTGTTTCATCTTCGTTCTAACTTAAACAAAGGGATTTGATCACGTTAAGTTTTTCAAAGGAGATAGGTAATAGTGATAGTGAACTCTTTGAATAAAGTTTACCAAGTGTTTCGTCTTCTTTGTAACTTTCGGACCGGAGAGTTGATCACGTTAATTCCTTCAAAGAAGATCGGTGAGCGTGATAGTGAAATTTTTATGTCTATTTTACCAAGTGTTTCAACTTGGTTCAAACTCGGACTTGAGAGTTGATCATGTTATGTTCTTCAAGGGAGATTAATGAGCGTGTTAGTGAAATCTTTGAGTCGGTTTAACAAGTTTTTCGACTTGGTTCAAACTAAGGCTAGAGAGTTGATCACGTCAATTTCTTCAAGGAGATCGGTGAATGTGATAGTGAACTATTTGAGTCGGGTTTACCAAGTGTTATATCTTCATTTTTAAATAGAGCGGGAGATTTGATCACGTTAGTTTCTTTAAGGGAGTTCGATGAATGTGATAGAGAACATTTTGAGTCCGGTTTACCATGTGTTTCGTCTTCGTTCTAACTTAAACAAGGGATTTGATCACGTTAAGTTTTCAAAGGAGATAGGTAATAGTGATAGTGAACTCTTTGAATAAAGTTTACCAAGTGTTTTGTCTTCTTTGTAATCTCGGACCGGAGAGTTGATCACGTTAATTCCTTCAAAGAAGATCGGTGAGCGTGATAGTGAAATTTTTATGTCTATTTTACCAAGTGTTTCAACTTGGTT